>JARBWK010000003.1:104692123-105225872 GCA_030556195.1 Anolis apletophallus
GTCTTGCAATGCAAGGCATGAAGCAATGGGTTCTCCATGCCCACTACCAGGATCCCTGTTGGGGGAGATCGCTGTTGCCTGTTGGGGGAGATCGCCCGCTTCTAGCGGGAGAGAGGGTTCAGCGGGGGGTTACTGTGGATGGAGTGGCGGGGGAGCCGCGGGGGGCCAGGGAGGACTCTGGAGCACTGTGCCCCCTGGTCCTGACGGGAGGGTGTGGGCCGCCGGCACCAACATGGCGCCAAGCCCGGGTTGCTCGGTGTCTCTAGCCTCACCTTCCCCGTCCCTGTCCACCCTGAAGATCTTACCCACGCCCTCTTTGACTGACGGGTTGGGGCGGCCGCCGCTGCGGGACCCCGACGGAGGTGCTGGATGTCTCTGGGGTTCTGGTGAGGGTCCCTGGGGAGCGGCCCCGGCGACTAGCCTGTCGACTGCCAGCGGCCCCAAAGTTGCGACTAGGCCGCAATCTGTCCCGCCACCCTTTAGTGGACGGAGGAAGAATTACAGGCCAGGTCAGGGAGAGGCAAGTTTAGGGGAGGCTAATCCAGGGAGTGGCCCAAGGAGGAAGCGCCCGCCTTTGGGGGACCCTAACCCCGGAGGCGTCTTGCAGCGGCCACATGGTCATCAGAGGAAGCGGCACCGGAAGCCAGGAACAGCAGATCCCCTCCCTTGACCGTACCATGGACCAGCAGTGTGGTCGCCCCACTATCGAGGCTGCCGACCCCTGGACCCACCACATCTTCTGCCAACTGCCTGAGAGGAGGCCCACCTCACTCGAGCCCAGGTTCTGGAAATCATTCCGATCCAGAACTTTTTGGAGCTCGAGTTTCAAGCGGTGAGAGCTCCACCGGACATGTCGAAAGCCGTGTCACAATCACCGACTTAGTACTGCCCCTTTAACACACACACGGAGACGTAGCAAAGGCTAACTAGTTTTATTGAATATAAAAAGGTCAAAAGGCAATTCTCTTGAAGAGATCAAAGAATAAAGCAAACAGCAAAGCTGTAGTCCAATTAAGAAAGCAAAGTTCCAAAAGATAGTTCCAAAAGCAAGCGTGGCAATAAACTTGGCAAGTTCCCGGATTGACTCGGAACAAAGCAGGGTATCCGCAGCAATGCGAATCAATATCAAGGCAAGGTCTTGGTCCAAGGCGAGCCAAACTAGGCTCCGTGGTTCACTCCGCTTTCACGCCCTTCAGATCAGACGTGGCCGGAGAACTGAGGATCAGTTCCCACGGGGGCCGTTCTTAATCCTTCGGCCGGGCCCCTCGACGATCTCGGGCCCGGCGTCTCAATCTCTACTTTCCGAGCGGTGACGGTCTAGGGACAGATGCCAGCTCCTCCTGCCCTGCTCTATGTCCCTGCGTCTGTTATGGGAACGGCCCCGCTCTTCCAGTTCAGTATCGCTATCTCCTTGAGAAGCAGCCTCCCCCCGAACTTTCCCAGCCGCTGGCCTCCATCTGCTGCTCGGCCAGGTCCTGGGAACCTCGGCCGTTTGGGAATTCATAACTATCTCCGCTATCTGCTTCGCTGCCTCCCATCTCCACCTGGTCCGCTCCTCCCCGGGAGAATGCTCCCACTCGAGATCCCATGCTAAACTCTCTACAGGTGAACTGGGCAAAGGCACTGCTGACCAATCTTGCTCTGGGCCTTCCAACTCGTCCTCCGAGTCCCCTTCAGCCTGTGCGGGTCCCAATGGCATCGGGACCCCCGGCGCCTCACCCCCTCCCAGTGGCACGAACGGACCCATGGGTGCTACACTATCCCCCCTCAGGGCCCCCCCTGGGCCGCCCCCGGGGCTTGGGCTTGTCAGGATACTTGCGGTGGAAGCGGGCCACCAACTCCGGCGCGTGGACATCTCGAGCCTTGACCCAAGCACGCTCTTCCGGGCCAAAACCTTTCCAGTCAATGAAATACTCCAACTTCCGGTACCGGATGCGAGCATCCAACAGGTCCTGCACTTCGACCTCCTCCCCGCCCTCCCGCATCACAGGGAGGAGCGGCTGCGTCACATCAGGCCGCACCCCCTTCGCCGGGCGGAGCAAGGAGCGATGAAACACCGGGTGGAGTTTCATGTCCGCAGGGAGCTGGAGCTTGAAGGAAACAGGCCCCACCCGCTCCAAAACTTTGTAGGGCCCCAAAAACCGGGCATCAGCTTGCGGCTGGGGCGTTGCGTGGGCAGATTCTTGGTGGACAGCCAAACTTTATCCCCCACCAGAATCGCAGGACCCTCCTGGCGCCGCCCGATCAGCCATCCGCTTGTAGTCGGCCTTCGCCTGGTCAATTGAGTACGTAGCAAGTCTTGAGCGCAGTGAGCTCCTGGAGCCAATCCTTAGCCTCGAAACGTCCCCAGACGGGTCCACCGGGGGTAGAACCGAGGGTGGTGTCCATAGTTGGCAAAGAAAGGAGTCTCTTTGATGGATTCCTGCGTCGCATTGTTGTAAGCAAACTCTGCCAAAGACAACAAGGACGCCCAGTTGGTTTGCTGATAGTTGACATAGCAGCGCAGGTACTGCTCAAAGTGGCATTAACCCTTTCGGTTTGCCCATCGGTCTGCGGGTGGTGAGCCGTGGACATCCGCACATCAATCCCCAGCTGCTTCTGGACAGCATTCCAGAACTGGGAAGTGAATTGGGTGCCCGGTCCGTCACCAGGCTCTGTGGAAGTCCATGCAGCCGAAACACATGTTGCACAAACATATCAGCAGTCTCCTTGGCAGTAGGCACCCCCACACAGGGGATGAAGTGTCCCATCTTGGTGAAACAGTCCACCACGACCAGTATCGTGGTGAAGCCCTTGGACTTGGGGAGGTCGGTGATGAAATCAGCCGAAATCATCTTCCAGGGAGCGGAAGGAGTCGGAAGAGGCTGGAGCAAGCCAGCCGGCTTGCCCCCCTGGTTCTTAGCCCGGTGGCACACAGGGCAGGATCCCACATAGTCCTCCACATCCCTCCGCACTTTAAGCCACCAAAAATCCCGTAGAACCAGCTGCAGCGTCTTGAAGAGCCCAAAATGGCCCGCCGCCTTAGAGTCGTGGCAAAGCTTGAGAATGTCCCCCCGCTCAGGGCCCGGAGAAACATAAACAGAGTCCCGATGATAGAGCACCCGTTCCGCACCTGAAACGGGCCTGCACCCCCTTGGACAGCTGCTCGCGCACCCAAGGGTCGTTTCGTTGGCGGGCCTGGACCCGCACACTCAACGGCCGCTTATCCACGGGGCCGGGCGGGGCCGCCGGAGCCGGCGCGGGGGCCGTTCGGGCGGCTGCAAAGTTCTCCGCTTTGAGCAGAGGCTGCTCGGAGAGGACCTCCCCTCCGCGGACATACTCCGGCTTTCGGGACAGGGCATCAGCTTGCTTGGTCTGCTTGGGGTCACATAGTGAATGCGGAAATGAATCGCTCAAAGAACAGGGACCATCTCTGTTGCCTCTGGTTCAATTTGCGCTGGGACTTCAGATGCTCCAAGTTCCGGTGGTCGGTGTGAACCTCCACCGGGAACTTGGCCCCTTCAAGCAGGTGTCTCCAGACTTCAAACGCCACCTTGATGGCCAAAAGTTCCTTCTCCCAAATGGTGTAGTTCTTTTCCGGGCCGTCAGCTGCCGGGAATAGTAGGCACAGGGCAACAAGTCCGTCCCCTGAGGCTGTAGCAGGATCGCTCCCACCGCCACATCCGAAGCATCGGCCTGGACAATGAAAGGGGTGCGGGGGTTGGGGTGCTGCAAAAGCGGCTGAGTGGTGAACAGCTGCTTCAACTTGCGGAACCCCACATCCGCCTCCGGAGTCCACGGAACGGCACCTTTCCCCGCAAACACTGGGTGATCGGATCAGCCCACTTGGCAAAGTCAGGAATGAACTTTCTGTAGTAGTTGGCAAAGCCCAGGAATCTTTGAATGTCTTTTTTGCTAGCAGGGGGTGCCCAGTCGACCACTGCTTGGACCTTGGTGTCATCCATGGCAATGCCCGTAGGAGAGATACGGTAGCCCAGAAAGTCCACTTCACGCAAGTCAAACACATTTCTCCAGCTTGGCATAGAGCCCGTGGGCCCTCAGTCTCAGGAGCACCTCCTTGACATGGCGATCATGGGTCGCCTGATCCGGAGAGAAAATCAGCAGGTCGTCAAGGTAGACCGCCAGATAGCGGTCCAACAGGTCTCGGAAGATGTCATTCATGAAATGTTGGAAACATGCTGGGCGTTGCACAAACCGAATCCCATCACCAGGTATTCGAAACTGCCCCACTTGGTCTGGAAGGCCGTCTTCCATTCATCACCCTGGCGAATCCGGACAAGGTTGTAAGCCCCCTCAGGTCCAGTTTAGTGAACACCTTAGCTCCCGCATCCGCACCAAGAGCTCGGGGATCAAGGGCAGGGGATATCGGTTCCGGATCGTGATCTTGTTGAGGTCCCTGTAGTCATTGCAAAGCCGCAACTCCCCCGATTTCTTCTTGACGAAAAGAATCGGAGCCCCGGCCGGGGATTGGGAGGGCCGAATGAACCCCTTCCGCAGGTTCTCATCCAGGAAGTCTCGGAGAGCCTGTTGCTCCGGGTCCGAGAGCGGGTAGAGGCGCCCCCGCGGAAGGGGGGCCCCCGGCTGCAAGTCAATGGCACAGTCATAGGGCCGGTGCGGAGGCAAGCGTTCCGCCTCCTTCTCACTGAAGACATCCCAAAATCCGGCATACTTCTTGGGCAGGGTGGCCACATTCTCCACTTCTTGAGCCTGGCACGCCCGGGCCGTCATGCAGTGGCCCTGGCAATGATCGGAAGAAAAATTAGCTGTCTCTTAGCCCAGGAGATCTGGGGGTCATGGAGCGCGAGCCACACAATGCCCAGGACAATGGGGAAATCTGGGAGCTTGGTCACAAGAAAAGAAATGTCCTCTTTATGGGAGCTAGTCCACATCCTGGTAGGGGCTGTATACTGAGTTACAGCCCCGTTTTCAACACTCTCCCATCGATGGTCTGGACACCCTTGGGCTCTTGGAGGTCAAGAAAGTTTAATCCCGCAGACTTGGCATAGTCTGCATCAATGAAGTTGTTGGTCGCTCCCGAGTCAATCATGGCATGGACCATCATCGGCCCCTTCTCGGGCGACCACAAGCTGACCATGACAAGGAACAATTGTCCAGTCTTGGGTTCAGGGGGGAGGTTAGCGACGGCGGCCGAGTGAGCGAACCCTCTTACACTCGGCCGTACCCTTCCCCCGCCGCCTGGAGGGCTTCCTCAGGCTCCGGAGGGCTGGCCACCGCTGCGGAGGCCCGAGGAGTCTTCCCACGCGGTTTCTGGGGGCAATCACGAGAAAAGTGACCCGGGCCCCCGCAGTACCAACAAAGGTTGAGTCTTTGACGCCGAGCCTTCTCGGCGGCATCCACTTTGGGCCGCACCGTACCCAGTTGCATCGGTTCAGAGTCATCCACCAAAGGGGTGGGGGCAGGGATCTGGCGGGGCACAAATTGGCCGGTCCCGGCCTCCCGCTTGGTCGGTGGTTTCTCGGCCGTGCCGGCCCCCCACCTTCTCTTGTATTGCACGGCCGCCTCCGCCCGCAAACTCGGCGATGGCCTCCTCCAGGTCGGCCGGCCGGGGTAATTGTAACATCTGTTGCTGAATCTCGGGCGAGAGTCCCACTAGATACGTGTAGCGCAAGGGTGGCCCTCCCACTTGGTCTGGCTGGCCAATACTCGAAACGGGAAATATACTGAGACAAGGTCATGTCCTTCATGGTCAGCCGTGCTAAATCCCGTTCCGCCAGGTCCTCATGGACGGGGGGTCCCCAGGTCGCCCGGATCGCATCTAGGAAAGTGTCCAAAGTCGCCACATGAGGGGACGCGCCATTGATGAGGAGTTGCCCACGTCGCTGCCATCCCTTCCATACAGTTGAACACGAACCCCACCTGGGCTCGAGGGGTGGCAAACTCATTGGGCCGCAACTCCAGGTACATCCGAACCTGGGCAATGAAAACTTCCACCGACGCCGGATGTCCATTGAAACGAGCCGGGGCATTCACCGACGGGTGCCGCCCGCTCGGGTTCGCAGCTCTGCCACCTCCTGTTGCAACGCCACCACTTGCGGACCCGTCAAGTTCGCCATGGCGGCCGTGGAGACAATGGGAGCCTTGATACGCAGCCGGCGGTTCCTGCTACGTCCGTGGTGCAAAAAAGGGTTCGTGGAGTTCTCCGGCCAACTGTCACAATCACCGACTTAGTACTGCCCCTTTAACACACACACGGAGACGTAGCAAAGGCTAACTAGTTTTATTGAATATAAAAAGGTCCAAAAGGCAATTCTCTTGAAGAGATCAAAGAATAAAGCAAACAGCAAAGCTGTAGTCCAATTAAGAAAGCAAAGTTCCAAAAGATAGTTCCAAAAGCAAACGTGGCAATAAACTTGGCAAGTTCCCGGATAGACTCCGGAACTAAGCAGGGTATCCGCAGCAATGCGAATCAATAACAAGGCAAGGTCTTGGTCCAAGGCGAGCCAAACTAGGCTCCGTGGTTCACTCCGCTTTCACGCCCTTCAGATCAGACGTGGCCGGAGAACTGAGGATCAGTTCCCACGGGGCCGTTCTTAATCCTTCGGCCGGGCCCCTCGACGATCTAGGGCCCGGCGTCTCCAGTCTCTACTTTCCGAACGGTGACGGTCTAGGGACAGATGCCAGCTCCTCCTGCCCTGCTCTATGTCCCTGCGTCTGTTATGGGAACGGCCCCGCTCTTCCAGTTCAGTATCGCTATCTCCTTGAGAAGCAGCCTCCCGAACTTTCCCAGCCGCTGGCCTCCATCTGCTGCTCGGCCAGGTCCTGGGAACCTCGGCCGTTTGGGAATTCATAACTATCTCCGGTATCTGCTTCGCTGCCTCCCATCTCCACCTGGTCCGCTCCTTCCCGGGAGAATGCTCCCACTCGAGATCCCATGCTAAACTCTCTACAGGTGAACTGGGCAAAGGCACTGCTGACCAATCTTGCTCTGGGCCTTCCAACTCGTCCTCCGAGTCCCCTTCGGCCTGTGCGGGTCCCAATGGCATCGGGACCCCGGCGCCTCACCCCCTCCCAGTGGCACGAACGAACCCATGGGTGCTACACCTTGAGAAAACAAGTTTACTCCTTCCTCAATATGACATCCTATCAAGTTACCTCTTAACCTTTTCTTCCTCAGGATACATATACCCAGCGCCCTACATGGCTCTTCACAGACTTGGATTTCAGACCTTTTACCATGCAGTTGTAAATTTCCCGTAATTATCTGAAGAGTGGTAGAGATGCAATCCAATTTATGTCTTTGATGCTCTTGGAAGACTGCACTGACAAGATAAATTGCCAGAAGACTGTCCTTAAGACAAGAAATTATCTTTCGTATTTTAAAATCATTTTGCCTTCCATGGCATGTTTTTGGTTCGAGTTTGTTTTGTGGTTTTTGCTTCTTTTTTAGTCCTCCCCAGGAATCTCTTTAGAATAGCACAATCTTTAAAATGGCTATTTAAATGCTCCCATCATTGTGAAAATATACTGGATGAGTCAGTTTAAAACATTCATTAGAGCCACCTCCAAAATTCATTTGTATGAAAAATGGCTTTGCTCCATTCAGAGAGTGATTGGAATGTCAAGAATTTCATTTCAGGCAACTCCTTTCCTGCACCTCCTCTCTCCCCCCACCCCATCCCCTGCTCATTTTTTATATTAGTGCAGGCTCATGTTGTCTACACGTTGGTTTTGTTCAAAAGATATAAGTCAAGATAGTGGAAAGGAGAGGAGAGAAAAGCCCTTTAAGTTCCCTTATTGGCTTCTCACTACTTCTATTGTAACCATGATAATAACGATTTCTAATATGTTTTTCATTTCCTTGAGTGATTCTTACACTTTACAATGCCCTTCAAGATTTTGCTTCCCTGAGGAATTGGAAAAATAATCAAATTGGACTATTGTTTGGCTAACAGTGCTCCCTTGCATTAAAACCTTAGATCCCCATGGCTTAAATGTGACCCATTAAAAATTAGGTTTCTTGTGATGATAAATCAGGACTGTTCAGTCCATATTTTTTCAATCCCCCCTTTCTATTGCATGGTAACAAAACCTTCAGACTCCCCTCCCTCTTCTTATTTTTTGTCTGTCTGGTGTTTCTGTAGTGTCTGAATGTCTCCTGGGCTTCAAGATGTTTATCCTCACCACAACTTTATGAATAAGAAGAGTATTATTATCTCCATTTTACAGATGGTGAACTGAGGAACAATAACTAATTGGATTTGTCCACAGCCATTCAAGAGCCTCTGGTAAAAAGAAATTAATCTTCATCTCCCGAGATCCACAACAGTATTTTAACCATTAATACTCAAGCAACCAAGGCCAACAGCTCAATTTACTGTCTCACATGAGGCCTGCCCTTCAAAATCCTTTGCTCAGCAAAGCCCACAGATGCTCTTTGATCTCCATTGTATTGGAAGAAAGAAGAAAATGTTTTTGTAAGTTCTGCACCTACTACAGCTGATTCATGTGCAACATGACCCTGAGCACCTTCAAAAGGTAGTCTTTTCAGAAAGCGAAAGAACACTTCATCTTTGCATCTGTTCAAACAAATGAACATATGCTACTTTTATGATATTTTGTGATGTCGTATTTCCCACTCTTTCTGGCTATGAGTAAGTGTCCATCCTCACATAAACAGAGAGAATTGCACCTGAGATCTAATTTATTTATTTATTTATTTGTCCAATTTCTAGGCCGCCACTCCCAGGATGCTCGGGGTGGCTCACAACAGGGCAATACACAATAAAACACATTAAAACACATAAAGCACTCTAAAATATCCATACATTAAAAACGCTGAGAGTTAACATCAGCCTATCTTAGGTGCCTGGAAATGTTTATAGAGTTGAGACTATATCTGAAGATTTGGGGCAATAAGTTTACATCTAATAACCCTTTAGTGGAAATTGAATATCAACTTGGTAACTTTCAGCTCCTTGGATTTGACCCACAGTAGCTTACATCCTACCTCAACATTTGACCATAATCATGGCTCCCAATTCAAATCAATACATACTTGGAGTGTTGTTTCTTTCTCATATAATGAATTATACAACATTGGAGTGTTGACAATGTTCACAATCTTCCCAGGGAATTTTGGAATTTTTTCCCCTTACATTCACTGAATGATTCATGAAAACTTTTCTTCCTGCTTTGTGCACCTGTAATAAAGATTCAAAGATGAGCATATATATTGGGATATATTACTATTATTAGAATTGATTTAGTCAGATTTATCTTAATCAGAGTTAATTAGACTGCATAAGATTATTCCACAGTATATTCATTTTATGCCATTATACTCTAAAACAGGAAAGGATAATGTGTTACTTTTCAGATGCTATTGAACCGCAGCTTCTCTGTCTGAGCCAGCACAGCCAATGGTAGGGGTTGTGTGAATATGAATAATAGTCCAATAGCATCTAAATGGTTGTCCCAGATTGAAAGTATGCACAAAGGGAGGAGACACTTCAGATTGGGTAGCCACATCTTCACCCTAGTTTTGGATATAACCCACTATCCTGGTATGAGCTGCACAGCAACTCTTGAATCAGGTTTAATTTGGAAGTGACCTGAAGTCTGAATGAGCCAGATAAAGTTACAAGAGACTAAGAACACTTCCAGACAGGGCTTAAACCCACTTCAGATCAGGTTAAAGAAACCCACATTGAAGCGGGTTTAAGTCCCCGCACCTGCACAAAACAACAGGCTTTACCTGTTGTGGACCTCATGCCCTCTCAGTAACTTCTGGTAGGACATGCACCACCAACCCCTCTCCCCCTCGAAAAGCTCTGAAAAGAAGAGAAAACTTACCAGGAAGCCATGAGGCCCCTCCAGCAGGCCTCCTGACATGTAGAAATGATGCACCAGGAAATTGGGGGGGGGGGCTTCTGCCATGTCATTTTTAGGTGCCTGGAGGCCTGCCAGAAAGCCCTCATGGGTACTCGCTAAGTTTTCTCTTTTTTAAAGCGCTTTTGGGGGTTGGGAAAGAGGTGGGTGCCCTCCTTGTTTCTCAGGGCGTTTGGAAGCCCAAAGAAGCAAGGTGGGTGTGGAGACTAACCCCTTGGTAGTCCCAGGACTACCCAGGGGTCAGTCCCCACAAGACCCAAACCTCATTAGACTCAGGCTTTTCAGGAAGGCCTGGGTCTAAACAGGGTATCTATTTAATTCGGGACAAAGCGAATGATGACTTAATCCTCTTTTACCTGAGGCATTGTTTGGACAACTCAGGTAAAAGTATGATAGGACCCGCATTTTGGGCTCTGTCTGTAAGGGACCTTAGTTTGCAAAAAGAAGCAAAACATAATATATTTGTTGCATCTACTGACAATGGTTTGAGAAGCAATAGACTTAAACCACCAGAGGGCATCTTAAGATTATTGAATGGGCAGTGTTATATTCTGAAAGAAGATAGGATTTTAAATGAAATTTCTATACACCTTTCAAGAGCTGGATGAATTAAACATTCTCCAAGAAAGGAATTTACTGGTTCACAGTTAATTAATAGAGGTGAGGTTAGCAACCAAGCACTCCCCTAACCCTTACCATTTTATTACCATTTGATTTGTAGTCAAAATTATTATAAAGTCACAAATCTGTTCAGCTGAACTAGTTTAAGAGAAAGAAGATTGCCCTCCAACCCCCTGAACAAAAGAGACGAGACACAAAGTATTGGGTTCAAATTGAGCAACTTTTATTTAAAGTTACCTATTTAATTTTCCTTAAGTCTAACTTAGAAGGTGTCAGGAATCAAGGTGTATTCTAGCCGGGGTATCATGCCCCCTCGGCTAACGATATCGATTTCGGGCGAAACACCTGGATTCCCTGATTATCCAACCAGGGCAACCCCTTTTAGGGAATGAATGAGAGGTCTGTACTCGAGATCTTGAGATCAGCCTCTTTCATTCCAGGGCCATTAAACTTAGTTAACCCCTCAACTTGAACTTTGAGGTGAATGTTAACTTAATGGCCCTCACCCCTGAAGGAGGTGCCTTAGGTGCACACCGACAATGGGCTTTCCCTAGCTATTTTCCGCTAAGCCTATTTAATACATACCGCGCCCCTTACTAGCCTCTACACCGTAAAGGGGTAGGCAAAAACTCCCTCCACAGTTAAGGTGGCAGGGGAGAAAATTCCTCCCCCGATCCTCTTAGTTAAAGAGCGATCAAAAATCTTTACTGCTGAAGGGCGGGAGTGGTGGGTCAACCGTCTCCTCTGCTTGCTGAGCTCCAACTGAGCTCTTCAGGGGGCTGGCCTTCCTAAAGGGAGGCCACGCCCCCTGCCTCCCAGAGGTTCATAGAACCTCCTCTTTCTCCGTGGGAGGGGGCAAACTCCTCTCCCTCTTTAGCCTTTGGCTAAGAGGGAAATCCACTTGCCCTCCAACCCCCTGACAAAAGAGACGAGACACAAAGTATTGGGTTCAAATTGAGCAACTTTTATTTAAAGTTACCTATTTAATTTTCCTTAAGTCTAACTTAGAAGGTGTCAGGAATCAAGGTGTATTCTAGCCGGGGTATCATGCCCCCTCGGCTAACGATATCGATTTCGGGCGAAACACCTGGATTCCCTGATTATCCAACCAGGGCAACCCCTTTTAGGGAAATGAATGAGAGGTCTGTACTCGAGATCTTGAGATCAGCCTCTTTCATTCCAGGGCCATTAAACTTAGTTAACCCCTCAACTTGAACTTTGAGGTGAATGTTAACTTAATGGCCCTCACCCCTGAAGGAGGTGCCTTAGGTGCACACCGACAATGGGCTTTCCCTAGCTATTTTCCGCCACCGATGGGGACAGGTGTCCACCTAGTCCCCATCCCCCACCGAGAGTCCTAACACCCCCTATCCTGTTAGACGAACGGAACGTTGCCCAATTCCGATATTACAATCCAACCGCTCAGCAAACAAAGCATTGTCGCGAGCCCTGGATAAAGGAGGTAGTGTGCTACCCCCCCGTACTGTTGAGCGCATGGCCCCTTCCTTGTTCCCCACTTTATGAGGACTCTCACATCTCCACGCACCGAACCACCAACAAGATGGCATATTGGTGGACCGGACGATGTGTATGGAGGGCCATGCCAGCCAGCCAGTACGAGTTTGCTCGGGCTTGTAAGACGCTTTGCCCGTCCGCAAGCCAAAGCCGTTCCCCCCGATGTGGAACTCCGCCAGTCTCAGCTAAGAGTCTCAAACCAACAGGGGGTAAGGACCGTGCATGCACGTTTGCTGCAGACCACATCTACCACTCCATTCCAAAAGGCAATGGAGTCCTGGCCCAAATGTTGGCCAAAATGAAATATAGGACCCCTTGACGGCTGGTCACTACCTTCAGACAGGCCCGACTCACCCACGTGGCCCTTTTTTAAGCCATCCTCACGCTTTCCCTTCGACTGGGCTGTGGGTCGATGGCCGACCACGGATTGTGACCTCGGGCACAGCCTGCCAATTTGAAACTGGGTAGCCCCAATATGGGCCAGAGTCAGCACTGGCAAACGGGACTCCCTTGAGCTCCCATTTCCGCCACGTGGACATTCATAAAAACAGCGAAGGTGGTACCTGAGTGTCAGCCACATAGGACTAACCCCGCACTATCTAGTAGCTAACTATATGAGCATCCATTGTATGCCTTGGACGCGACTGCCAATGGCTGAAATAAATTTGTCAAACTTTCCAGCCTATATAAGGCTGAAATGGTGTGTTCAAAATACTATTCTCTTATATTTTAAAGAAAACTCACTTCCCGACTCCACAGCCATTTTAGGGCTGAGAGGGTGTAACTCTAACACTTAATCTTCTTCTGCTTAAAAGAAAACACAATTTCAAACTCTCCAGCCGTGTAAGAGGCTGAGATGGCGTAACTCTAATAACTGAATCTTCTGTTTAAAATAAATGCGCTTTCAAAATCCCTAGCCGTTTATAAATCTGTGCGGGTGTAACTTGAACTACTAACCTCCTTCTAGAAAAAACCGCGCTTTTAAGCTCTCCAGCCCAGTAAGGCTAAGAGGGTGTAATTCCAATAATTAAACTCCTTATGCTTTAATGGAAACACGGTTTTTCAAACTCCCCGGCCTTATGTGAGGCTGGGAGGATGTCCCTAATGCTGAAAGGGTAAACTCACTGACTAATCTTATAATGTAACAACAGGTGCATCAACTCTCTGGCCATTTATAAGGCCGAAAGGATGCAACCCAACAGCCAACCTTCACTGTTCAAAGAAAACGTGCCATTCAATTCTCCAGCCGGGTCAGGCTGAGAAGGGGTAACTCAACAACTAATCTTCTTTTGTTTTAAAAAAGAAACCAATTGCAAACTCTCCAGCCACGTTAAGGCTGAGATGTTTATACCAAACGAGTAATCTCGTGTTTTAAAAGAAAACGCCTTTTCAATATCTTCCGCCGGTTACAGGGCAGAGGTGTGTAAATCAACTGACCAGCCATTCTTTGCCTTTCAGAAAAATTCTCTTTTTATTTATATATTTATTTTATCTCCCCAGCCGATTCTTAAGGCTGAGGGGGCATAACTCTAAAGATTAATCTTTTATGTTTTAAGAAAAAAACGAGCTTTCCAAACTCAGCAGCCGTTTTAAGGCTGAGGGGTATAACCAGACTAACAACGTCTTATCTTTTAAAAAGCAAACATGCTTTACGAATTCCCTAACCCTATAAGGCAAAGAAAGTAAGCCTCAATACTAATCGTCTTATAATTTAATAAAAGCCCTTTTCAAACTCTCCAGCCCTTTATACGGCTGAGATGGTATGACCGAACAACTAATCTACTGTATGCTTTAAAGAAAAAGGGGGTTAGTCCCTCTTGCGGCTTCCAATCAACTCATGCTTAAAGCAACACGCCTTTCAAAATCCCAAGCCCTTTATCAGGCTGAGGGGGTATAAAGAAAAGGCGCTTTTAAAATTCCCCAAAGCCTTTATAACACCGATAGGGTGCACTCAACAACCAACTTTACTATATTTCAATAAAAATACGCTTCATAAACTTCCCCGCCTATAATAAGGTCAAACAAAAAGGGGGTGTACTGAAACGACCAATCTTCCTGTGTTCTAGAAAGAATGCCCCTTTTTCATACCCTGAGAAGTATGTGGGGCTGAGAAGGCGTGACTCAAAGACTATTCCTCTTGTATTTTTAAAGAAAACCGCTTTAAAACTCTCCACCATTTATAATGCTGACGGGTGTACTTTCCAAACCAGTCTTTTTAGTTATAAAGAAAAGGCGCTTTCGAACCCGGGAGCCGTTTATACGGCTGAGAGGGTGTGACTGCAATAACTAGTCATCTTTTATAGAAAAGGAAAACCACTCTCCATATTCTTCCGCCATTTAAAAGGCTGAGAGAGTGTGCCTGTGTAGGCCTGGCAGTACGGTCTTTTAAGAAAAGGTTAGGCATTTAACTCTCTAGCAATGAATAAGGGCTGAGAGAGTGTTTCTCCTAGAAGACAACCGTACTTCCAACTCCGGTAAATTAAGAATTACGTCGGTCGAACAGTCTAACACAACAGCCAGAACTGCCAAAAATAGGTCAGCAGTAGGCTATACCAGAAATCGGGAGCCCTCCCTTTGTCACAATTTGAAAATGACCCAAGTAAAATGACACTTACATTGCGAAATTGTTAACTCACTGGTAAAGTTGACAACATAGGTCAACAGTAAGCATACCAGCCAACAAAAGCTCGCACCGAAGTTGTTATTTGAATTCAAGTCGAAATTCAAAATGACCCAGGTGACAGGCCAAATGCATGCTTAAAATCATAACCCAATCACCAATGGTCCAGACCAGTGTAGGTCAATGGTCATTTACCCCATGGTCAGGGGCTCCTCAGGTGAAATGGTGAAACAAGAATCACCTGGATTAAAATTGGTAACACCATTGCTAACGTTGACAAACGTGCATATGGTGAGCCGTACCAATGGCCTGGAACTCACTCCTCAAGTCGAATTTTAAAATCCCCAGGTGAAACAGTAACTCAGTTACTAGTGTTGACGGTATAGGTCAACAGTAAACTATGCAAAGGGTCGGGAGCTCCTCAATTCGGAATTTAAAATGACCCAGGTGAAAATTAACTACATTAATTGAAATTATCACTCAATTGCTAATGTTGACAATTAAAAGTCAACTGTAAGCCATACCGAGGGTCGGGAGCTCCCTGGCAAGTTGAAATTTAAGATGACCCAGGTAAAAGAGCAACTCAAATGCTAGTGTTGACGGGCATAGGTCAACAGAGCTATACCAAGGGTCGGGATCTCACTCGATTTTGAAGTTTAAACGTGACCGGCGAAAGACTCAAACATCGCTTAAAATTATAACTCAATTGCCGCTGATGACCAAATAGGTCAACAATAAGCCACCAAGGGTCGGAAGGTCACTCTTCAAATTGAAATTTAAAATGCCCCAAGTGAAAAGTAACTCGAAACTATTGTCAACAGACATAGTCGACGTAGGCTATGCCAAGGGTCAGGGGCGCACTCAAGTTAAAATTTTTAAAATTAACCCAGAGCAATTAGGCATATTATTTGAAATTGTAACTCAATTGCCAGTGTTGACAATGTAAGTCACCGTGAGCCATACCAAGGGTCAGGAGCTCACTCGCCAAGTTAAATTTAAATGACCCAGGTGAAAAGTAACTCAGTTGCCATTGCCGACGGGCATAGGTCAACAAAGCTATACCAAGGGTCGGGATCTTACTCGAATTGCAGTTAAAAAGGGACCCGGTGAAATTAAATATTTTGCCTGCAATTCTAACCCAAATGCTACTGTAGACCAGATAGGTCAACGGTAAGCCATGCCAAGGGTCAAGAGGGCGCTCCCAAATTGATATTTAAACTGACCCATATGAAAAGTAACTTGATTGCTAGCGCTGACGGCATAGGCCAACAAAGCTACAGCAAGAATTGGGATCCACTCTAATTAAATCATTATTATTATTATTATCCATTTATTAGTTTTTATTGTCTTTTAATTTTATAAAAAGACCCGATAAAAGAATAAATATATTGCTTAAAATTATACTCAGTTGCTAATGTTGGCCAATAGGTCAACCGCAATCCACACCAGGGGGTTGTGAGCTTACTCTTGCTTAATGCGCAAATAACCCCTGTGAAATAAAACCACACTGCTTGAAATCAGCAATTTACTTGCTAACGTTGCCGGCGAAGGGCAACAGTGGCCATACCAAAATCAGAAGCTCACCCTTCCCTCTAAAATTAAAATGACCCAGGTAAAACGATAAATGCCTTGCTAGAAATTATTACCAATTGGTAATGTTGTCAGCCATAGGTCAACAGCAATCTATACCACGGGTCGGGAGTTCACCCCTCCAGTAAAACATTAAAATAACCCAGGTAAAAGATAAATGCATTGCTTAAATTAGTATCAAAAAGGCTCACTGCTTTACAGTGCCCCCATCCCGACTATCTATGCCCACCGCGAGGCACCGTTAGGCTGTGTAAAACAAACCCTACGAGGATTAACCCCACGAGCTGGGCAAACTTGGCTATACAGCCCCATTTGTGAGGGGAACCCATAAAGGTTCTTGCCCTATTATTACTATTACAATATGTTGTACTAAAATCCAAATGAATGTGATTCATCAACTAAACAGAATAGATGCTTTTTGCAGAAGTGATGTCAGAAGAGAGTGATGCACAGCGAAAGTTATAACATAATTGGCCTTAAAATAGTAAGGCAGCTTGCCAAGCAACATGACGAGAATAATACCTGAATGGTTAGCAGATGCGCATAGCATAGAGCTTTTCCTTTGGCAAGCTCAAAGGAACAAAGTGCTAATATCACAAGAGATACCTGCTAAGGGTAAGCAAATTTTTGCTGGCCATGCGGCCGATATGGGAGCCGCCATTTTGCAGCCACCTCGTGGCTGCTGCAAGGCCTGGGCAAGCCCCAAAATGGCGGCAGCAAGTAATAAGGAAAACATTCACCCTCCCAGAAGGAGCCTGGGGTGCCGTTGTAGGGGGCGAGGAGAAGTCCAAGCCCCCCGCCCTGTTCCATAGATGAGGGGGGGGTCAAAGCGAACCCCCCCACCCCCCGTCGCGCCCCAGCGGGGAAGCAGGCCGCCCAGCCGGGGACCTCCGCGGCGCCGCATGAGCCAACAAGGCCTGGCGGCAGCGGCGCCAAACCCCGAGGAGGGGGGGGGAGGGGCGGCGGGAGCCAGTCCCCGACCCAACACCGCCATAGCCGTGGAGCACATGGGGGGGGCAGGGTACATGCCCCGCTCCCCCGGGCCCAAAGCCCACCACAAGCGGGCCTGCCAAGCCGCAAGGCTCAGCCCCGAAGCAGCCGGGTGCGGGAGGAGCACGAGCCTGTCTCCGCTCGCTCCCCGCAACCCGGGCCCCGGCCGATGGGCCAAGAAAGGGGGGGGGAAGGGACAAGGCCCCGCTCCCCCGGGCCCGAAGCCCGCCAAAAGCGGGTCTGTAAGGCCGCTAGGCCCAGCCCCGAAGCGGCCGGGTGCGGGGGGAGCACGAGCCTGTCTCCGCTCGCTCCCCGCAACCTGGGCCCCAGCCGCTAGGCAAAGAAAAAGGGGGAAGGGACAAGGCCCCGCTCCCCCGGGCCCGAAGCCCGCCGAAAGCGGGCCTGCAAGGCCGCTAGAAGGGGGGAAGGGACAAGGCCCCGCTCCCCCGGGCCCGAAGGGGGGGAAGGGACAAGGCCCCTCTCCCCCGGGCCCGAAGCCCGCCGAAAGCGGGCCTCAATGCCCCAAAGAGCTCACCTGAAGAGGAGACCGACCGTCTCCTCTGCTTGCTGAGCTCCAACTGAGCTCTTCAGGGGGCTGGCCTTCCTAAAGGGAGGCCACGCCCCCTGCCTCCCAGAGGTTCATAGAACCTCCTCTTTCTCCGTGGGAGGGGGCAAACTCCTCTCCCTCTTTAGCCTTTGGCTAAGAGGGAAATCCACTTCTTTCACAGAGCAGATGCACTGCAGGTTTTCCAGCTTCCATCAGTGGCTTGTAGATTGGGCCTTACATTATAGATCTGTGACGAATGAAAAATCAGTTAATTGAAGAATTTAGCATATCAAAGCATTCCACATAGCCATTCCTCAGAAGTAAATACCACAGATTATTTTTCTTACTCTTTCACTTTCATGTAACAAATCTTTTTTTCATGGATGCAAAAACAATGTTTTTAAAAATGCAACATTCCACCAGGGAAGGGAGCCAATGGTTCTTCAAAATGTAGCAGTTGTGATAGATAAGCTTTCCCATCAAATCAAATGGCCATGCTATTTCTCAGGATTTCTTGCCAATATACAAGCCTTTCTTATAAAATTCAGAAGCTGACAAATCATTCACACATACACTTTTAATTCTGTAGTGGAATACAACATAACCCCTGTATCCACGGAACCAATATGAATGGTTTCACCTGTCCACACTTTCACTTATTCAGTTATTCACTTAGGGGCTCCTGTATAAGCTATATATTTTGCTTCGTACCTCCATTATTTGTCCTATTTGGAATGATAGGGTTCTGTATTATTTGCAATTTCACGTATCCAAATGAAATCTGGGACCATATCCTAGATGGATACAAGGGTTGTATTGCACTGAACTTTGATTTTAAAGCTGTGAAATGTCCAGGGAGATGAAATACAACTGTAGGGGTTTTTTTTACAAGAAATCCTTTTCCTCCCCTCCACAAAAAAAAAACCTCTTGCAAAGAAGTATTACCATTTAAAGTGCTAGTGAACTCCTGCTTCTGCTTGAATATTTCATGCCACTGAGTCTCTGATTTCCTGTGTGCTAATCTATCACAAGGAATATTAAGCCCTGATAAATAAATACATACTTACTTACCAATATCTTAGCAGCATATGCTCAGGTATTGACTGGGATATAAATTCATTTTTATTGATTGTGCTGATGAGGATCGTGCTATTACCTGCTGAACAAGCAAAGGTGGTTAAGTCTGTACACAGTTCCCTGTGTATAGAGGAGAATGAGAAACCCCTGCAGTCATGGTCATCCAAGTGCCCCAGGCATCCTGTATAGTTGTGAGAGCAGAGGATTTGGGGATGGGATTATGGAAGTGCCAGATTGTCTTTGCAGTCACAGGCTCCCACCCTATAGAGGTCAACCATGTTCCCGTTCTTTCACCCCTTCTTCTTGCTTACCTTAATGGGGTGTCTTGTTCTTCCAACCCTAGTTGCAAGAGAAGGTGAGGGTCATTTTTTGTGGAGTGCTGATATGGAGGAACAGTAATGATTCTAAGAAGATGTTACTAGTAACTCCTTTCTACATATTCTCCCACCCCTCCTCTCCTGAGACACTGGTGATTTCTAATTTTTGAAAACTGTTCTCCTGGTGTTTGTGCAAGAGCTTTTCCCCCAAACCCTCACTTATGTGGTCATAATTTTCTAGGCAAAGTTCTTTAACTCAAATCCTCATGTCTTGATATTGATAATAAGCATTCTCTTGCTGAAGTTTATATCCATGATGTTGTCCCACAATTTCCACATGAGTTAGAGTTGATTGATTGACTGACTAAATAATTGGTTGATTGATCTGCATCTTTCTCCCAGAGCTGTACCAAGGATGGGATCCAACCTTCTGAGGCAATCGAAGCACAGAAATGGCAGAAGTCATGTTGGAGTTCTACAGATGGATTTAATTACAGCCACTGTATTTTTTCATTCTAGCAATTTTTTAACAAACCTTGGAGGTAATGTATTACAAGTAAGAATGTTTTTTTAAGCTAATGAAAGCTAACACTGTCCTGTGTCCAGTTAATGCAATGGTGCTTCATTCTGTAGTGTACACAAGAAAGCTATTACTAGTGCTGTAAAAATGTGCTGTTTTGCTTTATGTATACCCTAACCTTTCACCCAAACATGGGGTTCACTGAAACCAATGTTGCCAATGCTACCTAGAAATATGTTTTATTTGAAAATAATGGCTACAACCTATTCAGAGTAAAATAGGAACCTGAATGCCGATCCTGAATGCTGCTAGCTAAACTGGAGGAAGTAAACAAAGTAAAGTGATGTAATACTGCTGCCAATAGGTTTAATACACTTTATATAGTATGTAGTATAGTTTATTGCATTAGCTGCAAGGCTATATCAAGCAGAACAAACCATGCAAAAGAAAAACATGTATCAAACATTGAACAGTGGTTCCGTAATGTTCTATATAGTAGAACAGAAAGGGACACAGTCTGGAAGGCAGATGGCCATTTCCAGCACTCCTGAGAAGACAGAGGTCCTCCAGGTCAATTGCAAGCCGGATTGAGGTATAGAGTGGCAACCTGTGCTCAACGGGGTTGCACTTCCTCTGAAGACTCAGGCCCGCAGCTTGGGGGTCCTCCTAGTGTTAATGCTTCAAGCTCAGGTGTCAGCGGTGGCTAGGAGGGATTTCAGACAATTAAAGCTCATGCACCAGCTGCGACCATACCTTGTTAAGTCTGACTTGGCCATGGTGGTCCTTAGTTACCTCTAGATTGGACTATTGCAATGCACTTTACGTAGGGCTGCCCTTGAAGACTGCCCAGAAACTTCAATTGGTCCAACGATCAGCAGGCAGACTACTAACTGGAGCGAATTACAGGGAGCGGTCTACCCCCCTGTTTAAGGAGCTCCATTGGCTGCCATTTATTTTCTGGTCCCAATTCAAGGTGCAGGTTCTTACCTACAAGGCCTACCTTTGTGACCGCATTTCCTTCTACGAACCTAGACAATCCCTTCAATCTCGCTCCCGCCCCATGCATGACTTGTGGGGATGAGGGAGAGGGCCTTCTCTGTGGTGGCCTGTCGCCTCTTAAATTCGCTCCCCAGAGAAATTAGGCAAGCCCCCATCCTGGCAATCTTCAGGAAGAGCCTAAAAACCTGGCTGTTCCAGTGTGCCCTCAATGAATGAACAACAATCCCTGACCTTGACCAAACCCTGCATAAAATGCCCTTGGGTGCACTTTATTTCACCCTCTAGTGCAATTAAACCCCACTGTTTTGTCCCACCTGAACCTCTTTCCAGATACATTACATTGCTCATCTCACCCAGTGTTTTTAAATCTTTTAATCTTTGCAACTGGCCCTGCCCATTTTGGTCAATTATTGTGATTTTACATTGCATTGTGCGTTTACTTTGTATTGTTTTTGCATTATTTTCATTATATTTTATTGCTGTATTTTCTATGTTGTATATATACTTTGTTGTAATTGTTGGGCTTGTAAGCCGCCCTGAGTCCCCTTGGGGAGATGGTGGTGGGGTATAAATAAAAGTTATTATTATTATTATTATTATTGACTTTATTAGGGATATAGCACACCAAAGCACTTATCATGACCACAAGTGATATTTCATCACGTTCAGTTGCATTCAGGGGCACTTTTTTCCTATTTTGCAGTGTGAGAGGCAAAACACAACTTGAAAGGTTATATCAAATCCAGAGTGCGATTATTGGGTGGAACATTGATTCCAGTGTGTGTGTATTGATAAAACCCAAAGGCTCCAAGGATTACATGAGCTTATCAAGGGCTTATCAAGGTTCTCACTCCTATGGTAGACTGATGAGTTGATCTAGTCCAGGCCTGTACAACAAGGAAAGGACCCCGGGTTTCTCCTTGGACTTTGGCACCTCACATGTTTGCCTGCCAGGTCAGGCAATCATACAATCATACAATCAGGCAATCATACAAAGGGCTAAGCATCCAGGTTCCTCCACAGCTTCACGTTGTTCCCATGGGAATGGCGTGAGACTGAGGAAAGGGATGGGGTTCCCCTTCGGCAGGGAGGGGCGGAGGAGGTGTGGTCCTCCCAAAGGGTTTGGGGAAAACTACCTTTACAAGGGCCTAGTCTAGCCATGGCAGAAAATGTCACTGACTGTCTTCTAGAGACACCTCCTATAGTGGCTGGGATATCCTATTGCTCTAATGTATTTAGCTTTTATGATGGGACAAATACATGTATAGATCTGTGCTGCTTATTTTCAAACAAAGAATAGAACAGATAAGCCTAGGATTTAGAATGAGGAAAAGAAAGGTAATTAAATGGGTTACCTTTTAACCTAGGTCATCAATAATGCTGCTGAATTGCCCTAGTGGCATCTTCAATGAACATCATAAAATGTTATCATTCTAAAGAAACTTTCCAAATCTGTATTCTATTTGCTTTTTGATGAATTTAATACAAACCAGTATAAAGTTGTGGATGATGGCTTCCATAGCAGTAAATACTTTGGGTTTTAGTCCAAGCATAAAGGATCTATGTATCCAAGGTGCTGAACCTTGTACTCCAACAAAGTTCAGCACCTTGAATAGCTCATTAAAAAGTCAGACTAAAAGCTGAATTACCAGATCCTTTCACATTCAACCACCACCAAACATAAATCAAGTTCAAATAGATTATTGAAAAGAATATTGGGGGCGGGGAGGTTAAAATGGTTAAAATGCGTTTCTCGTATATAACAATTTTGAAAAATATTCCAGATTGATAAGAATATTCATAGTTTGGGCTTATTTCCACCAAGATTCACATACTTTACATGGGCATGTGTGTGTGCATTTCTGTGTATAAAAATATTGCTCTCTATGAAGAAAATGCTAGAAGTCTTTTTGTGCAGCAAACAGGATTTTGTATGTGTAATATAATATTTTTGTACATAAAATGCTTTTTTCTGAGCAAAAATATCACATTCCAATATTGCTTTTAATAAATGTCAAACTGCGAACAGTCTTCAAAAACTGCCTAGTCCTATGTAGTTTCTAAGAACTCCTCATATAAAAAAAAGCGGCTAAAATTACTTTTGTTTTTTTCAAGAACAAAACTAAACTAGAATTACTTCCTTAATCATACTGGTTCTTCGTCTCAGAGATGCATAATGAGAGCCCTTCTTTTCCCCTTCAACTTCTAGCCAGATATAGTAGTGGAGGGAAATTGTTGGAGGTAGCTATGATGTAACTGATTCACCTTTCTTCATATTTTCCAGAACTGTGCAATATGTGACCCTCCTGGTATCCTGGACTTCAGTTCCCAAAATGTCTGGCCATTGAAAAGCTTGCTAATGGGTAGGGCTTCTGGGAGTTGGAGGCTCAAACATCTGGAGGGCCATACGTTGTACAGGTCTTTATCTACGCTCAAAAAATGTGATTTTTTTTCTGATGTAAGGAAGAAAGTGTCAGGATGACCTGCCGTAACTATGAATTCAGATCTTAATCTCTCTACTAAATTCATCATCAAGGTGGATTCCACTTTATGCAATAAATGAAATAAAATGTTGTGGTTAATAGAATTTGAAAACGATTCTTTCCTACCAACAGCTATTTCCAGCATGTTCCTAGGAGATTGGTATACCACCAGTAATATGCAATATGATGTGTCTGACCAGAATGCTCTCTCCATGACTGCCCGATGTTCTTTCAAATGAAACACAGTATACAGAATAGATTCTCAGATTGTGTTTATTACAGCTGTTCTCTAAAAGAAAGTGATGTTTGGTGCATCTTTAAGAGCTAATCCCAGGCCTCAAGCCATCTGAAAGAAAGTTGTAGAACTGTTTCGTTTTTCTAAACTTGTCTCTTAAACAAAGAACACAACATAAAGATGGCAAAGACTGTCATAGAAAAAGATTGCCCTGTGTTTAGAACTAATACTACGAGCCTGCAAAAAGTCATCAGCATACTCTCTCAAATCCCTATTCTGCAATATTTTGTCAAAAGAAAACAGTGTTATCCCAAGACGTGAATAAAATGTCTTGTCCATATGAATTAGATGTAGTCGGTGGCTGCACTCACACAGAGAGGAAACCTATATCATCATCATAGGCGATCACTCGTGACCAATTATGATTGTAAAAATCATATCTAGCATACATTGCATCTGTTCATATGGCAAGACATTTTCCCTCTATCCTGTAAACGTCTGAAACACGTTTTGAAGGTATAATAGTCTCGCTTATCCAACGTTCGGTATTATCCAACAGAGTCTGCCTCCCGCCCGGATCCACAGCTGTTTCAATACATTGGTTCTAAATTCATAAATACAGTAATTACTACATAACGTTACTGTGTATTGAGCTGTTTTTTCTGTCAATTTGTTGTAAAACATGATGTTTTAGTGCTTAATTTGTAAAATCATAATGTAATTCGATGTTTAATAGGCTTTTCCTTAGTCCCTCCTTATTATCCAACATTTTTGGTTTTGCAACGTTCTGCCGGCCCATTTGTGTTGGATAAGTGAGACTCTACTGTACATTGTTGGGAAAGCTATGTACTGAAGGTGAGCAATTGCATCACCTTGCAAAAAAAATCTGTTATTGGGGGGAAATGTTGGATCTACCCTTAATTTTGCAGAGATGCTTTAAATTGAAACTTTTTAAAATCTCTTTAAACATCATTTCTGTAGAAGCAATTTACTTGGCCATATTAATTCATGAACAAACCCATGCTCTATTTCTAACACCACATAAGATAAATTATAACAATAGTTCAGTACACATTCTACCATTTAAAATAAGTTCAAACAGAAAAAAACAAACAAATTGAAGTGTAACACAAGTGTAGTGTTGTTTATTGATTAATTCGCTTCTGACTCTTCGTTATCTCATGAACCAGCCCACGCCAGAGCTCCCTGTTGGCCGTGGCCACCCCTAGTTCCTTCAAAGTCAAGCCAGTCACAAATACATATTACTACTCAAATTATTTCCTCCAGTGTTCTACTGCAAAATGCTTTTTAATGTTTTAGGTTGTTGATTTATACAAGTGGTATAAATTCCACACACCTATATAGCTGTAACTAAATACAGCTATAAGCTAGTGTGATTCAATACAAGAGCTTTACAAAAAGCAATTCTGCATATAGGAAATTAGACTTTTTTAAAAGCAGCAGAAAGAAGCATTAAGATGATAAAATGCAATGAAGTCAATATATTCAGTATGTGTTCACTGTAATATAGTTTTTCCAGGATTAAAATGCAATATTTTTGACATGATTATACACAGGCCACCCTACTAAAGAGGCAGAGCAGTTTGCCTACAAAAAGTGTCAGGAATATAGCTACTCAACTATCTCAATAAAGAGGTCCCTCGCAGATGCTCTAGTACAGTGGTTCTCAGCCTGTGAGTCCCCAGATATTTTGGCCTTCAACTTCCAGAAAACCTAACAGCTGGTAAACTGGCTGGGATTTCTGGGAGTTGTAGGCCTAAACACCTGGGGACCCACAGGTTGAGAACCACTGCTCTAGTAAATGCAGTAAGTGTACCTGTAAAAAAACCATTTGGGGGTGGGGGTAGTAGTACTTAACTCATTGGTTGATGAAACATTAGGGGCTACCAAACCTTGCTTTGTGAGGCACAAAAGTGAATAATTTATCTTAAATCTTAAAGGAGTAGTAATAGCAGTAATAATTTATCCACCTCGCTTTTTGGATCGAGGTGGAGAACAACATGTTGGCTATTTTAACTGCAGTAACAAAATGCAGAAATGGAAGAGTGGTAGAAGAATGATGCATCTTCTGACCACTCCAAGAGTGGAAGAGTAAATAACTTTTTTTTGCTGATGTCCAAATTTCTTTAGTTCACATTTGTCAGAATCAATATTCCACAAGAAGTGGTGGATGATTCTCAAGTTCAAACAGTGTAATGATAGAACAGGGCTCCATTAAATGACACATGCTCACTAACACATACATCCATACCCATACCTCTCTATTCACAAAACAAAATTGGCTTAAAAACAATAAGCAAATCTTTTTTCCTACCCATCCTGCACCTTCTTTCTCCAAGTCAAAACTGAGCAAAAAGAAGAGGCTCGGAGTGCAAAGATTTGAGCATCTTTCTATGACATTCTCACCTCCAAACTCCATGATGAAGCTTCCAAGTTGTCTCTTTTCACGTCAATAAAAAAAAACAGCCAAGGATGCTGAAGGCAGGAATCAAACAGCTGGGGGGGGGGGGGGGCAAGGAGGATCAGCAGGCAGGTCATTATGGAGTTTGTCTACTGACAGTGCATTTGAACAAAACAGTAAAGATACAGAACACATTACATTAAGATAAGAACAAAAATAAGATTGTTAGAATAGATGAAGCCATTCATAACCTGATTGCAATGAAAGCCATAGCAAAACAACAAAATATTACAGAACAGTAAATTAGAAAAAATATAAATACAATTTGCATATTGTGGGAAATAAATATTTATTAAGACCCTATTCAGTGAATGCAAAAATGTCTTTAAAAACTCAGGATAGAAAAAATATTCAAAGACTAAGAAGTGGGAAAATGAAAAAAGAGTTTTTGTGTATTAGGAAAACCCCATAAAAATAATCCTAAAGCCCATTTTTCTTTCTTCTACTTCTCCCCACCCCTCCTTTTGAGTACCCTAATATATTCAAATGATTATTTCACTTTCCCCAGTCAAGACTCACCTTTTTCCTTCCCCACTACATGGGCATGATGTGGAGAGATACAGCTCCCTCCAGCCCATTAAATGGCTGCTCAGAAACACAAAGAACAACTACAAGCATACTGTATTACATATATCCAACTTCACTTTTTTCTGGCAATAGAATGATTTTTTTTAAAAAAAACACCAAACGGCTGTGTAGGCAGCAATACAGAGTTATTCCCTAGAGATCACAGTGTAAGCAACTGTTTCAATTGCAAATTGAATTGGTCTTGAAGTATAGCCAATTATTTCCCATGGTGATCAAGCAGCCATTCAATGCCCTTTATAGTCTCTTCCTTATGAAGCATACTCTCCCCTGAGATGGAATCAGCATCCACATCCTTCTGCAAAAATGGGTATCAAAATTGGGCATGAGTAAGCCGAAGTTAAGTACTTCCAGGTATCCTTGAATTCAATATGCTTTCTTTCCAGAAATAGAACAACAAAATGAAAATGTCAATCTTGGGGGGGATAGCAATTGTTCCAATTATCAGAAACACATTCATTAATCTAGTAATACCCATGTTCAATTGCTTGATGAGTTAAGAAAGGAGAGATATACAAATTATGTATTCAATACTATATATGGACCGAATCATATTATGTAATATAGTAAAACTTAAAATGTTTTTTGTATCCAACAGTGGATATTTACATGTAGAAGATCATCAATATGCTGAAAGAGCAAAAGGCAAAATTAATTTAATATCTATAAGAAATGACATTGCAAAAAAACCCCACTAAAATATGTGGGTAAATGTAAAATTTTGAAATCAAGCTCTCCAAGTAGCATTTACACCAGGCCCTCCTAAAGTTTCGGTCTCCAACTCCCTGAAGTCACTGACCACATTCGCTGGTGCTTTGTGGACTCAAAGTCCAAAAGACAAGAAGATCCATTGAGTTGTACACTTGCGCCACTTTCCTGTACTGTCTGGCAGGAACTGGTGCTACTTTGAAAAGCTTCCTATATAAAGAAGCAGATCTGTCATTTAGGCTGTGAAACCATTTTGCTATTTTGAAGACTTAATGCTGATATAGCCTTCAGCAGTTGACAGAATTGCTTTACTCTAGTTGGGATTAACTATTGGATCTAGATCAAAAATACAATTCACATGTCCCTGGAAAGCAACATAAAACATGCATGTAAGAGAATCTTTTGGATGATGGATGTGTTGGACTGTACTATCTTCCTTCCCCTTTCTTTGCAAACACGTTTATCTGAAACATTTCTGTTAGAGTTGCAGTTCTTTGCTTGGCAGTTCCCTACCACGGCCAAGCAAAGATTTCCCTTCCTTAAGTGCTGAAGCTGGGCAAAGAGCATGTAGGAGGAATTTGTGCTACAAATTTTTACAGAGTGAAAATAATTGACTAAATGCATAATTTATGGAATTTACTGAAAATGCTGACCTAGATTTATGCTTCTGTATTAAAAACATAGGATGTTATTCTAATAATAATAGTAGTGCATGCCTTTAAACGGTCGGTTGCTTTAGCTTAGAGAAAGACTGTTTTGCAATTATTAATTTAAAAAGATGTTCTGCAAGAAAGCCCTTTCATCATTACATTGCCTGCATTATGCTGGTGTTGTTGGTCACTCATGCACAAAAAGCCAAGTATCTACTCCTGGTCCTAGGAATGGGCTGCTTCTGAAAGATGGGAAGGGTAATTAAATGGCTTGTGAGATTAGAAACATGGGAAGCTACTTTATACTGAGTAAGACCACAAGGTCATTCAAGGTCTGGGGAATATTTTTCTGCCCTGGGACCCCCTAGTGGCTTTATGGGCTGCAAAAAAAATTACATCAAGCAGGGAAACCTTTTTAAAAATCGAATGTGTACCCGAAACTTCGCATCTGGTTTTGAAAAACATGTACTTTTGTATATTAGTGCACAGAAAGAAGAGGAATTCTCACTTTCAGTGGGGAAGGCAGTAGAAAAGACTATTCCAATGAGTCTGAGGTGTTGAGTTCAGCAAAAACAGTTGGGGACACATATAGCCTTTGAGCAGAGGGAAATATTCCCAAGACGTTTTTGTGACCTACCAGGAATCCCTGGGGTCAACAGAATGGTACTCCAAGAAATATTAACCAAAATTTTCCCAAATGGCCTAGTGGAGGGCGCTTGGTGCCACATGGTACTATCCAGTAGGCATGAGAAAAAAGTTATGAAAATGAATCGTTTCGTAAGAAATTCGTAAGAAATGCTACTTTCGAGCTTTTCCGCACCTGGAACGCCAACCAGGAAGTGGACTTAATTTTTCGAACTTCGGAGGCCAGGATTTTCTTAAGTGTCGTTATTAGGGGGGGCATAAGGGGGGGGCACCCTCCTTCTCTCTCACCACCCTTCCGCCTCCCTTGCCAATATTATGGCAAGGCAAGCCCTAAACTCGCTCCTTCGCTCGGCTGGAAGGAAGCCTGGAAAAAATGTAAACAGAGAGGATTACTCAGAAGTAAATCTGCAAAGGAGGGCACTTTGGATGAAGGGCCCTCCTTTGTGGATTTACTTCTGAGTAATCCTCTGTTTACATTTTTCCAGGCTTCCTGCCTCTCCTGCCTGCCAGCCAGGATCTAAGGCATCAAAGAGTATTGGGGTGAGAAACCAACCTAATGTATAATGCAATGAATGCTACTGTAAGTGCCACTGCCTAATATTATAAGTAATCCAACTGGTCATACCTACATTCCATGCACATGCAATAATACAGCAGTAATAACAATGGGTATAAGAAGAGGTAAAATTCAAACCGAAGTATTCTGACTGGTCTCTCCTCATGCGGTGCAAGCGGGGCTTGGGAAATTAGCCGGGAAAAGCCAGCGTTTTCTGCTTGGGAGCACACACATACATATTCTTGGGAGGGGGATTTGCTGCAGAATCTTCTCTATGAGGCCGGGATTCTGCAGCAAATCCCCCCAAAGAATATGTATGTGTGTGCACCCAAGCAGAAAACGCTGTCTTTCCCGGGCTAATTTCCGGGCTCACAGAGAAGAGCCCGTTTGCACCGCATGAGGCAGGGACCAGTCAGAATACTTCGGTTTGAATTTTACCTCTTCTTATACCCATTGTTATTACTGCTGTATTATTGCATGTGCATAGAATGTAGGTATATGACCAGCCTGGGCAAACTTGGGCCCTCGCTCCCTGGGGATCGGGGTGAGAGAGAGGCAGCGAGGAGCCGGGGGGGGGGGCTCCTCCTCCTTTTCTTTTGCTGCTTCCAAGAATAGAATACCCCCTCCCTCCCTCCTTCCCTCCCTCCTTCCTATTTGGAGAGTCCCATCTAGAATTCAGTGTGATTTATTCAAGTTTTGGCCTACAACTCCCAGAGATCCCAGCCAATTTACCAGCTGTTAGGATTTCTGGGAGTTGTAGGCCAAAACCATCTGGAATGCGCATGCTCTGGCATACGAATTACTAACGAATTTCGTTAGTAATTAAGTTACATTTTAGAACTTTTTGGAAATTTTTTTGTAAGTCTTCCTATTACTAATTTAAAAAAATCCCCCCCCCCCTAGATTTACGATTTGCTATTTTTGGGTTCTAAACCATGCCTACTATCCAGTGACATTAGATTGGCCCCCTCCCTCTTGTCCTTTAGAATGAAGCTCAAAACCTGGTTATGGGACCAAGCACTTGAACAATAGAGGCATCAATTTTGAATGAGACCCAATTTGTGTGAATGACAATGGACTGACCTAGACTATGATTTCAAACCTGCGTGATTTAAACAATGTTTTGGTAATTTTAGTAATTTTATGTTTTATTTGCTTTCATCATTTATTACTGTTGTTGGCATTGAATGAATGCCTGTTGTGAAGCCACCCTGAGTCTTCCTCTGCGGGTGAGAAAGACGGGATACAAATATGCAAAAATAAAAAAATAAATATGTGAAATGGTAGAGATGGTTCATTTTAGACTGGGTTTTCTGAATTTTAAATGGCCTGGGGATGACTAAAACATGGCAAAAATGGTACCCATAGCCTCTAAAGGACAATTGGGAGATTGGGAAGCAAACATTTATTTTCAATTTGTCATGGGTGTGATCCACCAAGTTTCCCTGTGAGCTTTGTGGCTCACTAGCATCTCACAGTTGTCTGCCTCTGCCTTAAGGTCTTATTTTGCCTCTTCTTGATCTAGCTCATTGCTTTCAACTCTGGCTGGGGATTGCTAGCATTGGCTGGTGGTCTCCCATTCAAGCAAGTTCTGGACAGCAAAATCAGATGAGATTAGATGTGTTCAGAGTAGTACAGTGGATATTACGAGTGGGACAGCAGTAAGTAAGTTTTTATTTGGGTCCAAAATATAATGATCATGGACAAGCACACTGTTCCCTGCTTTTGAACTTTATTTATTTTTTAAAAATTCAACTAGGGAGATAGGTATGCTATAAAATGAAACACTGGCCTCAAAAGATACAGTTATCTACAAGAATGCCCTTGTATCTCACATCAGACTTGACATTTCACAAAAAATTAAAATGGTGGGTGGCTAAAAGTTTTGTGACTCATGTCAATATGGGGGAAAGTATTGTGGTATCCTGCCTCCTCCTAAATTAAATGAAAACTGCTAACTATAATTAGAAATGAAATAATTTCTTTTTTTTCTGTTAGTGTTGCCACCTAAACCAAGGTTGGATCTACACTGATATATAATCCAGAATAGAAATTAACTGCACTGAACTGGATTATATGGCAGTGTAGATCCAGCCCAAGAGAGATGTGATATGAGAGATGTGATATGATATAAAGACGCTGGTTGTGTGTGTGTGTGTGTGTGTTTGTAGTTTGCCCTGAGTCGCCTTCGGGCTGATATGAGTGGGATAGAAATAATGTAAATAAATAGAATTCACCCAAATACCAAAATTATCCTCTCAAATATAAATATTCTGATGGTTTAGGGGAAGAGGAGAACGACATCAGGAAATGAAAGTTATTGAACCGTTCAGAGTAATTCCATGGGGAAAGATATGAACTGATTTGATATGCTGGAAATGAGAGACCTCCTTTTTGTGTAACAAATTTCCGCCATCGTCTACTGGCTGAGCACAATTCAGCAGAAAATGAGAGAGTAACAGAAAGAGTGGATCATCTGTTCCCACCTCCACTCCAAATCACAATCCACTCAAAACTCATTTCTCATTTCTTTTCCCTCTAGAGGTGGTAAATAAGTTTGCATAATATGGATGTGTGTGATTTTTTAAATGTATGTTCATATGCAACACATAATTGAAGCCTACGTAGTTTTCACAGTGTAGATCTCTTTCCATCTCTCCTTGTAAGAGTTTGTTCATTTTCTGGATTTAGGATTGCAGCCTACATCTACAGATATAAAGCACCAATGATTAAGACAATGCAAGGCCACCAAACAGTATGCTGAAGTTCCAGTCACTTGCCAGGCAATCACCATCTCTGTGAGAGGCAACTATTCAACAAAGAACTCCTGCTGCTGAGATGAGCAGCTTGTGAAGTTTCTGTATGCACCATTCATAACAGCCAGCACAGTATCAGCAGTTTCTTGCAAACAGTTTCAGAAATAGGCAAAGAGGAGCAGGGAGGCTCAGTCTTTTGATATTGATGAAAGATGTTGCATAGATAATCGTTATTAATCTTATATTCATAAACAATCATTTAGATGTGTAGTGCACGTCAGGTCCGGATAAATTTAGCTGTGCTTTTCTACAAAAAAACAAACAAAAACAAGTGATTTTGCTACACAGTGGTATAACTTAATTCAGCCTGCCCTTTTTTTGCAGGAGGAATTCCCATATGATTGGGTCTACTCTAGAAAGACCATTATAGTGAAAAGCATGTACTCCCATGCATATATGTGTCCATATATACACTTTTGTGTGTGTGTGTGATTCTATGGTTCTGCATCAAAACCGATAGGATACAAGACGCTGTGATCCAGGTTAAAACCATTGCTTCCCAAGGGATCCTATGGCTCTGCATCAAAACCCATAGGATACAAGACACAGTGATCCAGGTTTAAATCATTGCTTTCCATGGGATCCTGTTGATCTGGATGGGACCCCAGAGGATACAAGAAACAGTGATCCAGGTTAAAACCATTGCTTTCCATGGGATCCTATTATTCTGCATCGAACCTCATAGCATACAAGAGACTGCTGACAGTTGGGCAATGAAACAGGATAGGAAATGTGATGGTTCCCATCATGCCTGTTTTTCAGTTGTACACATGGGAGTAAAGTGTGATAAGAGGTAGGAGCTCTTGAAGACGATTGCTGGCCCATGTTCAGAGTTCCCACCCTTCAGGACATTTCTGCCTCTTTTCAACCTTGGAACATGTGATGAGCTCCATGTCTCTCCATGCTTGAAAAGAGGTCAAAGTGTCCTACCAGGGGGAAATTTTTCAATGTTATGAGGTCGATTACTGGAGTTCCCTCCTTTCAAGAGACACTTCCGCCTCTTTTCAGCCAGAAGTAGTTTAAATCATGTGATGAGGTCAGTGTCTCTCCATTCTTGAAAAGAGGCTGAAATGTCCTACAACTGGGAAATTTCTCAGTGTGATAAGGTGGTAAGAGAATATAGTAGTATAGAAAATAGAAGAGAAATGGGAGTTTGTACTTTTTAATCTTATTTTCTATTTCATGATTCACTTTATAAACACAGCTGCTCATGGGCAGAGCAGTCTTCTAGTCACATTAGACACTTCTGCTCTGCAGCTCGTACCATATTTAATATTTGCTCAGCTTGGGTAGAGGGTGGAAATTCAATCAGGAGAAATATATTATCTCCAAAGGCTCAATAATACCAGGCTTATCAACAGCATTGCTTTAACTACCAGTCAGGAAATGTCATGGCACGGACATTTAAACCACATGGAGACAGAGGCAACCAACATGGTATAGTGGAATGAGCAACGTACAGTTTGTGGCCTGCATTTGGAAATGCCATCACTCAGATCAACTCACAACTGAAGAAAAATTATTCCACCAAAAAGAATTGTGCTCCAGGAAAAGGTTATTGAAAAGTTAGGACTTTATCAATCTGCTGCCCCATGATCATACTTTCATATGATCCTGCCTTCTAGTACCACTTTCTTTGTGATATTTTTGTTACTTATTTCATATAGATTTTAGATTTTTCTAGCTCTTTCTAAAGTCCTCTGGATTTTATTGATACAAAGAAAATTTTACTTGTGGTCTTTCATTATTTTCAGAATGGAATGGAACAAGAGCAAAGATCCACCCTGAAACATCTTGTCTCAAACACCTTGCAATGACTTGAACTACTCCCAAGAAAGTTACTTTATTTGAATCCTGTGACTTAAACCTTGCAATACCACAAACCAGGGAGGCTTAAAAAACAGGAATCATTTGCAAAAATCCAGCACTTTGGGAGAAGAATCAGCTTGTTAGCATAACATTTGCTTGTACTTTAACAGTTTCCCGTTTAATTAATTAATAACTTAATAACTTGACTCTGGAGGAACGTACGTGTAGAAGTTTTAACTTAATTCAACCATCTGGGTAAAAAACATTGAGTTTAATTAAGTTGTCTGCCCCTGCAGCTCTGCATAGCTCCGCATGCATTCACGGCCTTTCCTCTTCAAGTCCCATGACATATGACTCACAATTCTTGCAGCTGGTGAGTGTGTCATCAATTGCCATATTGCTACAATACCAATTGGTAGTAGAAGAGAAAATAGTGCACACCAAGTCACTTCCCAGTAAAGCTTTCCTTAGCAGAGCAGATGTAGCATTGTCAGATGAGAGGCCGCATTATCAGGAACGTAAACACTGGTGGCAGCAGGAGAGTTAGGGCAGTTCAAAGCCAGCTGAAGGGCAAGGTGTCTACAAAATGTCAACTCACAATGTGAGCTGGAGTTTTCCTTATGTCTAAAACAGCATGTTTTAAAATAAAAAACCACCAGAAGGTCTGAAATATACCAGATAATGCACCACATTCAACCAGAGTATATCCCATGCAAGGCTCAAAACCAGGATGGTAAAATATAGAGCACTTGTCACAGTACCACTAGTAATGACACACTTTTAAAAACACAGAAACATCACATTTTTCCCATGGGAACTTTCACTTACTGTCACTTTATTCTCCTTTCCTGTGCCCTGCCATGGTCCAGCACTGATCTAAAGCAGTGTTTCCCAATCTTTTTTGAGCCACGGCACATTTTTTACATTTACAAAATCCTGGGGCACACCACCAACCAAAATGACATAAAATGACACTCTAACACAGTAATACATATAGTTAATATGTTTTTAAATGTATTTATACACTCAGTGTGAAACCTGGGCCTGTTTCGATGAACACAACATAGATATCCTGGCAGGAATGGCAGAAAGACACACACGAAGGTCTTGCTCAACAGCTGGGAGTTATAGTTCACCCGCAATCAAAGAGCATTCTGAACTCCACCAATGATGGAATGCAATCAAACTTCCCACAGAGAACTCCCATAAGGGAGCCCGAGTGGAGAAGAAAAAGTGTTCAGCAGGAGGGGGAAGAAGGAGTATTGGAGGTTCCAATTTCCCGCGGCACACCTGATGATCGCTCATGGCACACTAGTGTGCCACGGCACACTGGTTAGAAAACACTGATCTAAAGGACCATGGCAATGCACATCAGCTTACCTCAGTGGACTGGTTAAGAAAAAAAACCTGGGTTCAGTACTAAACCACAATCAGAAGATATTGTGACCACCATCTCACCCTTGTTCCTGGCGTGTTTGTGTAGGAACTCTGCAGTGTAACAAATTCGGTTGAATCCACTTCCTAACTTGAGTTTACTGTCTGTTTAGCACTGTCTATAGAATATCCTTTACCAGTTAGGACCACATCAGACGTGAGTCCTCCCCTGTTTCCACATACTTCTAAGATATTTCAGGGACAAAGTGCCATGTAAAACTATTTCCGATTGTCATTCTTTGCACTTCATCCCTAAAATGTAGTAGAAGTATAGAGAAATGGGGAGGGGGAGAGAAAATACAGAGAGAAACCATCTTCTGAGCTCCCTATGCACTTGGAAATGAGATAAAGTGGTTAAAAACATGTAGGATGAGATCTGTCAGATTCACCTGTGTTCAATCATTTTAGTGATGTAGAGGAATGGGTGTTCCTATGGGCGGTCTGCTATGCTCCACTTCTTTTACAAGAGCCTTCTGCATGAGCCTGGAAGAGTATTTAATTCATTTAATCCTAAGAAATAAAGCTTTGTAAGATATCACCATTTTACTTTTGCTGCATTTCCTCCTTCATAGTAATCTAAGCTTTCAAAATTATGCTATTGCTAGCTTTAAAACATTTTTGTTCCTTTTTTCTACCCTCTATAGAAAGTTCTACTGCCTTTGAAAGTCCAGGAACAATTTATAGTAACCTTATAATTTCGGCTTAAATTTGAACATACTTTTATAAGTGTTCATATCACATTGGTGCCCAAACTTGTGATTTTAACTATGAAAGGATTGTTAAAAGGCATGGGAGGAAGGTATCGTGGCAAAGGGGTTTCTAACAACACTGGTCTAATGGAGGGAAGGAAGTCATGGGAGGAAGGGATTGTGACAAAGGGGTTTATAATAACACTGGTATAATGGAGGGAAGGAAGTCATGGGAGGGAGGTATTGTGGCAAAGGGGTTTATAATAACACTGGTATAATGGAGTGGAGGAAGGCATGGGAAAGATAGGGTATGGCAAAGGAGTTTAAAATTCCCCATCCCAAATGGGATGAGGTCCATAGTAATCATGGCTTTTGATTGCTCAAAAGATTGCTCCACAGCAGCGGTTCCCAACCTTTTTTGGACTAGGAATGTCTTGACCAGGGACCACTTTGACCAGTGACAACTCCCAACTTTAGTACCAAAAGGGTTATGAATCAGTTTTTGGACAATTTTAGATTTGGTTTGGGGTGCTGATTCAGAAAATGTCATTGGATAGACCACACCAGCTCTAGTTTCTGATACATAACATATGCCATGGTCAGTGACAGGGAAGGAGTGGCAATAAATAAATAAAGAGTAAAGAGGTTTGTGGACCAGATTTTCGCCCTTGCAGCCCACTGGATTTCCACGGCCAACAGGTTAAGAACCACGGCTCTACAGCTAGCTTTTAATTTTTTTCTACCCTTTCAAAGTTTTCCTATATTCTCTTCAGGAAAACCTGTGTTCTTCTAAAGAGCTATATGCTATCATGTGCCAGCAATATGCTTTGACCATTCTTATGATCTAGACCAGGTTGTCTCTACATAAGAAAATAGAGCTGATGTTAGAAATGGTAAATTTTAGAAAAGGTGGGAAATAATTTCATTTTTTCAAAGAATTCAATAACAATTTGTCTTTCTCTATTCTACAATACATTTGAAAGTGAGATCAGGTCTGTATTCAGACTGCAGAATTATGGCAGCTTGACACTATATTGACAAACTTGTTTGATGCTATGGAATTCTGGAATTTGTTTTATTGTGAGATATTTATCATTCTCTATCAGAGAGTTCTAGTGCAACAACAAACTACAAATTCCAGGATTCCATAGGATGGAGCTATGGCAGTTGAAGTGTGGGTGGGTGGTGAGTTGTGAGTTCATGGGCAGATTTGGCATTCAGAGTAAAACAGAATAGAGCCTTGCACTGGCTCGCTCACTGCAGAAAGAAATATTTAGGTATTTTATCTAACCATGTCATTGACAACTGAGAGTGGGCCATGCCCTCTATGACTTGACCCTTTAGCCTGGTTGTTTTTAGCATTTGTTCTCTATATATTACTGAGGCACGACTTATCTCCTGAATTTCTGAACTCTGTGTTGCAATAATATCTCCCCTACCTACCCTCTGCCTATACTTACACGTATATGCACACAAATGAAGAAAGGGAAGGTACCCAACTGGGTGCTAGATGTGACCCACATATTTCACATCACTGATAAAGTGAACTTTAGCTCAAAAAGAGTTGTGCCACAATTGGTGTTTTAGTGGATAGGTAGAATGGCAGTTCTATTTAACAAAGGTTTGTGTTCTTATCATATCCATGAGATGAGGTCCAACGTGGTGATTCACCAGCCTTCATTTTGAATATGACTGGCAGCAGAGCAGCAGAAGGGCAATCCCACAACCCTGGCTACCAACTGATGCTTTCCCATCCCACATGGAAAAGCATCACCATTCCACCAAAGTCCTATTGTTCCTTATGGAACACGGGGAGCTTTTGTATTGACAGCTACAGCGTCCCACCATGCTGTTGCTCCAGTTCACCGATGGAGCCTCACTGGAAGGCACCCTACATTGCATGATAAGCGGCATGGGGCTTCATGGGTGAACTGGAGCAGAAGCATCCTAGGACATTTCTTTCGCTCCATGTGATAAGGATGTAAGACATATTATTCTTTGATTGTGTTCATATGGCATAATCATATCAGGTTGATGCCACTTTAATTATTCTGGCTTCAGCATATGAAGTCCTGGACTTCATAGTTTGTTAAAGTACTCTGAATTATCTCCAAAAAATTTAGAGAAGTGGACATAAGCTCTGTAGCCAAAAATATGTGTAGCTCCCCACTCTAGAGTATTCCATAGAATGATGTTACAACAACCAATGTAATATCAAGTACTTTAACCATGCAGTATAGAGACACCTAACAATTCACCAGATTTACTGACCATGCCTCCTTTGACATCTACTACCAAAGAATGTCAAAAACTTAATTTGTTTTTATGACAGAATATTGCATCTCTCATTCAGTAATTCAGATGAAAATCTTTAATTGTTTTATCACATTTCAATTTTCTGTTATTATCAAAATATGGCCTGTAGCAGTAGTTCTTTTTAGGCGAAACATCACTTGGATAATTTTGAAAATTCTCATTTTAACTTGCAGTACAAATAATCAGTTGTGTAATAGTTTAAAACCCAACAAATTATGTTGGATTTCTTAAGTGAGTTCCACACACCTTTGTGTTATTCAAACCAATTTTAAGTGATGTTATTCCTAAATCCAGCTGCTACTTGCAACGAGTAAACCCACTGAATCAATAAGATCTCCATAAATGCTGATGCAGAATTCAGTGATTAGTTCCATGCATCTAACAACTGGAATTATGCCAAAGTGTTTAGAACAGACTAGAGAAATATCTCAGGGTATTTTGCCAATTTTCAAAGTGTTTACCCACAAAGCCATATAATATACAGGAAAAGAAAACAAGCACATGTACGTGTTTCCATTTGCAAGTATGCTTCCTTACTTATGGCTTTCAATAATCAAAACTGTGAAAGAAAAACTACCTAGAGCTCTGTGGCACCTTAAAGATTAAGAAATTTATTATAGCATAAAGCTTCAGGAACTGGTAGACTAGTTAGTGCTTTGCTACAACAGAAAGAAGTGTATCTCTCTGGAAATTTGTAAAAGGATGAGTATACCAGAGATTTAAGTCTGGTATAGATCACATGAGAAATAGTTTATTGTGAACATACTGTTGAGTATCATAAGACAGATAGATATATACGTGTAGTCAAAATGAATACAAAATGGATTTTGCCTCCACCTAAATGAATTTGAAAATGTGTGTGTACTTGCAAAATCCTGAAGTTTGCAACATCGTATTACAATAAATCTGGATTTGTCAATCAGGGAACTACTGGCAATATCAGTGTTCTGATCATGTAAACTACTGGACACACAGACGCACATATATGTATGTGTTCCCTTGCAAGCTATAATCAGAAGCATCAGTTTGCTGCATTCAGGTGTTATAATGTATATGTTATACTTCTTAACTAACACCTTAATCATACTCTTTAACAAGGATAATATATGAAAAGGTTATTTTGAAGACACCTGGCTAGAATAACACCGCCTCCCAAAGATACTACTCCATGGTGAACTCGCCATGGGTCAGCGCAAGAGAGGCGCCCCCAAAAAGAGATATAAGGACTCCCTGAAACAACATCTCAGACTCAGCCAGATTGATCACCAACAATGGTCCACCCTGGCCTCACATCAGGAGGCATGGAGACGCACTATCCACAATGCTGCGGCCTCTTTCGAGAAGACACGCCAAATGGGTCTTGAAGAAAAACGACAACGCAGAAAGAACCACAACTTGGAAACAACATCACCCAAGGAGACTTTCTGCTGTGCTTTTTGCAACCAAACTTGCCTATCTCCGATTGACCTTTTTAGTCATCAATGCGCTTGTAAAAAGCATGGGATGAGTCCTTCCTAAGAATCTTCGTTTGCGAAGTAACGCCGAGAGAGAATATACTTCTTAACTAACACCGTAATCATACTTTTTAACAAGGATAATATATGAAAAGGTTATTTTGAAGACACCTGGCTAGAATAATATAATTTTTATTAAATGTTAGATAATAACATCTGGATTAATTGCCATTTTGAAATGTTAAATCTATTAAGATTGCTGTTGGTTCAGGCAACGCGTCAAGAGAAGGGAGGAGGGAAAGTTAAGTGAGCAGCCAGCCTTACAAACAAGGGGATATCCAGGATTCATTGAAGTCAAGGCTGAATTTGATTTGAGAAGTAGCTAAAGATACAGTAGTGTCTCGCTTATCCAACCTTCATTTTGTTTTATCCAATGCAGTCTAACTCCTGCCCGGATTGACAGCTGTTTCACAACATTGTGATATTTTGGTGCTAAACTGGTAAACACAGTAATCACTACATAACATTACCATGTACTGAACTGCTTTTTTGTCAATTTGTTGTAAAACATGGTGTTTTGGTGCTTAATTTGTAAAATCATTATTTGACCTTTAATAGGCTTTTCCTTAATACCTCCTTATTATCCAACATTTTTGCTTATCCAATGTTCTGCTGGCCCATTTATGTTGGATAAGTGGAACTCTACAGTAAAACAAAAGTTGCAACTCTGAACGAACAATAGGACTCAGTCTGAAGAATCTCAGGCATGCTCAGTGTGGCAACTGGGAGGGACAAGAACAGGAGGTGGAACTAGGGGGAGTTGGGGCTAGGAGAGAAATGTTGGTGTGTTTCTGGTTGATTTACTGAAATTTGTATAAATACTGCTACCATTTTGTTTGTTCTTTGTGGTCCATCTGGCTATTCCAGAACTCACCTGTCAGTTTTCTTCTGCAGTAATAAAACTTCTGTAATTTATAATCACCTCATTCCTGATCTAAATTGGGAAGCAAGGCCAGAAAAATATTTATAGGAAGACCTGTCATTTCACTTTGACAGTGGTTTATGACATTATAACACCAGGGCTTTAAAGTGGGCAACTCCACATTTCTTCTGCCTGCAGAATTCTGGGAAGTGTACTTTAGGGTGAAACCTTTTGAATTCTCAGCTGCAGAGATCCTTGCCTTCCCAAACTACATTTCCCAGAATCCTACAGGCAGCAGAATTGCAGGGCTGCTTGCTTTAAAGCCCTGGTGTAATACTGTGATGTGTCTTGATCGAAACGCAAGGGTTCTGACATTTTTTCTGCCAATAATTTTATAAAGTCAAGCTCAAAATTCCTTGAATGAGTTTGTTCCATTGGTAATATGAAGTTAAAGTCTAGTTATCAACTTACTCATTTAAGACTTTTTTTTCAAAAATCAGCAGATAAAGCTGTCATTCCACCCTTTAAAAATATTGGATAACAGTTATCGGCCTTGTATACACTATAGGGTAGGGTATGTGTATTGTCAGTCTATACCACTTTATCTGGGTGTAAGTATTTGATTTTCTTGTAAATAATGGGTCCAGGACAATGCAATCCCTTATTTCTTTTTTCTCAGGGTTTGTAACATTGTTTACCATACACACTCATATTGTGGCAATGTTGATAGTAGATAAAGGAGTATCTTTTTATTGATAAGGCAGCAGAACTTGGAGGTTTTTTTCATGTAAAAGAAATGTTCTGCTGATTCTGTCTAATGTTTGTGTTTTGATAATGCATACTGGGTTTGTGGTTAACTTGTACAACCTTTTCAATTGTGTGTGGCCTTTGAATCATGAATTTCTCAGGCTCAGTAAGCATGCAACTTGACCCATTGGTGTCCTATTAGAGGAGGAATGATTCATTTAGAAAAAAACAAAGTCATGTTAACCTGCTTTTGTGAAAATTTCCGACAAAAAGGCGTAAATCCCTTTTAAAAATCACATATTCTTTGCTTCGTGACTCTCAAAAGTAAATTCTATTTTTACAGTACAGCAAAAGAAGTACGTATCTGTTCAGAGTGGGGGTAAATTGAGATGATCCTACATCCCCCAGCCATAGACCTGTAAAAGAAATAGGGGGGCTGAAGCCTCCATCCAAGACTAAGCAGGAGATCCTCTCTCAGAAATATTCAGAAAAAAATGGGCCACCAAGAACCCTATGCAGTTGAGTTCCTTTGGAAATGAGAAATGTCCTAAATTATCAAGCATTAGAACAAGTATGTTTTGCAGTGGATCTTTCCCAGGAATTAGAGGAAGAGAAGGAGGACGAGGATGAGCTGAGATGGAGGAAGATTGAGACAGAAAATAACAACCAATAACACAACGCATAACATTTATTTATTTTTATTTATTTATTTATTCGGGTTTCTATGCTGCCGACTCCCGGAGGCTCGCGGCGGCTTACAGAGCCAAAGGCACAGTAAAATACAAAAGATGAAAAACAATTAGTTAGAAGAGCATATAAAACATCAGTTAGAAGAGCATATAAAAAACCAAAAGATATAACAATTCATCAGTAACTACACCAAAAGCCATAATTTAATCTTGATAGTAAAAGCTGCATGCAATTAACTCTAAGCACCTTAATTGGAAGTAAGATCCACTGAACATAGAGGGAAGACCTCTAAGCAAACTGTGCTTTAAAACATATTCAGAGTCAAGACTGGCTAAATTGAAGTGGATGGGAAAAGCAATTTGCCTCACCTTGATGGTGCCTGAATGCCTCTTGAGATCCCTGTTGTGATGGTCTGATTGGATGTTATATATCACAGTAAGAAGCTGACAGGTCTACACTCAGTAGACCTAGAAAACATCTGAATTCTTTGTTTCACTGAGCCAATATTGGGCTTATTTATTTATTTACTTTATTTATATTCCACTCTTCTCACCCCGAAAGGGACTCAGAGTGGACTACAGTACACATACTTTGCAGACAATCCCTGCAGTTCAACATATTTAGACATATATAGACAAACATAGACGAACAGAGGCAAACTTCTGGCCACCAGGGGGAGCTGATGCACTCCTCATCTCTCTCAGCATTTTTCAGCATCCCTTGTTGTTCTTCTGCAATCCTCAGCAATTCCTGGAGTTCTTATGGCCTCATAAATCAGTCAAAATTTGCCTCCCCACTTAATGTAGTACCTTTATCTCCTACTTGACAAATGAACTGTCTTTCAGGCTGCAAAGGTCGACAGCAGGTTACACTTAAGGTCAAGCACCCATCTCGGCCCAAGCATGCCTCAAACTCATGACCTACAGGTCAGAGAGATCTTATGCAGCTGACACTTAGCCAGCTGCGCCACTTCCCGGTGCTTACCTCCTGCAGTAGCCTGCAGCAGCCATTTTTTTTAATTTTATGTACATCAAAGAACAGAAAAGGAAAACCCCCTCTGAACAATTTTTACCAATAAAGCCCTCTGATTGGTTCACCATAAGCTGGAAACTGCTTTAAGACAAACAGCAACAACATAAGAAAAACTGAAGGGGAAAGGCATATAACAAAACTGTGATTCAATCAGAGTCATTAGTAATTCTGGTTACGAAATAAACGTACCATCCCAATGGGAGAGGTCGCCTGTATTTCTTTGATAGTCTGCATCACAAAATTTTGCTATAGCCAATTAGAAAGCATGTATAATCATGTTTGTCATGGAAAGAGTCCTTTAGATAGGATGAAGTAGAACCTTTGGGTTAATTGATGATGATGGCAGTAACATTGATACTGACAATTAGTCTATGAGCTTTGCAGGCTCAGACCATCCAAGAACCTCCTAAGAAGGCAATACCCCGGATACAGATGATGTGCTAGGCATCTGATTTGAAAGGTAATCCTATGTATGACTACTTAGAAGTACAGTAAACCCACTGCATTTGCCATTTTGACTTTTGCAGATTTTCATGGATTTAATTAAAAATGTTATCACTAGAAATCTCTAGGTCCTTCAGTGCAAATTTACTGTTAACTTCCTCAAATTATGCTGGATAACCTACACTTCTGTAGGAATCTCTAGGTCCTCCATTGCGATTCTATGGTTGGTGTCCAGCAGATGTTGACCGATGAGTCATGCTGAAAGACTTAGACATTCTTAAAGAGTTGTTCTTTCTAGGGAAAAATAGCAATTTTCTTATTCACTGTTTCTTACTTTCATGGGAGTCCTGTGCCCTTAATTCCAGCAAATGTGGAGAGGTGACTGTACATCCTACCATCTCAATGGGATCTAATTTCCAGATAAGAGTGAATTAAATTTAAAGTAGCACCCCATTCTGAACACACCCAAACATGTTTGATTTTGAAAGTTAAGCAAGGTCATTTCTGGTTACTCTGTGGAACAACCTTGGTTGCTATGTTCCTGATTAGTACATGGAAGAGCATCAGAAAATACTAGATATGTGCAGATAGGACGACACAATAATCTTGCCTAAAACCTCTAGATAATCACTCCAAATGAAAGTTGGCAGTATTGATGTAATGATAGCACAGCATCCCACTATCCTGCACCAATCTGGTTTTCATTTCTGGTTCAGGACCTTTTAAAGTGCAAAACCTTGAAAAAAGATGAACAAACAAATTGAACACATTTTAAATTGGAAACACGACCATTGGATATAAAGAATTGTGCAATACCCAAGTGGTTATGAGTGTAGAATTCAACTTATATTTATGTGTGTATCCAATAAAGTATATTTATGCAGGAAAAATGTCCCATGGACAGAAAGCTATATATTAGTCATCCAAATATATAACAGATGGGCAATAGTCAGGGATATTTTGAAATTGAAGGATTCATTAGGATTACTGCTTAATATCTTCCATAAACTCTAATCAAAAGCCTATTTCTTGTGACTTTGCAAATCAGGCATAAAAATGAAAATATTTCCATCTTGACTTGTCAGAATTGATCCCCACAGCATGATTGTATAGCAAAGCTATCCCCAACAGCCATATGGTTTATTCAAATAGATTGCATGTTCATCAAATGAGTGTGCGTGTATGTATTTTCTACTGCAAAGTGACAAATCTGTCCATTCCAAAAGCAGTTCTTTCCTTCAGTGTATCATTTGAGGTTTTCTCGTTTGTCATGGTATTCCTTAACACTGAGTGGTTGGATCCCTGATTTCACCACCTGTTTCTCCCAGTTGTTAAATACTCAGGTACCATTTTCAATTTGGTGCCTGTTTTGTTCTGCACTGATAGAAGCCTTTGTTCCTGTCTCTAAAATCTAGCTTTTAGACTGGTATGTTTAGTGCTGCTGGGTTTGACATACTCAGAATTCAGTTTGACAAAACTATAATTATTAAATGTCTGTTTCTGAGTGTTTTTCCATTAGTTCCTCTGACAATAATCATATTCATTGGCCAAACATGGATGACTAAGGGTATGAGAGGAAATATGCAAATACACCTTACAGTGAGTCCAGCCTTTTTTAAAAATACTTATTTCAGTTCAAATTATTCTGTTGGTAATTACACTGTTCCATTCCATAACTCTGGAGTTTTATCTAATTTTTTTCCACTAGGTATATTCAGCAGAAGTACAAACGGGTCAAGTAACTAACATAGCATTTCCAAAGAAAATTGCAGACTAAGGAAGCTTTACACTTCTATTTTTCAGCATCCTGGGTCTTTTCCCTAAACAATCACTATTTTGTTATAGCTTCCGTAATAAAGGGTATAATTCACCAATAACTGCTCTTTTCAAATCCCTATATATTCAAACATGGCATGCATAGCAAGTAGGCTGTGCAAAGCTTCAGAGATTAGTTTCATAATTCAGAGATTTGAATGATTCATAATAATGAATATCTGAATTACTGATCATAAAGGGACCCCTATGAAGCACTCAGAATCTAAACAGAAGGCTCCGAAATGGTTCAGATATATCTGTAATGATTTGATGTTTAAGAGCTTTTTTTCCCAATGTAACATACTCCGTCTGAGGTGGGAGGGTGGAAGGGAGCTGATGAAATTGACATTGGCAGCTGTGTGCAGTTTCCCCCCCCTTGTAAGCCAATCAGAAGAAAAGTCAAGAAGAAAACTCCAAATTGTTGCAAAGCTGGTGATCTTCTCCCTCCAGCACCTGTGTTTCTAATTCTTTGGACTACTGTATTTATTTACACACACTTAATGAGATCTCTTGCAGATAGGATCAAAGTTTAGACATAAAATTCATTTATGTTTCATATGCACCTAATGTTATACAATATTGTAAAATCGGGTTTTTTTCATGGGATAGAGTTTTGTGTATTGAACCATGAAAAAGCAAAGGTATCTTTGTCTCAGCCACATATATGGACCATTTTGGAATATTTTAGATTCTGGAATTTTGAAAAAGGGTGCTCAGCTAAATTTCAACAAGGATTATATGTGTCAACAGTGTGGTGCAGGAACTTAAAAAGCCAATATGATTCTAGGCTGCATCACTAACAGTATAGTGTCAAATCAAGGGAGGCCATGGTGCCTCTCTATTCTGCTTTGGTCGCACGTCACCTGGAGTACTGTGTCCAATTCTGGACACCACAATTCAAGAATATTCACAAGCTAGAATGTGTCCAGAGAAGAGCAAACGGAAAGATCAAACGTTTAGAAACCAAGCCCTATGAGGACTGGCTTAGGGAGCTGGTTATGTATAGCTTGGAAAAGAAAGGCAAAGAGGGAAATGATAGCTATGTTTAAATATTTGAAAGGATCCAGCTTGTTTTCTGCTCCTCTGGAGACTAGAACACAGTACAATGGATTCAAATTTCAGGTAAAGAGATTCCAGTTAGACATTAAGAAGAATTTCCTGATGGTAAGAGCTGTTTGGCAGTGGAATAGGCTGCCTTGGAGTGCAGTAGAATCTTCTTCTCTGGAGATTTTTAAGCAGAGGTTGGCAGGGAGTTGGACTGGGTTGCCCTTGTGGTTTCTTCCAGCTCTGTGATTCAACTTCACTGTTCATATTCCTATGCTACAAATGTTCTGGGTTTGTTGGTTTACCCTCAGACAAAAACAAATACAAGTAAGTATCATTGGTCATATCAGTCTCTGAACAGCAGCACTGTGATTGATTTGCTTGGTTTTTCTTAGTTTTGTTTTGGGAACAGAACATTTAATATTATATACTCATACAACAGATGAAATTTTCTTTAAAACTGTATTCCATATCTTAATAAAATATACCAAATTGAAATATTTTCAAATATTGTCATGGTATTTTAGAATGTTTTTAGGGTGTTTGTAGATGTTTTATCTGGATGTGTTTTTATCTCGGTGTGTTTGTACATATGCCTGTAAACCGCCCTGAGCCTCGGGGAGGGTGGGTTAGCAAGTTGAAATAATAAAATAAATAAATAAATAAATATTAGCACCAGACCTGGGATCAATATAGCTATCTTAACAAGCAAAACTGTGCAAGACTTTGGTTTGAACCAGCAGGCTCCTGTTACCTCATATGAACATATATTCCAGTCTCAACCTTGAACCAGGTCATTTGCCCAATATTAGCTGTTTTGAATAGCAGCAGATCTACTAGATCTCGGGTAGAAGAAGTTTAGAAAAGAGCAACTAGACCTGAACAAGTAATATTCACTACTAGGATGCAATAAAGATAGACCCCCCCCCCTTTTTTTTCTTCTCTGTTCTGTTAGTGAGATCAGAGACTGCAACTGACACCCCCCCCCCCAGTGCGTTGGTCGTGCGCAGGTATAGGGTATATCACAAAAGTTTAGTGAAAATTGTTCAAAATAAAGACCAGAAAGTCAGAATTTACTCCCACAAATAAATTCATTTTGATAAAACTGGTAGATAAATTGCATCTCATTGTTAGAATTGATCAGAGCTCAGAAAGTTTACTTTCTGGACTGCAACAGCCAGAATCCTTCATTATAGAAATATCAGATCCAAGTTTTGAAATAACCTGGTCAAAGAGAGGCTGCTCTGTATGTTTACCATTTATTTATTTATTTATTGTTTATGATATTTCTATCCTGCCTTTCTCAAGCCCGAAGGCGATTCAAGGCAGCTCACAAATTGGCAGCAATTTGATGCCATAACAATCTACAATATACGATAAACATTTAAAACATTATAAAATCCATACAAAAACCATTAAAAACATATAATAACCTATGTCTTCCTATTAATCTCATTTTCCAGTAGCATCATCTAAGCCGATCCATGTTTCAATCTTACACAATTCCGTGTTTCTCTATTGCACTGCATTTCCAAAGGCTTGTTCAAAGAGCCATTTTTAAACTTTTTTTCAGAAGGTCAGGAGGGAGAGGGCCTATCTAACATCCCTAGGGAGGGAGTTCCAAAGCCGAGGGGCTATCACTGAAAAAGCTCTACCTCTCATCCTCGCCAGATGCACCTGTGAAGAAGGCGGGATTGAGAGAAGGGCCTCCCCAGTTATCTTAAATTTCTAGATGGTTCATAGACATGAGCAACAATATAACTGAATATGTATTCTTTGTAATACAATGGAAGTAGGTTGATACAAAATGCAACCTGCTACACCCCTATCATGTATTCAGATGTGTATGAGAAAAACCAATGGAATACTTGAGTGCTGCAATTTGTACTAAATGATTTCTCGTCAAAACATAAAAAAGTGCATATAATCTTTTATTTTCATTTCATGTTCTTTTTACCTCATGTTGGTTTTTATTTCTTACTAGCTTGGGGACCCGGCCCTGCCCGGGTTATTTGTGAAGCGCAGCAGGATGTAGAGTGGGTCATGGGGGCTCTGTGTGCCAAGTTTGGTCTTGATCCATCATTATTGGGAGTTGCAGTGGTATCATGAAATTACTGAAGGTAGTGCAAGTCCCATCATCTCTGCCCCCCCCCCCAAAGTGTAGTAGGATGTAGATTGGGTCATGGGGGCTCTGTGTGCTAAGTTTGGTCTGTATTGGTGAATGGATGAGGGATGCATTCTTTTTCGGAAGTGAGTGAAGATACTTCAAGTCCCATCATCCGTGGTCCGTCTCATAGTAAACTGCACCAGGCTGTAGAGTGGGTCATGAGGGCTCTGTGTGCCAGATTTGGTGTTGATCAGTCATTGGATTAGGTTTGTAGCAGGATTGGGAAGTGAGGGAAGGTACTGCAAGTCCCATCATCCATGTTCTCTCCCCCTCCCAACTTCAGTAGGATGTAGAGTGGGTCACTGGGGCTCTGTGTGCCAAGTGTGGACTTTCTCAGTGTTTGTTGGGAGCCACAGTAGTCTGTGGGAACAGAGGGGTGTGAAAATACTACAAATTCCATCATCCATTGTCAGTCCTCCCCCGAACCTGACCAGGATGTGAAGGCAGTCATGGGGGTTATGTGTGCCAAGTTTGGTCTCAATCGGTAATTGGATGAGGGTCGCAGCAGACTTGGGAAGTGAGTAGAGGTACTTCAAGTCCCATCATCCATGGTCCACCCTCCTCCAAACTGCACCAGAATGTAGAGTGGGTCATGAGGGCTCCGTGTGGCAAGTTTGGTGTTGATCAATCATAGGATTAGGTTTGTAGCAGTCTTGGAAAGTGAGGGAAGGTACTGCAAGACCCATCATCCATGTTCTGTCCCCCTCCAAACTTTGGTAGGATGTGGACTGGGTCACTGGGGCTCTGTGTGCCAAGTGTGGTCTTTATCAGTGTTTGTTGGGGGCCACAGTGGTCTGTGGGAACAGAGGGTGTAAAAGTACTACAAATCCCATCATCCATTGTCAGTCCTCCCCCAAACCTCACCAGGACGTGAAGGCAGTCATGGGGGTTATGTGTGCCAAGTTTGGTCTCGATCAGTGATTGGATGAGGGTTGCAGCGGACTTGGGAAGTGAGTAGAGGCACTTCAAGTCCCATCATCCATGGTCCACCCTCCTCCGAACTGCACCAGGACGTAGAGTGGGTCATGGGGGCTGTGTGTGCTGAGTGTGGTCTGTATTGGTCCTTTTTGGTGGCCTCAGTGGTCTGTGGGAACCAAAGTGTTGGAAAGTACTACAAATCCCATAATCCGTGGGTCATGTCCCCCGACCCGCGCCAGGACGTAAAGGGGGTTAGGGGGGCTATGTCTACCAAGTTTGGTGCAGGTCCATCACCCGCGCTGGTTGCTGTGGCCTGTGAAAGTGGCTGCCACATATCCGCCCTGGCCTGTGAAAGTGGCTGCCACATATCCGCCCTGGCCTGTGAAAATGGCTGCCACATATCCACCCTGGCCTGTGAAAGTGGCTGCCACATATCCGCCCTGGCCTGTGAAAGTGGCTGCCACGTATCCGGCCTGGCCTGTGAAAGTGGCTGCTTCCGCCCTTCTGCCCTCCCGCCCTCCGCATACACACATACAAACATTCCGTTTTATAAAGGTATACAGATGTATTTGAGTTGGGTTTATCCAAGTGTATGGCCTTTACATTAAACTAAGTCAGCCATCAAGTGGTGCAATTATTCGCTGAATATATTGGTCTCCAAGGAGCATCAAGGTACAGCATAACTTGTGATCACATAATAAACCCATCTAAAAATGTGTGCTCTTTCTTTAGGAAATTCAGAGCAGCTTATTTGAAATCATAAACAATCTTCTACTGAAATACTTGAGCAGTTCAACAATGGAGAAGCAATATTTTCCCTAACACTGCAACCACACAGTGTTCTGATTGGACATGGCAAGCCCAAGAAGAATGCAATGGCAGTATATACTCCTGTCTCTCAGCTTGACCTATCATAGAAAGTTATAATGAATCCCAGTCTAACAACTCCCAACTAGGATGGCATGGGCATGGGTTGACCTAGCATGTGGGTACAAATCACCATAGTAACTGGACAACAAGACATATTTTATGGCAATTTCTCCTTTTATAGCTTCTAGAGATGTATCTTTCACTAGTTTTGTTGGTCCTTGGGGGATCTCCAGCATCCATTTCAGGTACTTGTAAGGTTCTGTCAATTAGAGCAAAGTGTGCTCTAATCTTAGACCCTTCCAATACTGGTAATCCCGGCCAGGTGCGACCTTGAAGGCTGGAGCAGTGCAGAGAGAGAGCCTTGAGCTATGGGCCACACCACACCAACATGGGAAGCACTGCCTTGTGTTATGCTGACTCAGGGAGAGATGACTGAGCAGCCATTGGACGATTGGGCTTATGACATTAACTCTGTGACCCCTGGGGTCATGGCCCAATGGACTACTGGGATTGCTGAATCATTTGGATCTGATGCAACCTCTGTTAAGCATTGCATGCTAGGGGGGTTGGGTCTTTGGGATGATGGACAGATGGTGGAGGCGGAGACTGTATATAAACTGTGTTGGGGGCGGGGTGAAGCCAGATCTGGCTTCACAGGCAATGATACCTGGAATAAACTTGTAGGATCAAGCTGCTGTTTGTGCGTCGTCCTTACAGAGGTCTTTTCAAGAAAATCCAGCGTTCATTACAGAAAAGCCAGATCTCCTCAAAAGCCTATCATGGAGAAATCCATCGAGGGCTTATCCAGTGAGATGCCATCCGCAAAGTCCAGACCCATGATGGAGGTGGAATGGGTGAGTCCTGAGGAGTTCTGGGACAGTGACTCGGATGAGGACGATTCGTGGGCCCCAAGTGAGGTGGAGCAGCAGCAGGCTAGAAGGATCCTGCAAGGCTTGTTCCCTCATTGGGTGATGGAGGAATCGTTGGAGGCGCCCCTTCTTGGGAGAAGGAGGAGGAAGATGCGCCCAGAGAACCGAGAGCGCAGGAGCGCTTGCCAGGCGGTGGAGCACAGGAGTGCTCGTCTGGTGCGTGCCAGGGATGGTCAGGTGGACCTGGCAGAAGAGGGAAAGAGACCCCAGAACCTGAGTTAGCCAAGGTGACTGTGCCAAGAGAAGGGCCAGTTTGGAAGGCTGAAGAGACTGGGCAGGAGAGAGCTCAGTTTCCCATAGGGACCAGAGATGAGGCGGTCCGGGAAAGGCAGCAAATTTGTTGGAGGCTGCAAGTGTTGCAGAAAGCTCTTCGTTGTGGGCATCACGATGTGAATGAACTGGAGAAGGAGATGGAGGTGATACTGGAGAGAGTGGGTAGGCTCCAGGAATGGATGGATCTCACAGACGAAGAGGGTGGACGCTTTGATGATGCCGAAGAAGAAGTCCAGCCAGAGGCAGGGAAAAGGTATGAAGCTGTTTTACCAGAGAAATTTGTGTGGACGGCCGAAAATACTGAAGAGTGCCATGCGGAGATGGAAGTCAAGCCTCCTGTAGGAGAAACTGCAGAGGAATGCCTGTCCTTTGAAGTCCCCGTCGGCAGTAAAGGGGAAAGCGAGACTGCTTTAACTTCAGAGGCTGCATTACCGGAGAGGAAGAAAGGAGAAGAGAGTCCCTTTCGCACGATGGAAGGAATGTTGGAGCCAGCGAGTGGGCAAGAGGCTTCTTGTGTTGTGGAAGAAAAGGAGGAACCCTTCCTGCAAAGTGTTGGAATTGCGATTGCCTGGTCTGCAACGTTACTTTTTCTGGGCTTGGAAGGTGGGAGTGCAGCAGAAAGAGGCCAGGTTCTTTGTGCAGAAAAGCTGTTCTCTGAAGTGGTGGAGGAAGATCAGTCTGGCAAAGTTACAGAGATGATTAAGCTGCCGAAAGATAAGATTGGAGTGCTGCCCAGCCTGGAAAGTGAAACTACCAAGAAAGGAGGAAGTGTGGGGAAGGCTTCTTGGCTGGAGAAGTTTGAAAAGTGGCCCGGAGGTGTTGAAGAGAGAAGGGAAGTGAAGCCTGTTCCTATTACTATGGAGCCTGGCCAAGGTGATTCCTCCCTAGAAGCAAGCCAACCTCTGGAGTGTGGCGAGACTCTTTGTGAGCTGGAGGTCCCGGAGGGAGGTGAGCTGGAATGCAAGAGTGATGGGCCGGCTGTGTTAGCAAAGCAACATGCTGAAGTGGAGGAGGCTGATTATGCTTTGAAGGAAAAGGAGTTGCCGGGATCCAAGGCTTCGGAGGAGAGTGTTGCTGTTTTGGCGTTGGCTGAGGAGGAAGAGCTATGGAAGGTGGCTTCTTCAGTAGAAATGCCAGTCGAGTGTCAAGTAGCAGATATTCTTCAGGAGGAGCCAGAGGTAGCCGGGAGAAGTGGAGCTGTGGAGTTGCTAAGCGGAGATTTCCAGTGCGGGTCAGCTGTGGAAAAGGTGAACGAGCAGTTGGCGAGATCCCGGATGGCTGATCCTGTTCTGAGTATAACCCTATGGTTATTTGGTCACTCGGGGTAGTTGGAATCAGGGGATGTTGGAACATGTTGTTCCAGAGAAGATTTTGGTGCCTGAACTATGGAAGAAACCCTTTGATGAACTTGGCAATGTGCTGAACTTGGGTTTGGTGCCTGAACTATGGAAGAAACCCTTTGATGAACTTGGCAATGTGCTGAACTTGGGTTTGGTGCCTGAACTATGGAAGAAACCCTTTGATGAACTTGGCAATGTGCTGAACTTGGGTTTGGTGCTTGAACTATGGAAGAAACCTCTTGATGAACTTTGCAATGTACTGAACTTGAAACTTCTAAAAATTGAATGGCATTCTAGCCTGTTGGTTATGATTGAGGTAACTTTGGGAGGTGGCATGGTGAAAGGAATGTTTATATGTTGCCTAATTGTGGTCTTTTGGGGAGAGAAAGTGTTCTGGAAAGCAGATGTAACATGAACGGGATACTAGGCTTAGATCAGACAGGAATTGATGGTGCAGAACTGGGATTATATGACACTGGGATTTTGTGTATTAGATAAAGTAATGTGCCTAATGTATTTTATAGAATGCATTTAAATGCTTATGTCTCATTTATCATTGGAGGGATTGTTGTGTTGAATTAGGGATGCTGGGGATGTTTATGTAATGCTCTCATGTCTTAGAAATGTTAGATGGGGAAGGTATTATGTATGTATATTTTATGTTTGTGTTAGAGGTATGTTCCCGTGATTTAGAAGGATAGATACAGCCTTTGTTGGGATCTGCAATGAGGTTAATTGTGGCAGGAAGGTTGTGTTGGTTATGCGCAGATGGCCGTGCCTGCGTTTGGTATTGGTATATTCAGTTTAGAGGATAGGTTTAGAGAGTTAGATTAGAAGTTGTGGTGTTATTAGTGTTTTAACTTTGATTGTGGCATATGGATAAGTTAATAAAGAGTTTGTGGTGTCTTCCTTGAGAAGAGGGGTTGGCGAGACTGCCCAGTTGATTTGTTCCTGGGTTTGTTGTGTTGATTTAGGTGTGTGGGTGTTCATCGCTTAGTTGGATGGTTGATTTCAATGCGATGGTTAGGATGAGCTAGAAGGGGTGTTATAGTTTTCCTAGGTGCTTTTCCCTATGTGAGGGGGTGTTATAGGTTGTTCAGTAGAATTAAGTGCTAGGATTGTGTGTTAGAATTGAGATTGGAGGTGTGGATTTTATGTAGATGTTCCCTTGTGTGGGAGCAGGTGATGGATAGAGGGTTTAGATAACTGAGTTTGGTCGCAGGGGAGATTGGTATGTGCCTCTTGCTAAGGTAGCAAGGGTATGAGATTTCTGTTAATAGAGTACTTGACACAGTTGAGTGATCCTGTGTGGCTGGTTGAATAGTTAAAGTTTGTTTGTAGTAGTGATTTATGGTGGTCTTAGGCCTCGTGGCTGGGTGCCAAGAGGAGTTAGGTCAAAGGATAGTTTGGGAGAAGTGTGGATGTTCATTCATTTAGTGTTTATTGTGCGGAAAGTTGTAATTTGGATTATAGTGTGACCTCCTGCTTGTGCAGTGGGAGAGTTGTAGTTTCCCAAGTGCCTTCTGCCAGGGTAGTAGGATAGTGTTGCTGCCGGAGCAGTAAGGGTAGTGGGTTTCTGTTGTGTACTTGCGAAGCACAGTTGAGTTGGTCCTGTGTTGAATGTAAGAGTTGAGAGTTGTAGTTTTCTCAAGTGCCTGCAAGGGCAGTAGGATAGTGGGGTTCTTTTGGGTATTAGAGGTTGAATTGGTCCTGTGTTTGAAAGAATGGTTTGAGGTTTTGGTTTTGAAAGAATGTTTGGATGCCTGCATTCTGGTGGCAGTTAGTGGTTATTGGGAGTTATGAGCTGTAGAATCCTGATTGTGTGTGATAGGGATGGTGGTGTAATTTTGTCCCTGAGGCCTCCTGCTTTGGGCAGTAGAGGATTTTGAGAGTTATGGGACTTGGAGTGTTGATTGTGTGGTAGTAGGTGCGCAGTTGATTTGTTCCTGTGCATTGGACTGTGGGGATTGGTAGTAATAAGTGGTTGCATGGGAAGTGTGGTTCTGTGATCCCTTTTGCTATGGTAGTAAAGGGATGGGGGGTGTTTTAGGTTTTAGTAAGTGAGGGGTAGAATTTAACCTTGAACAAGCTGAGCGTTTGGTAGAGATGTGCCTGGTTATCTGAGTGTGGGGGAGTTCCGGGTTTATTTAAGATATGGACAGCAAGGCTTTGTTCTAGTGGGTAGATTGTGGAGCAAGGTCTTGATTTTTGTGTTTGGTGTTAGAATAGGATTTAGATGATAAGTTAAGTGGTATGTTCAAATCCTCTTTCTCTCAGGGGGGAGGAGAGAGGGTATTTTGTAAGGTTCTGTCAATTAGAGCAAAGTGTGCTCTAATCTTAGACCCTTCCAATACTGGTAATCCCGGCCAGGTGCGACCTTGAAGGCTGGAGCAGTGCAGAGAGAGAGCCTTGAGCTATGGGCCACACCACACCAACATGGGAAGCACTGCCTTGTGTTATGCTGACTCAGGGAGAGATGACTGAGCAGCCATTGGACGATTGGGCTTATGACATTAACTCTGTGACCCCTGGGGTCATGCCCCAATGGACTACTGGGATTGCTGAATCATTTGGATCTGATGCAACCTCTGTTAAGCATTGCATGCTAGGGGTTGGGTCTTTGGGATGATGGACAGATGGTGGAGGCGGAGACTGTATATAAACTGTGTTGGGGGCGGGGTGAAGCCAGATCTGGCTTCACAGGCAATGATACCTGGAATAAACTTGTAGGATCAAGCTGCTGTTTGTGCGTCGTCCTTACAGAGGTCTTTTCAAGAAAATCCAGCGTTCATTACAGTACTTTATTCTAAGCAGTTCAAATACAAGTACCCAAAAGCTATCTGATCAGTTGGTGCTGACAACAAGCAGGTCTATTCTGCTCATAGCTGAGATGGCTTGCCATTGTTAATAAATAATTAGAGCACTAAGTAAATGGCATATTGCAATCAGTTGAGAAGAACCCTATTTTGAGCTACTGAGCTGGTGAAACATATTGGGTCTGCTACTGAATGAGTGCTATAATACATTTAATTGTGCCAATATAGCTCTCACTGTAAGGGTCCTAAATAATACCATGAAGCTACCAGATCCCATCCTAGCTACACAGGGTCAGCCCTGGCTAGTACTTGGATGGGAGACTGTCAATGAATACCAGGTGTTGTAGGCTATATTTCAGAGGATGGTAATGGCAAAATCATCTCTGAATGTGGTTTGCACTCAAAAACCCTACAAAAAGTCATGGGGTTGCTGTAAGTTAACAGGCATCACGAAGGCAGAGAGAGAGAGAGAGAGAGAGAGAGAGAGAGAGAGAATGTGTTCTCACTATGTTCATAATCTTTTACACAGAGACTTTTGTCCATTTTCAAATACTTAACTTGCATCAAGTCTACACTCTAATGTTCTGAACTGGCTGACGAAGTAAGTTCATTTGCTTTTATTTCTCCATCTTATTAACAGTTTGCAATTTTTCCATCATGCTGCACATTTATAGACCATCCGATATGTATTCAGCCCCCGCCACACACACACATACATACATCAGCCCTAGTCACCCATCTTTGTTCTTCTCGCCCAGCATAAGTGAATAAAGGGGCCTCTTTAGCCCTGAAGGCTGTACAAAATGGCTGGATGATAAAGTAATGAAGGCTCTTTGTGACTCTGGAACCACTGCACATGTATTTATTGCTAAGCAACGCAGACTCATGTCACCGAGATTTGCCAATTGCAGATGGTGAGTAGGTTTGTATGAAAGAAAGAATGAAAGAAAACCTTTGGTATGAACTCTTCAAATACTTTTTAAAAGAATAGTATGGAACACAAGCAACGGATCGCCATTAAGGGAAACAAGAAAAGTAAAGAGAGGGCCAAGGTTAATGTAATAACCTTCACTTTTGATATGATCATCCCCATTTTTAAAGAGCTACTTTGATAGAGATTACTCACAACTATTGAAATGCCCAAAGATAACTCACAAAATGCATGTTTGAGCAAAGGAAGTTAGCAGTCACACAAGGTCACCAACTTGTATGTGTCCTTCCCTCCTCTGCAATTCAGCATTGAGGAGGGGAGAAAAACCCTCTAAAATATATTTGTTCATCTGCTTCTTTATTCATTAGTTCCATTCCCTTGAGTTTTTCTTTCACTTACATTCTGCTAATGCCCTGAACTTCATTTCATCACTACTCTACCTCAGGCACCTTGTTTCTGAACTATATCTACTCCTTAGCTTTCTCCTCTTCTCAGTCCTAAAAGTGGCTGCAAAATTTTATCCTATCCCTACAGCTTGCCTCAGAAGGTATTTCAAGGATGGGCAATGTTTCATCAAAATATTACTGATGTTCCCAGTATGCCTGTCTATCGGTTACAGTTTAGTGGCAATTGATATTGTAGGACCGCAAGTTCTCCAACCCTAAATTAGGCATGTGATTTAGCATCTCACACGCAGGAAGCACATTAAGAATCTCACACACAGGAAGCTGAATTGTGATCATTCTTGGAGATTTGTTCCTGTTTACCTAAAATGTTTGTAATCATGGCCTCCCAGTCAGTGAGTTTGTTAGATGCCTTATTACCATAGAGGGCATGCCACAAACCTTGGGAGATGATCCAGTCATCTTTGTCTCCTCCTCACTGCAGCAATTCAGATGTGCTTTCACACAATGATCTCCCCTATCTCTACCTTAAGCTGCACCTAACCCATATGAGGGCAAATAGTGTTTACAACAATGGTGGGTGAATTTAAACCAGGTGTTTTCACCACTAGAAATATCCAAGCATGATATAGTAATAACAGTGATTATAGATGTACAGGTTGAACATCCCTTATCTGGAATTCCAAAATCTGAAACTGTCCACATGGGTGACTAGCCGACTAATACCTCTGCTTTCTGATGGTTGAATGTACACAAACTTTGTTTCCTATACAAGCATATCAAAATATTATCTTCATGCTATGTGCATAAGATATTTATACAACATATATGAATTTCATGTTTAGACTTGGGTCCCATCTCCAAGATATCTCACTATGTACACCAGGCCTCTTCAACCTGCAGCCCTCCAAGTGTTTTTCATCTGAAATAAATTGAATCACACCAAATTGTCAGTGACTTTAAAATATAAATGTAAGTAGGGGAAGCCACAGCTACTTTATAAGTGGTGGCTAGAAACAAATTGGATATGAATACAGTATGTAATGGTGTCACAGCTCCCCATTTCCATGTCAATGTAGGATCAGTATATTAGGTGGACACCTCTTTTCTGTTCACCTATACTAGCAAAGAAATTAAGTGGATGCCAGCCACAGATGCAGGTGAAACATCAGGAGAAAATGCTGCTAGGACATGGCCATACCACACAACACTCCAATAATTCCAGCCGTGAAAGTCTTCAACAATAAAGACAGGGTTTCTTGGGAGAGCGCCCGTACTGAAAAGGTGGGAATGTGAGGGACTTTTGACATTATACAAATAGAACAGAATTCAGATCTCCAGAACAACAAGAAAGTGAGTTATGGTGGCAGAACTATGCCACTGTAATTCATTAACAATGTGGCAGCTCATTTCATTAAGGAATTTTATCAGTATGTTTGCTTAGGAATTGAATTGCCTTCCTCAGTGTTTGTGGATTCTATCCTTCTTTACTCTTTCAAAATCTTTCAAAATTACAATTAATTTTTGAAGCTTTCAAAATTTCAGTTTAATTTTGCTTTCATAATTTTATATACTCAAATTACATTCATTCAAGCAGCTTGCTTTTTGTAACTGCATTGTACTACTTTTTATACATATTCTGGCAAATGTGTTTCTTTTTATGTAAACTTTTAGTATAATAAGAGATTTTAGTACATTTATACTTTTAGTACAATTACAGCATGTTTTGTTGGGTTTTTTATACCTTTAATACTCCTTTCATTACCCTATCTTCTCTATTAAGACAAAAGGATTCTGTGTGCCTGTTAAATTTGTCTTATTATTTTCCTTTTGTACAGTATAATGTACATTAATTGCTGCTGCTACTGTGTGCCTCCAAGATGTTTCCGATTTATAGCAATCTTAAGGCAAATTTGTCAGGACATTTGGCTTTGCTTTCCACTGAGACTGAGAGAATATGATCTTCCCAAAGTCACTCAGTGTGTTTCAACAGCCAAGGGGAAGAGTTGAAGTGTTGTATTTACAGTGGTGACCCCACACTAAAATCACAATACCAGTAGTTCCCAACCATTGGTTCTCCAGCTGTTTGGGGGCCCTTCTATACATGGCCAAAATGCAGAAGTAACCAGGTTAAAGGGGGAGGGTGGCTAAACAATGTTATAAAACATGGAGTTTGGCGCTGTCTGGAAGTGCCCTGGGACTTCAACCCTCAGAAACCCTAGTCAGCTTGGTCAACTGTGTTTAGGAGTTCTGGGAGCTTGACTCTAAGAGACATGCAGGGTCAAAGGTTGGGAACCATTGCCAAGAATAGTTCTGATTCATCCTCCACATTTCAGCTGCTTTTAAAATGTCCCAACTTCTCTTACCTCAACCAGCTTTCTCCCCTTGGTTTTTTTTTGCATAGTACAAAAGTGATTTATACTGAATTAAATCAGTGGAGACATAGGGAAGGAGTGGAGAGAGTCTTCGCTTACCTGCAACTCAGACAAATTCCCCATTAATAAGTTTTGCTATCATGACCACACTCTGACCATGCTTGATCTCAATTTTTATCTGTAAAATGTTTGAGGAGGGCTCCCAGGATCACAATAGCATAATTAGAAAAAAAATCATTGCTTGGAATGTATTTCATTACCCAGTGATACCTGCCTGATTCTTAGGGCCTATCCAGATAGGCCTAAAAACCAGAACCTCTCTTGGTTTTTACCAGAGGCATCCAAACAATTCCTCCAATAAAAATGAATTAATTTGGGGGGAAAAACCCCCGTTTCCTTGGTGTATCCCAAATTAATTAAATATCCCATTAGATCCAGGCCTTCCTGAAAGGCCCGAGTCTAATGTAGTATTGGACCTGTGAATACTCACTCCCCCCACCCCCCACCCCCAATTTCCCCCTAAAAGTTAAATAAAAGGTACCTAGCCACCATAACTTTCCTCCTCATGTCCTTCTGGTGCAAGGAAATCATGCAAGAAGAGGTTGGTCAGGAGGGAGGGCAATGAAGGATTTTCCTCCTCACCACTCCCACCACCTCAGGTGTCATTTTCTTGCACCAGGAGGACGTGAAGAGAAAGGTCATGGGGGCCAGGTATCTTTTCTTTAACTTTTAGGGGAGAATTGAAGGGCTTTGGTGGGTGGGGGCTTTATACCATTCTGATTTTAATAGGATTAAATTTTATCCAAATGGCATGCAGCCACCCCTGCCCCTCAGGAAAACCCAGGTTTTTGTTCAGGCATAGGGACTGAAACCCTCACCAAAGTGGGTTATTTAAACCCACTTCCGCACATATTTTAGGCCTGTGTGAAAGCACCCTTAGATTCTTGGACAAGCTACGAAACATTGATGACCCAAAACTCTAGTCAAAAACAGCTGGTAAATTGTGAAACCAGGGAGGAGATGGAGATAGAGAGAAAGACCACCATCAAAAGTCATATACATGGGTTACTGAGATGTTCTCTGATTAGAATAGCTATAGGCAAGAGTCCCACATACCCTCAAAGCATGAAAGGATATTATGTAACTGGAAAATATGGTATAATATAATTGAAAGACAATCAAGTTTTGTGCATGAATTCAGTATTAGGGGTGGTTGATTCATAAAAAATTGGTTCTAAACTACTAATGGGGGGGATTTTTAAAATTAGTAATTGAAATACTTACAAAAAAAATTCCAAAATGTTTGTGATTAAAACATTATTAATAACAAATATTCATTATTATTTGTGACCTCAGCTGGGAGGGAAGAATGGAGGGCAAAGTACAAACAATTAGGACACTGGTGCCAATAACCACTTATAAATCAACTTATCAAAATGCCAAATATATCTGTATTAACATGTTAAGACATGTGGAATATTCCTCAATAGCCTCATGGGACAATATCACAATAAATAATACATTGAATTAACATGCGGGCAAGTCCATCGTCAGTCCGTTCGCATTCAAATACAAAGAGTGTGGGGTACGGTGTGGCTAATGCTGTAGCCCATTCCACGTCCAACACACAGTCATTGAAAGTCTACTCACATACAGTCCTGGCTGGAAGTAAGCCTGGAACAAACGGAGACGGAAAACCGCCAATAGGGCAAGACGGAATGTCTCCAAACTACATTACCCAAAGGCATCTTGCGTGTATCGCGGAGTCTCGCGATGGGAGCGGGCCGAGGCGCGCCGCTCTCCCGAGACTGGGACGAACCACGTGTCTGGAAGAAGGATGAAGGTGAATGCTCCTTAAGGGGAAACCGTGTTTCTTATATCGCTGCTGTTGGCTAATACAAGCCCCTTTGTAAATCCAAGGTAGTAGAAGCCTCATACAAAGATGGGTATGCTTAGGTGCATGTCTCTCCAGTCAGAATGGAGAGCAAGCCTGGATCAGTCCTAAACATCACCGCAGACCCGAGCAATGGATTGCCAGAGCAATGGATGCGATCCATTCTCTCTGTCAATCCATTGCTTGGGTCTGTGGTTTTTGGCAAAGCTTTCGTGCACTTTTCCTTTTTCCTGGGAGCTGGCAGAAGGTAGGAACAGGACTCTGATGTCTGTAAGTGACCCTGCAAAGCAATTTTGGAGGAGATAAATATTCCTGTTAGAAGAATCTCTGAGCTGGCGAGAGGAGAAGGGGAAAATATGATCTATTACAAAAATTAAAGAAAAATTGCCATCCCAGGTGCGGTAAAGAAATTATACTTCCTGGTTGGGCCTCCACGGTCAAAAAACATTGAAATTTAAAAAATGAAAAATAGCGGATTTCAAAGTATTTAAATTGAAGATATCCACCCCTATTCAGTATCATGCTAACTGCTGGACAATTTTCAGATTACTTAAAAAAATTGTGAGTGAAACAAGAAAAATTTTTCAAGGAGAGGTTTCTAATTAAACATCCTTGAGAATAAAAATATTTTTGTCTGTGTTCTCTTTGCAAAAGAAACATTAGAGTCAATGTAAAAGCAGGTGGCATTTTATTAAGAGAAGGAAACATGCCTCTCAAAATTAGATTTTACTTAGAAACAACCCAACTTTGGGGGTGGGGAATAGCTTATTGAATACATTTCTGTATGAGCCTTGAGAATTCTATGACTTTTGGCAAGGAGGGATACAAGACAATGAGCAAAGCAGTGTTTCTCTCTCCAAATCATGCTGCAGTCATGATGAGACAGAAGGATCAATTTGACTCAGTCAATGCACAAAGTTTCCAAGCTCTTCTTTTGGGGACGCATATCATGGTTTGTTCAGCAAATGACAGGGAATGATGTAAAAATTTAAAACAGGTTTTTCTTTAACAAAGGCATAACTTGACAAAACAAGAAAAAAATGGGATGATCTGGATTTTCTCTCTGTGTAAGGTCTGCTGTCTGATTATAAATATGTTAGCTTCTCTTTTCCTAAGAGGTAATGACAGCGGCAATGTTGATTGATATCAGGGCAGAATATCTCTCTCTCTCTCTCTCTCTCTCTCTCTCTCTCTCTCTCTCTCTCTCTCTCTCCCAGATGTCACTTTGAAGAAAGCTGTTTGGAATCAGCAATCCTTTGCCTCTTAAAACCAGATTGACAAGTGCTCAGTTCTTTACTCTGGGTAATTTTGTTTTACACTCAGACTTCTGCTCCAGCACTAAAGCCTGGAAATGGGGGGGGGGGGGTTGGTACTGTGGCTCCTTCAATCTCACAGACAATATTACTAGTAGGCCTTTAGAGGGAAAAATATTTTCTCTAGCTCCATTCAGTACTCAGTGACATATGCAGATTAGAACAATCTATCCATCTTCAATCAGGGACAGAATAACTGGAGAAATGAAAATCGAATACAGGCAGTCCCCAAGTTATAAGCAAGATAGGTTCCGTAGATTTGTTCTTAAGCTGAATTTGTATGTAAGTCAAAACAAGTACATTTTTAAGTGTAACTTCAGCTTAAATTATTTTTTAGCTCTGGATACCATAGGAAAGGGTGAATATCCCTGTGGTCTTAGTTTTGCTAACTGTGCCCTGTTCAGAAGACTTCACCTCACTTTCTATCCCTGTGATTATTGGATTTTGAAACATTTGGCTTGTTGTGGAAACAAAGATTGGTGATAAAGCTTCAGTGAGGACATCTTTTCTTGCAGGAGTTAATTTCCCTCCTTAGGGGAAGATTTCTCTCATTTCCTGTTGTCTCATCCGCAGTTCTTAACTATGAGTCATTTATAAGCTGGATGTTTGTTACTATGTGTACATTCCTTTTTTGGTGCTTATGACCAAGCTCATCACATTTGCCTTAGGAAGCGTCCTTCGATGCTTCCACTCCAGCCGGAAACCGATGGGTTCGCTGTCCATCAGATGACATAAGGGAGCTTCCTTTTGAAGCCCCTCCTCCAACTAGAGGAAAAGCGTTGTATGAAAAGTGCCCCTCTCAACATGGGGGCCCGTCTGAGAGGGCAATGTCTTCCCCATGTGATGGGGAAACCATCATCAAGAGGGAGCTATGCACAAGGTGACAGATTCATCCTGCTGTTCCTTCTTTCCTCTCAGCGGGAGCCCCCAGTGGCACATGGATTAAACCCTTGTGCCAGCAGGACTGCTAACTGACAGGTCAGCCATTCGAATTTGGGGAGAGCAGGTTGAGCTCCCTTTGTCAGCTCTAGTCCCCATGTGGGGACATGAGAGTAGCCTCTCACAAGAATGGTAAAATATCAAACATCTGGGCATCCCCTGGACAACATCCTTGCAGACCACCAATTCTCTCACACCAGAAATGACTTGCAGTTTCTCCCATTGTTCCAGACACAGACAAAAGTGGGGTGCTTTGCCTGGCTAATATGTAAGGTCATAAGTCTCATGAAAGCTGGGGTATGGTAAAATTTATCCCACCTGAATTAGGTGTTCTTAACTAGACTCCTGTCTGTACAAAGGAATAACCAAAACACTTGGTAAATCTGAATTAAAAACTGACCCTATGTAAGCACCCATTATTAAGGATTGATACCTATTACAGGTTTAAGATAACTGATATGCCTACAACCATGATTTCAGGATTCTCTACTATTCACCATTTTGAACTCTCTATAGCTGTTCAGAGAGGTATGTGTTAGGTTATTGTGGGCTAATTCCATGATAGGGGAACACACACACACACAGCCTAGCACTACAGTTTTATGTAATGCTGCTGTGTCCTGCAAGTGCCAGTAGGTTCAAGTGATGTCTGAGGAAAACCTCTCGAGAGCACTTCGCTTAAAACCTCTGCCAACTGGGAACCAGTCCTAATTATGTGGTTGTTAAAAAGTTTTGTGCAAGGCAAGTTTTGTGTAAGGAGTCAGGAGTCAAGCTAAAGTTCTACTAGAACCACCAACACACCCTCCCTTACATACTGATTCCCAATTTCTTCCATTATCTGTTCAAGGACTAAAACTATTCTTATTTTTCTTGTTTTTGTATTGTTGAAAGCTTTCATGGCTGGAATCACTGGGTTGTTGTAGACTTTTCAGGCTACATGGCCATGTCTGAGAAGCATTCTCTCCTGACCTTTCGCTTGCATCTATGGCAAGTATCCTCAGAGATTGTTTTTCTTCATTGCATCACTACTTTCATTATATGTATATTGTATACTATGGGCAGAATGAGATGTGATGAAGAGCATGGCTCTGCCACTGGAAATGGTAGAGTCCCCTTTTTTCCCTGTGGTAAATTCCTTTTTCCCTCCCTGGCCATGTTCATTCCTTCGACTGGCAATAGCCTCAACTGATACTGAGGTAGGTTGTGAACACAAAAAGACAAGGTACCATGACAGTACAGCCAACCTTTTCACTACAATATGTTATGGGGAGAAGTAGGGAGATTCAATGTATAGTGCCATTATCAATAGCAATGATTTCTGTTGTTCCCCCTTCTCCTCTTCCTTTTCAATATCTCTGACTACTCCTGAGATCAACAGAGTTGACGAACTGCTTCAGATTACAGAGGAGGAATTATATCTTTTTGCTCCCTTTATGTTTTATCACATTCCAGCATGCGAACTAGATCATATTAACAAGAGTTTGCTACCTCTGCAATAGACAGTAAGCCTCAAGAGTGAGGGATACATTTTTTGAAATATGAAAGCAGAGTTTGCAATAAGAAAATGATAATGATAGCTTGCAAATTTGAGAATACTGCTCTTTTTCCCCTCTGGAAACCTAATTCCATTCTATCATGTAATATTTGCCCCTTCAAAAACATTCAGCATGGCAACCACATGAGCTGCAAGCAGAAGCACTTAAACACTCCAGAAATTTGATGGAAAAAGTGCTACTAATATTTTCAATATGTGGCACAATGCTAGATTGCTTTGGCTGAAAGGAAACAAGAGAAGGTAAACAGTTTGTGTGTTACCATAAAGTTATTGCTAGCATTCTGCCTTACACTACCTTGGACTACACTCTTAAACTGCCATTGATTGGAAGTAAATTGATTTTAAGCATCTTTTTGTCCAGAGCAATCCCTATATAATGTAAAAACCCAAACAATGTTTTCCTATTATTAAGTGAAGAGGCACAGGGACTATACAGATCTGTCATATCTTAGTACATCAAATGTCACCCATGTACTATACTGTGAATTCGCAAATGTTGGCAACACCCTCTTCCCAAGGAAAGAAACAGAAAATGACTACTGTGTTTAATTAATTGCATCTGAATGCAAAGAGGACTAACTTTTCAAGCTGTATTTGCTACTTGTTAGCTCAAAATATTTTAACTCTAGAATAATTATTGTACACTAGTCAAGAACTCGAGGAAAAATTCCTTTAGTTGTTTGAATCTAACAGAATAGAGTGCTGTGGTTTTGTGGAGATTTGAAACTTGATGTCCCATGTTACAGTCTGAAATACTGTTCACATTGATTAAAATGTTACATCAAATACTTCAAAACTTCAAAACTAGGTTTTGGGTAGAAAACTAATTGGGCAATGTAAAAAGTAGAAATTGTGGCTCCTTTGTATTAATAAATGTTTAGTCTCATGATTTCTTTATAGTGAAACTCAAACTTAAGTCAATCACTTTAATTAGAAAATGGTTATATATATATTTATTATAATGAATTCGTTCCTATTTCTGCCCATTCTTTAGCAACAGAGACAGACACATCTTTGCCCTTCCCAATTTAGGGTGTTATTTTGTATTTTTGCCCACACTCTACATTCAAATCAGAAGCTCTGGGCTATAGAATATGTATGGACTATGGCGGGTTGCACTAGTGACCTTCTGCCAAGGAAAGAGGGAACAGTGGAGCGAGTCTGTCTCGCACAGCTCTCTCTTGGTGATGCTTTCCCGTGCTGTGTCCATTGGAGTCAGCACAAAATGGGAAGCCTCCTGTGTTGGGGTGAAAGTGTTCAGCTGTGTTGGGGTGTGGCCTACACTAAAAGTCACACAATGTTGTGTGATGTCCAGTTTTGGTCTCCATTCCCCAGACGGAGGTGAAAACATCCTAGGACACTGATGAGGTCATAGGTAACAACTAATCACAGAAAAACAGGGATGTTCTAACATCACACAATTATAGAATGGTGATTTCATCTTAACTACCATGATAGCATCCCATAGAATCATTGAAATTTCAATGTAGGTTGCAAGAGCCCCTTGTTCCTTATTTTCCCCAAGTGTGAAGCTTTCACCAGTTATAAAGCCACCACTGAATGCAACCTTTTGCTGATTGCTAAAGTTTAGAAACATTTATTAAACACATACATAGGCATATTTGAAGAAGATTAAAGATGTATGCCTGTGTGTGTTTAATAAATGCTTCTAAATTTTAGCAGCAAAGAGTTGCATCCAGTGGTGTATTTATACAGTGGTATTAGCATATACAGTCAGCATTCACTGGGGTTAGGGGTGTAGAACCCCCCATGAAAGTGGAAAAACCACAAATAAAAATATCCATTTTTAATCTGAGAGAACACTAGATTTCTAGGAATATCTAGGTCCTCCAGCATGACTCTATGGCCAACTTCCGCCAGATATTGAAATCCCACTGGAAGACCTAAGACTCTTCTACACTCACTGACCACTGAGATTGTTTGGAACCGATTGAGCAGAAACTGGTTTCACTGTGCAGATTATTAGACTGGCATGTCTGGGACAGTTTTGAGGCCAAGAAAATGATTACATTAACGACAGAACATAGGCTCAAATGGACTCCAGGATCTACAGGATCTGTGGCTTGACCTCCTCTCATTTTCCTGCAGAGATGTGCACCAATGTAAGTATTAGATCAGTGCCATAATAGATCCAGAGGGATAAGAGGTGGGGGGGGGGGGAATGGACAGTTAGCAGTGGAGGTAATCAATTACCTGTTGCAGGGGTTCAATTGGCCAGCTAGGCTGCTGGAGCATTTTTCAGCATCCCTCACCCCCGCATCACAAATTTACAAAGCACTCCAGCACAGACAGACATCTTTAAAGCACTTTGGATTTTGCTGAACTGGTTTTGCTATAGGAAGCAAAACCAGTTTTGCTATCTTAAGACCTGGCTCTTTCGCTGCGCTTTCGGAGATTAGCCATATAATCTCATTCCATCATCCACCCACAATATTTGTTTTGAGTTATACCCCCTCCCCGCTTTTGGGTGTATTGATGAGGGCAAAGCCTTTTAATGCACTTTGGGGATTGCTGAAGTGCATTAAAAGACTCCCCCCCCCCCCCCTTCCAATTTTGCTTAATGAACTTTATCCCCCTTCACTCTGGATTATATGGTCAATGTAAATGTGTCCCCAGAGATTCCTAGATAGGTATTCTCCCAAACAAGATCTAGATGCTCCAATATTACTCTTTAGTGAACCTCTGGCAGAAGTCTATCATAGACTTGTACTGAGAGATACAGAAATTCCAAAAGAGAACATTTAATAAAAATAGCAAATAATATGGAGGGCCAATGCTTAAATTTCTCTTGACTTGGATATGCATACATTTGTAACAGAAAAGTTAGAATGATACTAACAAATCAGAAGCTCATTGTTTGAACTGCTCTTATATCCTGAAAAAATGTAAGTGTTAATTATCATTAACACGGACCAGGGCGAAACCTTTCTGGAGATAAAATTCCTCACCTCAAAGTGAAGACACTTTGCAGATTCTCAAGGTGCAAAGCCCTTCCAGGGTTATACTAGGTGCTTATGCTTTTTACCTTCTCTTTGTTTTTATATTGTATAGGACCTTGGAGATGAGTACTTTGGTTTAATTATTCTGCAATGTGAATAACAATGCTACAGTGCTTTCACAGTTTTTCAGCTTGATGCTCAGTTCATCTTGTGTCTGAATCACAGAGTAGTGGGTTCACAGGTACAACACAAGTCACAAGACTTCGATATAAAAATGTATCTATTTGATTTCCATATAACGCACAGCACTGGTATATATATGTATATATCACAAACAGGACATACCAGATATAACAGGTATTCTTAGGAGGCGCTCATCCAGCATGGGTACACATACATAGAGTAGAGCATTGATAAGAAAGTAAACGTCGCAACCTCCCTGAAACAATCCAAGGTAGTCCAAAAATAAGGGGATGAATTTCCCAGTGCTGTGAAGTCCAAACAGCGGATGACAAGAGGACCCAGGAGGTTAGATATGCTCCCAGTGATATAGTTCAAAAGTTGGCCAAAACTTTTTGGACTACCTTGGATTGTTTCAGGGAGGTTGCGACGTTTACTTTCTTATCAATGCTCATCTTGTGAGCATGCACAATCTAGTTGCAGTATGATGTCTTCCCAATTGATTGTCTTGAATTCTTGTGGTGAGTGACACTCAGGGAACACCCACTTAATATTTTATTCTGCTCCTTTCTAAAATAGGCCTGTTGCCATTTTTTAAAAATGTCCATTTTATAGGCAATAAGCAGTATGAAAATACTTTTCCGATCTTCTTTTTCTATATCTCAAATCCTCAAAAACTTATTCCACATATCTCCCTTCATATGATCTTTGGATGTTCCAGTTAAGCCCATTTATTAATTATAAACAATAGGCAGAAGAGAATGGGAACTTAAGATAGATTTCAGTTAGCAAATGGAAGCAATTATATGGAAATACATATACTTTTTTAAAAAAGACTGAGCCAGAGGGTGCTGTGAAATGTTTTAGGTATGTTAATAGGCTTTCAGTGATTTGGATTTTTTTAGAGATATAAAGTGGGATAGAATACTAATATTAATACTGTGAATAATAATAATAATGAAACAGAAAGATTTGTCTTTGTGATTGTCCCAATTGTGTTTTATATAATATCAATTTCTTTTGGCATGGAGTATCTTGTGAACTAATTAAAAGCTCCACAATTTGGAGACCAATTAATTTGAGGTTCCTCTGTTCAAATCTTTAGAAACCTAAAATTTAGTGTTTCATACTGAATGTATACAAGAAATAATTATAACTCTCCCTATCCCTTTTCTGAACCTAGATGGATTTTATTTATTTATTTATTTATTTGATTTTATATTCCGCTCCTCCCTGCAGGCTCAGGGCGGTTTACATAACTTGCATAAAACAACAGCATACGTGACATAAAGTTACATAAAATTCCATAAAATACATAAAAGACCATGATTTGACAGTCAGGATAGATTTCTGAGTTTCAGTTGAAGGCACGTCTAAAAAGGGTGGTCTTGCATGCCCTCCGGAAGGGGATGAGCTCATTGAGCGCCCGGATGTCAGCCGGGAGGGCATTCCACAACACAGGGGCTACTACTGAAAAGGCTTGTTGCCTTGTGGTGGACAGATGGCAAGAGCGAATAGGTGGAACAGTCAGTAGGTTCTGCTCCTCAGAGCGTAGTGATCTCAGGGGAATGTACGGGGTAAGGCGGTCCCTCAGGTACACAGGCCCTAGACCGTGTAAGGCCTTAAAGGTCAATACCAGCACCTTGAAGGCAATCCGGTACTCAATTGGGAGCCAGTGCAATTGCCACAGGATAGGAGTGATGTGCTCCCCCACCGGTGCTCCCACCAGTAAGCGAGCGGTGGCATTTTGCACTAGCTTAAGTTTCCGGATTGTCGACAAGGGAAGGCAAATGTAGAGGGCGTTACAGTAGTCTAACCTCGAGATGACCGTCGCTTGGACGTGAACTTGCCGACTCTATCAAGGATGAATAGTAAACTTTTTTGGCATCCTTGATAGCTTGCTCATAAACGTCTTTAAATTGTTTATAAGCTGATCTCGAAGCTCTTTTACAGATACTTCTTGGCTTTTCTTCATGAACGAAGATTCAGGAAGGACTCATCCCATGCTTTCTACAAGCGCATTGATGGTTTGGAGGTTGGATGTGTCCTTCAAGCCTGTGCAATGGATTTTTCTGGTGGAGAGCAGTGTGCACAGAACTGGGCTCACCCTTTAAACCAAAGGTTCGTCTGCCAGGGCCTAGCAAGCTGGGACGGTGGCAGCAAGGTCCTCAGGTCATAGGTTTGGTTCGAGTTTCCTTCTCTAGATGGTTGACCTTACAGGGTTAAAACGAGCACCATCTGCCCTGGTTTTAAATCAGAGTTTTCCTTCTCCTAGGATGGTTGCCAAAAGGCTAGCGAGCCCATCCTGCCCTTTGATGCTCTTTGTCAGACCCTTCGGTTGTGACCTGTCTGGCATGGGAGGCCCTACCGGTGGCTATTATGCCACCGCCAGCATTGCTCACAACTTCATTAGGGTACGCAAGCCTCTCCCCCACAACAAGGGGGTGTCAACAGAGAGGTTTACAGATACAATAACATCTTAATTGGGATTATGCCAGCCAATTTTCAAGCAAATAGATTCAGGGAATTTTGTTCTACGTGCACCGAGATTTGAACCAGAGAAAACTTTACAGTTTGGGAGTTTCCAAAAATAGGTGCACGTATTTAGAATTTTAGAGACTTTGTGGATGACTTTTATGAAAAGGACATACACAATAGAGGTCAGCCTAATTAAGAAACCTGCATTCAAAAGAATAGGCTAAGAACACCAAATGCAACATGCTCCACTGAATATGTTTTCATATTTCTACACTTGCTCTCGGGAATAATTAATGGACATGAAATGCTAAATGAGCCCTGTGATATAAAGTATTATTTCAAGACTCACTCTCACAAAGCCCTGGGATAAGAGAGGCCTGGTAAAAATACTGGAGTGTTAATGAGGTGGACCTACCATTTCCAAAACTATACCTCTCTCTTCTTCCCACACTTGAGTTTTCCTTTTATGGACAGCTGGAGGGAAATTCCAGATGAGTTTTCAGATTCAGCCTGATTTGCCTCTGTCTGGGATTTGCTGAAGCCAAAGAACATCTCTAGTGGTTATATAGATGATGCATCATATCATTTTGGCTAGGGGACATGGAAAGGGCTTCTTCCTCAAATACTGAGTAAATACAGCCACGTGACCCCCCGGGCAACATTGCTTGTAAACAGCTAATCTTTCCAACCCACAAGCATTGTGGAGGTGTGTTTCTTCCTTCAACAAATGTACAAATTTATGCAATGATTTTGACACAAAATAAATATGTATCAAATGTTTCACTATAACTATACAATGCAAATTTAATATACAAGTTTAAAAGAAGCAAATACAAACTTGGGCATAAGAAATTAATATAGTCATAGCAAACAAATTTAGCATTCATTGTAAAGGAGCTCAGTGGAGGGCAGATTTCTTGAAGAAGATGGCAATGAGGGTAATAAATCAATATGTAAAATGATTTAAAGTTATGCTTCCTTGATACATTTGTTTATCAATGAATTGTGTGCACGTGCTGCATGTGCTGGTAAAATGCTGAATTTTGATTAAGGATCTGTTGTAACTGACTCCTTTAATAAAAATGTGGGCCTTCTTTTCCAAAGAGATTCTAACTTTACGATAGTCCCATAGCCTATGTGATTAACAGTTTCTAGTTCTAAGCTGTTCTTCACAGTTAGAGAGATGAAAATGTGTTTGTTCATGAGTAAACAGTGCCAGCTTTGCTATTTCCTGTTAATATTGCAACAGGTTTTATTTACGCCATGTCTAATTTTTGTCAGCATATGTTTCATATTATCAGTGACAATATCACTTATCATCATTTACTTAATATTTTATCAAGAAATAAGCCCTCTGAAATCATAAATCATAGAGTTGGAAAAGACCACATGGACCATTGAGTCCAACCCCCTGCCATGCAGGAAAAGCACAATCAAAGCACCCTCGACAGATGGCCATCCATTCTCTGTTTAAAACCCTCAAAAGAAGGAGCTGCGACCACACTCCAAGGCAGCTCTTGCAGTCAGGAAGTTATTCCTAACATCAGGTAGATTTTTTTCTTGCCTGTACTTTGAACTGATTTCTCTTTGTCCTAGGTTGGATCTTCTTGACTTTTCTTTGTGAACGAATATTCAGGAAGGACTCATCCCACGCTTTCTACATGTGCGTTGATGATACGGAGGTTGGATGTGTCCTTCGAGCCTGTGCAATGGATTTTTCTGATGGAGCGCAGCGTGCACAGAACTGGCCTCACCCTTTAAACCAAAGGTTTGTCTGCCAGGGCCTAGCAAGCTGGAACGGTGGCAGCAAGGTCCTCAGGTCATAGGCTTGGTTCGAGTTTCCTTCTCTTAGATCAGGGCTGTCCAACTTCTACCGGACCGGGGGCCTGACTTCCGGTCACTGATCACCTGGGGGGCCTTAGGGTCTGCCTCCGCCCCGGCTCCGCCCCCTCCCCCGGCTCTGCCCCCTCCCCGCCCCCTTCCCTCCCCCAACTCCACCCCAAAAGGAGGAGGCAGAAGCCCCAAAAGGAGTATTGTAGTATTAACATAACTCAAAAACCACTGGACAAATTGCTGCCAAATTTGGCCACAAAACACACTAATACTAACCCAAGGAGGGACCATCAGTCAAAAAATTGCTTTTCTCATTTGGGAGTTGTAGTTGCTGGGATTTATAGTTACCACACAAAGAGCATCCTGAACTCCACCAATTATGGAATGGAATCAAACTTCCCACACAAAACTCCCATAACCAAGAGAAAATACTACAAGAGTTTGATGGGTATTGAGTTTTGGAGTTGTAGTTCACCCATATCCAGAGAGCACTGTGGACTCAAACAATGTTGGATCAGGACCAAACTTGGCATGAATACTCAATATGCCCAAATGTGAACACAGATGGAGTTTGGGGAAAATAGACCTTGACATTCTGGGATTTATAGTTAAAACACAATCGAAGAGCATCCTGAACTCTTGCAACAATGGAATTGAACCAAACTCTCTGGCATATTGAATTCTCATTACCAACAGAAAGTACTGAAAGGGTTTGCTTGGGAATTGCCCTTGAGTTTGGAAGTTGTAGTTCGACTCCACCCAGAGAGCACTGTGGACTCAAATAAGGATGGATCTGGACCAAACTTGGCATGAATACTCAATATGCCCAAATGGGAACACTGGTGGATTTGGGGGAAAATAGACCTTGACATTTGGGAGTTGTAGTTGCTGGGATTGGTGGTTCACCTACAATCAAAGAGCATTCTAAACCCCACCAATGATGGAATTAACAATCTTGGCACAAAGAACTCCCATGACCAACAGGAAATACTGGAAGGCTTTGGTGGGCATTGACCTTGAGTTTGGAAGTTGTAGTTCACCTTCCATCCAGAGAGCACTGTGGACTCAAACAATGATGGATCTGGACAGGAGAAGGAAGGAAGGAGTGGAAGAGAAGGATGGAAGGGAATGGAGGGAGGAAAGGGAGGAGGGGAAGTGAGAAGGAAGAAAAGATAAAAGGGTGGCAGGAAAGGAAGAAAGGAAGGTAAAAGAGGGGCAAGGAGGGAGGGAGAACAGTTGAAAGGAAGGACGAAAGGGTGGGTGGATGGGTGGGTGGGTGGAAGGAAAGAAGGTGAAAGAGAGGGACGGAGGAAAGAAGGAAAGAGTGGAAGGAAAGGGAGGGGGGAGTAGAAAGAGAGAGAGAGGGAAGCGGGGGGGAGAAGAAGGCCGGGCGATGGAGGCGAGTGTGCTGAGGGCCTGAGCGCCTCTGAGCGCACGTAGCAGCAGGAGGAGGAAGCGAGCGAGAGGAGAAAGAGAGAGAGGGAAAGGGGCAGGGAAGGAAGAAGGATGAAAGGGTGGAATGGAAGGAGGGAGGGAGAAGAAATGTGGCTCACCATAATGCTGAATGCTTCCTTGCAATAACTCCTCCCTGGGAAGGGAGGGAGGGAGGATGAGAAGGAGGAAGGAGCTCTGCCGAGCCACATGGAGCGCCCATGCGGCCGGGTCGCTCTTCCTGTTTGCTGCCAAGGGGGCGGGGCCCGAGAGACGTCACTCCCTCCCATTGGCCCCCTCCCTCAGGAGAAGAGGAGGCGGCCAATAGAAAGCCAAGGGGGTGGGACCAAAAATAATAATAAAAATAATAATATTTTAATCAAAAAAAATATTTTAAAAATATTTTAAAAATATATTATTTATTGCAGGAGGGTAAGGGGCCATAGCCAAGGGGCTGGGGGGCCATGTACAGCCCCCGGGCCGCCTGTTGGACAGCCCTGTCTTAGATGGTTGACCTTACAGAGTTAAACAAGCACCATCTGTCCGGGTTTGAAATCAGAGTTTTCCTTCTCCTAGGATGGTTGCCAAAAGGCTAGAGAGCCCATCCTGCCCTTTTGATGCTCTTTGTTAGACCCTTTGGTTGTGACCTGTCTGGCATGGGAGGCCCTACCGGTGGCTATTATGCCACTGCCAGCATAGCTCACAACTTCATTAGGGTATGCAAGTCTCTCCCCCACAAGGTGGTGCCAACAGAGAGGGATCTACACTGCCATATAATCAAAAATATTATCAAAGCAGATAATCCACATTATCTGCTTTGAACTGGATTATATGAAGCTACGCTGCCATATGTATATGGTGGGGCAACATACATTGTCTTGCGTTGCTGCCCTTTCTCCCATCTGATGGGGACGGGGTTTCAACACACCCTGTCCTGTCCCCATATAATGGGGATAAGGAGGAAGGCCACAAGGGGCACCACGGGCCGCCCGACATGCCTTCCCTTTCACCGACGATTGCTGACACAACGGCATGGCCCAAAAGAGCCTTGTGAAGAGGTCCTTAGTTGGAGGTTAGAGTTGGACAACCCTGTTATCTCTCGAAAGCAAACAGGACCATATCCACAATAGCCGGCCTTTTGATACCAAAAAAAGGCTAAGAACCTTTTTTAGAACCAGCTTTGTGCTGTATCTGTGAACAAGACATCACATAGCTGTAAATTAAATACATCCCATGAAACTGTAATATTGCCTCTTAACTAAACTATCAAAAAGAGAAGATAAAATGTGTACCAAAAGATTTATTTACATTTTTTATTTTTCAAAAAGTAAAGCCCAGACAACACATATTAAATATATCAATCAGAGCTGTTTGTTTGTGTGTTGGGAGGGGGGTGTTTGAAACAATAACACAGGCTCAGAAATGGACATGAATCAGGACATGAATCAGATGAGATAAGCATAAAAATTGGGGTTGAATGGCTAAATCACATTTCTACAGACTTCCAAGTGGCCTATTATCCAATTTGGTGGAGCTTTTTTCAATGCAGCATTTAAAATTGTATTTTCTTTTTTGCTTTTAAAATAGTGGTGAAGATATGAGGGAATGAATATAGTGCATAATCCTCTGGGGTTCATAAGGGATATTGTGGCCTCCTGGAAGTTTCCCACTTTTGGTTTAAATTAAGCAAAAGCTGTGATTTGGCATGAAAGGGGGTCAGGATTGGCACCAAAAGGGAATGCTCAATAGCAGTCTGGGAGGCAAATTCTTATTAGGATCATATCACTGGAAGTAAGGGCTCATGCACTGAATGTACACCAGATTTCATTGTTATGGGATAAGCTTCACTAACTGACATGTATGTTTCTTGTGGTACACATTCTACCACGTTATGCCAGTTTTAAAAAGTTGAGAACATCATGTCTCATTCCATACTGCCTTGTCTGATTCCCTTTCTGGTGCATAGTTGCAGCTCAATGTTGGCTCTAAAATGCATAATTTTCTTGATGCTTTGTGTATGAATATTTTAAATATGTAATGCTTGATTTGCCCATTGTGTATGTATCCTTAAAAGACCTTTCAGGAGGCACACTTCCATGTCTGACTCGACTGGAAGCAATCAAAATTATCCAAGCCCCTTTCACAATATATTCATGCCAAACAAAAATTAAAATATGGACAGGGCTCAAACGCTGCAGGAGTCACCAAATCAAATATTGCAAAAGTTTTGTAGTTTGGGTTTTGCAGAAATTGAGTGGGTGGTCTATAAGTAACAGTTGCAACTACCTCCCATGGTGAAAGGGATGATTTTAATTTAGTAGGTCACATCACTTGGAGCAAGCCTTATATGAAGATGCCTACGCACAGCTCCAGTTTGGAGATGTTTAAATTGCTGTATGGATATTCTTCCACCTCCTTATACTTATTGCTGATTTCCTTAGTATTTCTGAATTGCTCCTCTGCTTTAATCTGCATACTGATGCTTGCTAGTGGTACCGAGATGCTGCATTACACACTACCCTTGCTGTCACTAATTGATTTGGCCTCAGGAGCCCAGTCAGCAACAAGCCAAGGGTAATTTTCCTCCATTCTTTCCCATTTTGCTAAGAAGGAGTCCCTCCTGCTGGGATTAAGAGAGATAAAAATGCTGCAATCAGTTCTCTTGTGTTTTAACTATGCACACTAAAATATGCTTAGATAAATGATCCTGCCCTATTGGTAGAGAAATAATATTGTCTCATTCACAGCACAAGATCTATCCCTTCATATTAGGGAAAGGGACTCACTTCAGAAAGCAAAATATTCTATTGACAGTTTAATGTGCATACACAGTTTAAAAAAACATCAGATAATTCCCCATTCACTCACCAAAACAGGATCTTCACTTACATAACAGACAAAATAAGGAACAAAGAGCAGCATTGCAATTGTTATGGCTATGTCAAAGCAATTCCTCTTGTTGCTGTGTGCCTCCACGTTGCTTCTGACTTACGGTGACTAAAAGGGGCCTAAAATGAGGTTTTCTTGACAAGATTTGTTAAAAGGAAGTTTACCTTTGCCTTCCTCTGAGATTGAGAGTGTACAACTTGGCCAAGGTCACCAGTGTATTTCCATGGCCATGTGGAAATTTGAATCCTTGTCACCAGAGTTATAATCCAACATCAGACCATTACACTATGCTAGCCCTCTATTGTTGCTGTTGTTGCTGCTGGTGGTAGTGGTGATGGTGTTGCAGCTGGTGTTGTTCTTATGTGTCTTCTGTCTTATGGTGATGCTAAAGCAACACTATCACAGGGTTTCTTGGCAAAACTTGGCTCTCTGTGCTTAGGGGGAGAATTACTCTCCCACATGGCATGTAAGATAAAACTATCATTTCTTCCAAAATCAAGTCATGTTTTGATAAGATAACAGGATCTGGAAACTGGCCTGAATTTATGGGACCTTTCATTTGACATAATGAAGAATTCAAATTTCTCCTGCTCCCTTATGGCCAATATAGTCATCTTTCCTTTCCACAAAATAAAAGTGGACTCAGGGAGAGTAATGTATTTATCAAGATCTCCAAAAGAAGCTGTAGCAACACATTTTCAGCAACACCTGTATTGAATGCAACAATTACTTGGGACTTCATCACATTGATGTTTCCCTGCGTTCTCTGTGTTTTTTGCACACTCATGAAATGGAATCTCACGAAGGCCATCCTATGATGCACGGCTACTTCCTCCTGCTGGCCGCCTGTGGGACTTCATCTTGCCAGTATTTTATTTATTTATTTTTATTTATTTTCGGGTTTCTATGCCGCCGACTCCCAGAGGCTCGCGGTGGCTCACAGAGCCGAAGGCACAACAAAAACAAAACAGTAAAACAGTTAAAAACAGAGCAACACAATAAAAACAATAGCACGATTGAAGCAGTGGCACAATTGGGAGGGTGTGGGCCTACCCGCCGAAAGCCTGCTTAAACAGATGGGTTTTACAGGCCCGTCTGAACGGGAGCAGGTCCTTCATTGCCCAGATTTCAGCCGGGAGGGCGTTCCATAGCGTGGGGGCTATGACAGAGAACGCCCTCCGGCAGGTGGATGTCAATCATGCCACCTTCACCGAAGGTACCTCCAAGAGATTGGCATCCTCGGACCGTAGTGATCTCAGGGGGCAATATGGGGTGAGACGGTCCCTCAGATACGCTGGCCCCAGACCGTGCAAGGCCTTAAAGGTAAGAACCAACACTTTGAAGGAGATCCGGTGCTCAATTGGCAGCCAGTGCAGATCCTGCAAGACAGGTGTTATATGGCAGCCTGCTGGAGTGCCAGACAGGAGCCTGGCGGCAGTATTCTGCACCAGCTTGAGCTTCCGGGTCGCCGACAGAGGAAGGCCAACGTAGAGCGTGTTGCAGTAATCTAGTCTTGAGATGACCGTGGCTTGGATCACCGTGGCCAGGTCGTTCCGGGAGAGATAGGGGGCCAGCCTCCTTGCCTGCCGGAGGTGGAAAAAGGCCACCTTGCTGACCGCGGAGACCTGGGCCTCCATGGTCAGCTGGGAGTCCAGGTGGACTCCCAGGCTCTTCACGGAAGACGATGGGCATAACGTCTCACCGTCCAGGGTCAGAAGCTGGACATCAATCCCACCCGGGCGGCCCAGCCACAAGATCTCCGTCTTCGCCGGATTCACCCTCAACCTACTGGCTCACAGCCATCCAGTAACGGCCTCGAGGCAAAGTTGGAAATTATCAGGGATGGATCCTGGCCTGCCCCCCATCCTCAGGATGAGCTGGGTGTCATCAGCATACTGGTGACACTCCAGCCCATAACTCCGCACCAGCTGTGCAAGCGGCTGCATGTAGATGTTAAATAACAGAGGGGAGAGGATGGCCCCCTGCGGAACTCCACAAACTAATGGGGAGCCCTCGGAGACCACCTCGCCCCTTCTCACACGCTGAGACCGCTGGTGGAGGAAGGAGGTCAGCCATTTCAGGACTGTCCCCCTCACTCCAGCCATGGCCAGGCAGTGGGTCAAAAGATTGTGGTCAACCGTGTCAAACGCTGCCGTGAGGTCCAATAACACAAGCAGCGCAGACCCGCCTTGGTCAAGCTGGCAGCGGAGTTGGTCTGTGATGGAGACCAGAACCGTCTCCGTCCCATGCCCCGAACGGAAGCCGGACTGGAAGGGGTCTAGCCATGTTGCATCATCTAGGAAGGACTGCAGCTGCTCCATTACTGCCCTCTCAACTACCTTGCCCAGGTACGAAAGGTTCGACACTGGGCGGTAGTTGGAGGGAACCGCAGGGTCCAATGACGGTTTCTTCAGTAATGGAGCTACCACCGCCTCTTTTAAGCACTCTGGAAAGACTCCTTGCTCAAGGGAGCTGTTTATGATATTCAACAGAGGCCCACGAACCCCCTCCAGGCAAGATCTAACAAGCCAGGAGGGGCACGGGTCGAGGGAGCAGGTGGTAGGCCTAGCTGCAGCCACTATCCTATCAACAGCATCTGCGTCCAGTGGCCGAAACCGGTCGAGGGTGGGTCCGGCGGAGGGCCACGAAGTCTCCAGCTCTCTTACTGTCTCAACCGTGACTGGAAAGTCCCAGCGGAGGCTCAGTATCTTGTCTGTGAAAAAGCTCTGAAAAGCACCGGCAGTGAGGGCCTGATCGCTATTTTTTGGGACAGTAGGAACCGTCGTCAGGGACCGAATTACCTTGAACAGTTGGGCCGGGCGTGAGCTGGCAGACGCTATCAAGTCGGAAAAGTACCCATTTTTAGCCGCCTTGACAGCACGCTCATAAGCCTCTTTAACTAGCTTATAAGCTGATACTGAGGCTCCGTCGCGGAGTTTCCTCCACTATGCTAGAAGGGAGGGAAGACTCCCTTCTCATGAGTTTGGTTTCTGCTTACAGAAAGTAGGAGGGAAGCAAAAAGAAGATGGGGATGGTTGTGGGAAGCAAAAAGAAGGTTGTGGGATGGATGGCCATCCCCAAAGATGGATTCTGCAGGGAGTGAATGGGGTTTTCCCCACTCTTCCCCATACTTTCTCCCACTTTCCCCTGCTTCCCTCTTGCCCATCTGATGAAGTCCTTAAACACACATATCTCCAGAATCTCTCACATATATACATATTCATGGCTGCAATTCTAGAGCAAAGATTTCAATTCAATCTCAGTGAAATCGAATATTCTACATGCGTAATCACTGGATATTAAATTATGTACACTGATAAGCTTTTTATCACAAAAGGTGTGTAATGGGTGAGGTGGGGGCTTGTCTGTGCAGCAGTATAAAAAATATTATCAGCCCCATTAGCTCTCATAGTGTTAATCATTTGTTTCCTGGCAATGAGAATCTATCAGGCTAAAGATATTGAAAGTGTAGAGGCAGCCTTTGCTCACACTATGCTAAGCACCTTTGAGATTAGCATTAGATGATGACAGCGATCATAATAACAACAAAAGACATCATTATAATGGCTACTCCATACAATTATTAAGTTTTGTTAATTAGGTTGTTTGTTACACTGCTCTTTCCTTTTCTATTGTGTTCCTTTTTGAAAGGAAAAAAAACACCTTAGGATCAATATGAGAATAGCTGAAAACTTGAAAGCTTCCTGCCAAAGCATCTCTTTAAAGTAATTCTTGAAAATAACTAGAAATGTATTGCACCAGAAAAGTAACTGTACTCTTATTCATTATGTTGATTTTAAGGTGAATCTTTGTTATACCCCCATAATCCCCAAAGTAAGTGACTAGAGGTAATAGTATGACCTGTAACACATCAATTGTGTATTCCTGTATGAAAGACCTGGACTTGTTGGCCCTTGAAGTCCCTTTGAAGGGTGCAGGGAAAAAACTACAAGAGATATGTAATCGTTTCAACAGATAGAGATAAAACTTCACTCTTTGAATTATAGAAAAGACATGTATAACACACAACTGGCAGAGCTCTAAGTTTTCAGACTACATGTGCTAACATTACATTAAACCCATTAAACATTGTTCACTTTTAAATTGACAAACAAAACATTTCCTCTCTGGAGGTTTCAATTGAAAGGGCTACACCTATGCTTCTCCCCATGTGGTCTTGCCCCCCTCATCATGAGAGACGACTTCCAGTCCACATGGATTAAAACAGTCTCAGCAAAGATCGCAATGCTAGGTTTCTCCCAAGGACAATTGCTAAGCATGAGATGGGACCAAGCTAAGGATCTCATTAAGCAATGGATCCTGGACATAGAGCACCAATCCGACCTAGCCTGTTCCCCAGCCTTCATTGTTAGTGAAGCTACTAGATACCTCACTGCCCCCATGGCATACCTAACAGATCTGGAAGTGCCCAAACACCGAAGGGCTTTTACCCTGGCAAGATGCCATGCCCTCCCATCGGCTGTATTGGAGGGGAGGTATCAGAAGACTCCCTTCAAGCAGAGACTATGCCCCTGTGGGTCTGGTCATGTGGAAACAACTGAGCACGTGCTTCTTCAATGCATGTTCTACAGAGATCTTAGATCCAATCTCATTGGACCATGGCTTTTAAAGTACCCGGGGCGCAGTGAAAGATGTTATTCCACCCTGCTGCTTTCGGACTCTAACACTACAATGACTTACAGTGTTGCTAAGTTCTGTGCTGCTGCCCTTAATATCAGACGGAGGATGATTGACACCGTAAGGCAACAATATCCTGTCTCTTAAAATATATTTTTATACTGATTTCTAGTCTGATTTCAAATAACTGTTTACTGGGGAGTTGTCCTTCTCCTCTTAGGGCGCTTGTGCCCGCTTTGTGCTGGTCTGTGACCGTAATAAAGTTTTGATTGATTGATTGAAAGGGGTGTCCACAAACGAGCACTGGTATGCATCAGTCTAATGCTCTGCCACTTAAGTTATAAAAACTAAAGACATGAGGGTGAAACTTAAAGAACTCCAGGTTACATGTTCATTTAATTTTACTTTAAGACCATCAGCAAAAAAGCAGGCAACACACAGAGAGAATTTTACAGGAATAGTTAGACAGTAAGGCCTTAAATTTTCTATGTCTGTGACTCAGACAAAATCCCAATTTTGACTAGAAAGTATATTTTATATGAAAGTAGAACTATTTTTTTAATTTTATAAACACAGCACATCATAAGCAATGCATCATAGGCTAAGGCTGTCAGCCTAGCCACACTCTGTTAGAAGTAAGCCCCAGCGTGTAGGATTGTGCAGTAAGAGACTCTTTGTGACTTCATTTGCAGGCAAGAATGATTACTGTGACTTGCTGAAGCCATCCAGAATGGAGTCATAAAAGGATGATAATCTGCTTTCTTGGGAAAACACTTATTTGCTCCTGGTAAGGGTGATCTATGTAGAGAACCCTTTACTTGTACCCAGAAAGCAGAATCTACATTGACAGTGCAGAAAAATGCAAAGGTAGACTTTTCAAAATATCCTTAATGGCCAAATGTATCATCTTTTTATGAGAGCTGAATCAAATGCCAAGACCACATTATCAATTGTATTGTACATGTGGTGTTATTTGGCTCAATCCACCAAAGCCAGGCCTGCCAAACAAAAGGGCTGTGGGCCAATTGCTTTTCCCTTGTGCCTTTTTTGTGCTGCCCTGAATTAATTTCAAATAGGCATAGACTGCAGTCCTTTCTCCCTTGGTTCTGCCAATGCTCATCAATAAAAATAGGGCAGATGGGATGCATACCGGATTATATTTCTTCACTGCTCCTTCTCTTCTAATATTCAAGAGGCATGTGCTTGAGCTGGCTTCAAAATTCAGCCTATTGGATCCAGCTATACAGTATAGGCTTGACTGGAGACCAGGACCAGGAAACCTACTAGGTGATTCTGGGCAACCCCAAACTCTCTCCGTTTCAATCAAAGACAACCCCACTCTGAACAAATCTTCCAAAAAAAATAACAACAACCCTATGATAGATTCACTTTAGGAACATCATAAATTGGAAGGGCTAAAAGACTCGCAACAATAATAACAATAACATCTCATGTTACCTTCATAACACCTCTGTGACATATTCTACATTTCTGCACTTCCCTGTAAATTTTATTGTTGACCCCAGTGCAAACATTATCAGCTAGGTCATATTGCCTCTCAGGCTCTTTTGTCTCTTGGTTTCCATTTAAGATGATGTTATACATCGGGTTTCTGTTTGTGCTGATGCTTTGGGCTGCCTTACTGCACATTCTTTGGGAAAGAAAAATGGTTAAAAAAGAAGTCTTCTGGTAAAGGCTAGAATCCATCGAGAAGAGTGTGTCAGATAAGAACAGAGTGACTGGCATTTCCTTATCTCTGATATAAATGGGGTATGGAGAGTTTGAATAAATGCCCAAAGGTTCTCCAGGAGACAGGAAGAGAAATGTTCCTTCTACTAGCAGGGAGCAAAAGAAATGACGACGACTATCCATTGCATTATGGTTTGCCCAATTGTTTCCTAGTGTTATGTTTCACTTAAAAATATGACATGTTGTTGCATTCGTCCCATGCTAAGGTACTTAAGTTACAGAGACTCAAGATACTGCAGTGAAAGCTAAAGAACTCAAAGTTGCATATTCATTTAATTTATTTTAAAGCTATTGGCAAAAGAAATCAGCCAAATCAGAAAGAGAATTTTATAGGAATAGTAGGCAATTTGAACCAATATGCCATTGTTCTTTTTCTTGCAGTCTAGGTATGTCAACAATGACTGGTAGCTTTCATTTCACTGGAAAGTTGAATGTGCTCTGAGGTTTGGCTGGACTTTAAAGTAGCTATCCAAGGTGCTGAACCCAATCCCCAAACTGACTTAGCAGCTTAGAGAGCTGTTTTAAAGTTCAAACTAAAACCAAGAGCATATTCAGTGCCCACATGGAAATAATAAGCTCTTATTGAAGCACTTAAAGGAAAACCACCTTCATGCCCATAGGCTAAGGATGGGGAAAATGTTACTTTTCCAATGTTTTTAGACAACAACTGTCATCATCTTTCAGCGATGCTGCAGTTATGCTGCTTAAATACAAGGGAAATATTAAAAACAAAAAAAAACCTTGGAGATTTTGCTGTAATAACCTGATCTAGATACATCTATCTAGGACAGTGCTTCTCAACCTGTGGGTCCCCAGGTGTTTTGGCCTACAACTCTCAGAAATCCCATTGGTTTACTAGCTGTTAGTATTTCTGGGAGTTGAAGGCCAAAACATGTGGAGATCCACAATTTGAGAACCACTGATCGGGGGAGGGGGGGGACGGACCCTGATCTAGAGAGGCATATTAAGTCGTTCAAATCAACCACCAATTAGATATGCCAGGAGACACTTATTCAATATTAATCTCAAACCACAGACTTCTAGAAATTATTGGCTTGGATCATCTGCTTGTTTAAGATGGCAGCTCTGAAGTTGAAGGAAATTTTTATTTTGAGATGTCTTCAACATTAAATAGCAACAGTGCTCTTAAAATCCCATGCATTGAAAGACTTGGAGAGTGGAGCCTTCAACCCATATAAGAGTCATGATGAAAAGATCAAGTCCTGTGGGAATGTCTTCTACTTTTCAGCTCCAGCATCAGAGCTGGCAACTCTTCTTGAAAGAAGCCATTATTCATGATAGGCTTGGAGGCAACAGTTGAATTCCCATCCTTGTTACTTTGTATTTTTATTAAAGCCAACATTAAGCTTTTTCATACAGAGACACATCCAGTGGTTGCTATGGCGCAAATCATTTGATAAGAGTTTCCAAGCCAGAATCAAAATTCCCACCTTTAAAAAAAGATTCTTAGGCAGTGTTGTTGTTTATCCCGTGTATTTTTATATCATCAACCCTAAAGCAACCAACGTGAGAGGAGAATTGTTTGAGTCACCACAACTTTTGCCAGTGCAATGAGCTTTACAGTGAATAATCTTCCCTTTCCAGGGAATAATATCTAAGAAGAAATGATGTCTTCAGTCATCTTCTTTGATCTGCAAAACTCACTTCCTAGTACCAGCTGTGTCAACTGTGGTCATTATTGAAGCCTTGAATTTTACCCTCAAAGGAAGGTGCAAAGAACACTGACATTTACCCACACATACACCCTACAAACACATCTCAAAGAAAGCCAAGTTCTTTCGACTATAAAATATATTGTGTATGCAATTATTTACGCCAATCTTGTAATTTTTGAAACTATAATTCTATCTATTGGCTAGACTGGTCAGAAATAATAATAAGAAGAAGAAGAACAACAACAACAACTTTATTTGTACCCTGCCTCCATCTCCCCAAAGGGATTTGGGGCGGCTAACATGGGGCCAAGCCCAAACAAATTACAATAAATCAAAATAAAATACATACAAGACACATTGTATGTGTTACATATAGTGTTCTTTATATCTGCTAATGTGTTCCATTCTTAATTTTTTTTCTTATCCATTCAAGGCTGTTCTTTGTCATCTTTGCTCTGCAGCACTCTAAACATGTATAGAGCCATCATTTCAGTACAGTAAACTACTACACTTTCCTGCATTTATATTATTGTTGAGGCATTCAAGCTGCCTCCTGCTGTCTCTTTTATTGTTATTATCTTTCCATACTTTACCTAGAAAAATATCCTTTTTGTGGCCATTATACCTTATCAACTACATATTGTGATGACACTTAATATGATCTAATACTACTGCAAAATATATTTGGTAGCTCCCTTGTTTGGATTTAATTATTTGCCTTGTCACTGAAAGAAGAACTACAATTTCATAAAGGTTCAGCCTTCTGACACCCTTCTCTACCTTTGCAAAATTTTCAGTTACCTTGGAGAAACTTTTTTTCTTCACTTCGTAATGAAGACTGGTGTTTCTGCCCAATTGTCCCCAACCCACAATTTCCCATATTCTGTAATCTACTTATGTCTGCATAATGTTACGATTTTTAAAAAAGAAAATAAACTGTGGTTCTTGCAGATAGCTGTACATAGGGCCAAAAACAACCCACTCTACACTACATGCATTTTAAAAAATAAATTGATTAATTACTATATATAATCATGTATAACTCACTCTCATATGCAAGTCCAGGGCAGGTTTTACGCTGAAAATTATGGAATTTCATATGGATAACTGAAAGGTGGGGGAGGTGACGGCTGAGAGCTCTGACGTGGGATGGTCCATGAGGTCACGAAGAGTCGGAAGGGACTGAACGAATGAACAACAACAACAAACTCTAAGATTGTTCTGTGGAAAGGGGAAAGCACCAATGATGACTCAGAGGGCCAGCCACTCCTAGCTGCCACCACCATTTCCCCACTAAGTCCAGAAGCAGCCCCAATGTGAAGAGAGTAAAGGAGGGCCAGTGCTTCTTTTAGGTTCTACCTGAATTGACTAAGCTCTTGCCTTTTGCCACTGAACCCAGAGGAGAGGATGGGACCCTTTTTTACAAGCAAAAAAAAATAATTTAAAGTTAAAGGTCCTTGCTTGTCCAAGAGAATATACGAAACAGAACAGATTCTCTATATACTTAACCTCATAATTATTATTCAACCTCATAATTATTATTCCACCTCACATCCCAGAATTAATATCATATGTAACAAAGTGGAATACCCATGCCAAGATCTGTCACAGAAGATATAAAGCTGACTCTCAATTTCGTTAATCATTTAAAATCTGACCAACCAAAATGAAACCTCTGTTGTCCTAATATCACCTAACTAAGTAAGAAATGAGAGAAACACCAGATGTGAAGAGATGCCAGTAATACTGGATGCCACAGTAGACCCAATTACTGTCTAAACAGGTGGCATTTGGAATCAATAAATCTGAACCTCCAGTGGACGAAGCTACTCGTGGTTTTCTTAGTAGTATTCCAAAGACATCTTAAAAATGAGGTCAATACTACCTTCCCAGCCAGAAATATGTCAAGCCTCTTTGTGTTAAGATATAGATGTGATAAATTAGAGCAAAGATGATATATTTAATGTATTTCTATTGTTAATACAGTCAGCAATCCTTATCCATAGATTCTGCGTCAATGGATCCAGCCATCAATGCCATCAATGGCATAAAAATGTTCTTAAAATTTCAAAAATCAAATCTCAATTTTGGCATTTTTTATAACGGACACCATTTTACTATGTCATTGTATACTGTATAATGGTATTTGAGCATCCATGGGTTTTGGTATCTACAGAGGCAGTCCTGGGACCAAACCTAGCAGATACCAAGGACCTACTTAACTGATTTATTCAACTTCTTGTAATAACCAGTTTGCAGTTTGTTTTACTAGTTGTATTATTATAATAGAACCAAAGAACTTAATTGTCATTGTACATTGTACAATGAAATTAAATGCTTTCCCCAGAATGCATCACAAAAACAACACACCCAAAAACTCCACACTCCAAACCACCATTGTTTTTCATTCCCTTTGATATCAGCAGTGAAGTAAAGAATATATGCTTTCATAAAGTATTGAGTTTAAGAATAATTTCTGTATACCCAAACTTTAGTGAATATAGCACTCATGTCACTAATTTTGTTAGTATGGGGAGAGTTTAGATACTGCTTAGTCACCACCAATTTATAGCAACCAGGAAGGAGAGAGAAAATGCAGTGAGAGAACTCCTGGATGCCTTTGTTTGTCTCTAAATACCAAACATACTATTCCATCTTTTTGTACTACTGCCCAAGTATTCATAAAGCATTCTTCCTTGCCAGCTATGAGCCAATATTTCTCTAGCCGAATTCAGGAGGCAGAATTATATTGCAACTGAGATAGGTGGGCATTGAACTAATAATCATGTTGTCTTCCCCAACAGGTGAATCCCACAAGTAAAGTGACCACTACTATGGTGACCATCACTAGGGGAGCCGACAAATCAAGATCAACGTCAATAGGAGAGGTGACCAATCAAGTTTGCTCCCACTGTGAGTAATAGGACATGAATCAAAGAGTGAAAAGCCAGGTATTCCTTCACTTTTTAGAGGATTGGACTGAAAAACAGCAGCAACAACATTAATTGCAGTGAGGAGGAATGCTACACTTATAATTTTGCTGTCTGTCACATACACCAAGAGATCCTTGGTGCAAAAAGCTGTATGTGACAGACGGCAAAGTAACACATAAAAATAACCTTCATTAGATTATGAACAGTGTTTGCAGAAAAGGCACCTTAACCAAAATAGCATCCAAAAAGTTACTTTCAAGTGACATGTGGAGAGAAATGTGCATAACTTTTCATATAAACTTTTTAAAATGATTTTAAAGAACAGAATAATTCTCAAATTCTGTAATGAACCAAACTTAAGACTGTAAAATATGCTGAGAGAAATTGAAATTGACATATTTGTTTTGCGTTATATGACATTTCTTTCAGTAAGTTTGGTGTATACTTTTATGGATATTGATGTGGTGTTGCTTCTGTTGAACATAGAATTGCAACTGTATTATGCCAGTACAGGGGAGAAACCGGACTTTAAAATTAATCATGAGTTTTTGGTTGTTGTTTTGTTTTTTGTGATCATTATAATTCTCTCAGCTGGTTCTTGCTAAGGAGAAAAAATAGTAACACAGAATAGATTGTTTCACAGATACATATGAGATACATATTTTCCCTGATTCTTCTGTTATTAAAGAAGGAAAATATGACTATCTCTGTACCTGTCAGCTATGTGTGTCTTTTGTATCTTCAAAAACTAGATTTCTTAAAGGCTGTAAAACTGTAGCTCTTCCTGGAGATTTTAGGGAGTAGTCACTGCAAATGATAGCTTAGGAAAAAAATAAGCGAAAATATAGAAGGGCCTCAGCCAGTCATAGCAGAGGCGGATGAAAAAAGGTTTTTAAAAACTAGTTCTTTGAGACCCTGTAAATCTGTAATATCTGAGTAAGTATATCCTGCACCCACCCACATACTGAATTAAGGAACAAAATTTTCAAGTCAGAGAATATGTCTCCCAGGTACTACTGATTCACAGCATTACTCATTTTCAAAACCATTCCCCAAATACACTCCTAATTATGTGTAGTAACTCATAAACTATTCCTCTGAAATTTTGTCTGCATAGTTTCAGCAATGGTAGTGTCCCGTTGCAAACACATTTTAGCATAAATGTTTAGACATTTCAATTCTGGATTGCAATTTGATGTACCAACAAATGAAAAGGAGGTCCATTTTCCAAATATTCAGACTATCTTGTTAATAACTAGGTTGGGGATTGTACATATTATTAAGCCTGCTTGAGACATACAAAGAAACCATAACTTTCCAATCTGGAAATGGTATATGAAGAGTAATTCTGAATATTGTGCTTCTAATTTTGAACATATACTGTAACATTCAACTTTTGAAGAAAAATATTTAAACTATGACTATTGAACTATTGGGCTCTGCAGGCTAATGGGTATTTTGCAGCAGACATCAGAAGAGCTGCAAGGCCAAAAACAATCGATAGGAGTAAAGACAAAGATCCACCTAGAGGAAAAGTGTTCTGACCATACATCAAGGGAACCACTGACTGCATAGGGAAGCAGATGAAGAAGCACAACGTACAAACTATCTACAGCCCCACTAAGAAAATTCAACAAATACTACGATCAGCAAATAATAAGAGGGATCCTCTAATAATCCAAGGTTTCTCAAACCCTTTCAGCTGTAGGGCCCTTTTTGAAGTAAAGGTTTATCATGGAGACCCAACAAATGTTTATATATAATATCATGCAAGAAAAGCACAATCAAAGCACCCTCAACAGATGGCCACCCAGCCTTTATAAGGAGGAGGAGGAGGTCATGAGGATAACCAATATGAATAGACAATTCAACAGGTTTAACTTGCCACCCATATATTTGTTATTAACTGCCAAGTTGAAGGTCAACAAAGACCCCATGAATGACAGACCTCATCATCAATAGCATCTTCCAAAGTCTTTACTGAACCTCTCCATCTGAAATGCAGTCTTCCGCTTTTCCTACTCCCTTCTATCTTCCCTATCTTTATTGTCTTTTTAGTGAGTCATCTTTTCCCAAGATATAGCTAAAGTACCAAAAAGAAATTACAGCATGAAGACCTTACACAATAAGTCTCTAAACTGTAATAACATTAAAGCATCAGTAGAAAAGTCTGGTACTAAACAAAATAGTAAACATGAATCTATATTCAGAAATGCAATTATTTTCCTACTATTATTAATTGTAAACTATTTATCATGCCTTTACAATATACAACAAATGGATCTAAAACTAATAGAGCTTTTATTACATAGATTTTATAAGAGTAGACAATTACATAATTAAGCCAGTATCCAATGAAAGAAAACAATTAGATGATGCTAACCTAAGAACAATCACAATATGGGGCTTAACACCCCTTGAATTTGGAATATACAATCATAACCAATATTTAAACAAAAAGATTAACCATATATTGACATAAAGTAGAACACAAGTGCATCAAAATATAAAGCATAGCGTTAATCCACTTTAATTTAGAAATTTAGGTCAATTAGGCTAGAGTCCTTGGAGCTGTGTGTAGATAAATACACATTTACTATTTATTAGTGCTGGACTTCGTTTTTTCTTCCCTTCATGTATATCCAAAGCACAGCAGTCTCAGTTTAGTCATCTTAGCTTCTAGGGAAAGTTCAGGCTTCATTTACTCTAGAATTGATTGATTGATTGATTGATTGGCAGCCTGGGATATCCTGAGAGGATGCTTGCCATAGATGCAAGCAAAACGTCAGGAGAGAATGCTTCTAGAACGTGGCCATATAGCCGAAAAACCTACAACAACCCAGTGATTCCAGCCATGAAAGCCTTCGACAATACAATGGTAAACAAATTGTCATTTCCTGATTTTTTGAAAAAATCTATTTAATTTCTGTTTTGCGAAGCCATGAATCAAAGGAGTATTGTAAATTTTTTTGCTTCCTGCTCTTTTGAGGCAATCACAAGCCTGCAATAGATTCATTTCTTTATTTTATTCCAACTTCTTACAAGATAAGTGGCAAGTGTGCACAAATGTTTAAATGTATATATGGAGGCAGGGGAGTTACACAAAGATGCTTTAATCATTGTGTAGTAATGAACACACAAGGAAAATGCAGAATAAAATTCATATACTAAAGAAAGAGTTGGTAGTCTCATAACCAAATCCAGGACTTGATCAAAGTGTAAAGGGCAGTAAGATTCTGAGAAACATTAAATATCAGTCTGCCCAATTTTCTCAAAATGCAAAGTCCTACTCAGTAAGTCCTACTAAAGTAGATAGGACTTACTCCTAAGATACATGGGGCAGCATCCTTAGCATCCTTTCTCAGTTTATTCTCTGTGAGGCTAACTAGACGGTGATCTAGGTCAGCCTTCACAAAGGAAAGATAAAACTTAAACCACTCAGATACACACACCCCTTGTGCTTGCAGTGCTCAAAGAAGCAGAGCTAGTGTCCTGTACACACCTCAATGCAGAGAAAGCAGAGGTGAAATTAATTCCTACTTCTGCTTTCTCCATTCCTAAATCACTTGTTCAAGACTGAGGAGGGGCAGTATAGCTCAGTGGCATCACATACCATTCACCTGCACAACATCCTAGTTTCTATTTCCAACATCACTAGGTAGGACTGAACACTCTCCTGATCAGCGTAGATATTCGATGGATGAACCAACAGTCTAACTTGGTATGTGGAAGCTTCCTATATTCTTATGATGATCACAAGCAAGAAACCAAACCTCTATACATCATATTACAGTGCTTTATACAGTACAACCCCCATATCCATAGGGGATACTTTCCCAGGCTTTGCATGAATAGTGAAACTGTGGATAATCCTGAATCCTATTATTTTCAATGGGATATATGATGGAAGTACTGAAGAGATGGTGTAGCTTGTACAGAAGGGCTTTAATTGAATCAGTTAAGCTGGAGATAAATGAAACCACATATCGTATATCAATTTCAGATATAGTGGCCATGCTATAGTTTGCTTCTATAATTTCCCCAATATCCAGATTATTATCACTCATTGAATATCTCCCTCTTATCCCCTCTCCCCAAATTATCCTCCTCTTTCAATTGTGATTGTAGCATCTATGTTGTTTTTTTAGAAAAACGGTAAAAAATAAAGTCAGATTTCTGCTTCAAAGTCCAATGGGGAACACAGTTTCCTAGAAGTATCTCTCTATTGCAGCTAATGATGCACTATCTCATCTCACAGACATACGTATTTTTCTTTATGTGCCCAACGCCAAAAACTATTATGGATTTATGTGCTTTATCTGTCAAACTGCCAATTTTTTTTAAAAAAATGCTTGTCTAAGACAGAAGTTTGGCCTAATTCTACAAAATTTATGCTGTAAAAGCAATAGACACAGAACTGAAGATCCAAGTATTGATCTACATGGCTAACTATAGGTGTAGGATTCTGATGAATAAGGCACTCTGCAGCATTTGCAACTTCCAGAAATTGGCACAGACGGTATTTCATAAACTTGTTGCACTAGTAGGGGGTCCCAATGCATCAGAAGATTGTGCTCATGCATCTTTAAAGCTTGAACAGAAGAAGTCGTTTCTATGTATTTTATCATGCTGTTATGGTTTAAAAGCCCAAAAAGCTTCATCTGCTGAATTCCCCTCTTTTACTCAGGAGCAGTCCTATTTCTTACATTTCAGTACTTCAGACAGAGTAGAATACTCGATCACAATGAAGGATAAGTAAGCATAATACAATCATATAGACTAAAATATATTACAGACCAGCTCCCACAAAAGACTGGAAGCCTTTACTGCCCTTCGCCAAGGCACAGACATTGACAACAGATGAGAAATTACTGAATATTCTTTCAAACATATCCAGAAAAAACTATTGCAAATGTTTATATGATTCCAAGACAGTATTACCATATAGATTTATATGTGGTCATCATGACCACCCTAAGCTTCAGCATTCAGTTAGGAACAAGACCATTTTTAGTAAATTAAGTAACAATACATCAACTGTGCAGGGTTGTTTTTTTTAAAAAAAAAAACTATTGTTGTGGCAAATAGATTAAAACAAACATTTCCATATTCATCATTTTTTTCTTTCTTAAAGAAATAAATGAGGTAAATGTTAATCTAAAACCAGACACCAGTTTGAATGATGACTTTGTTTCTCTCAGCAAATAATGCAGAACCTGGCCAATGGGAACAAAAATATGTTTGGCAGTGGAATTTACATACTTAATTTCAATTTATCCTCCACAGACTTGTATTGTCTTAATGAAAATGTATGAGAAATGAATTATTCCTATCAGAAAAATTCAAATTTCAGAACAAATATTCAACAATTGTTAAATGAAGTCCAACAAGTGAACTTTAAAATATATTCCTTGTGAATTTGATTTATATATTACTGTTTAGCATAAAAGAAGGATGTAATTTTAACTTTTATATAGTATATGAATGGCATGGAGGACCATGGGGCCTAAATTGCCTAAAAGTGCCAGGTACTGTCTGATTTTGGAAGCTAAGCAGGGTTAGTCTAGGTTAATCCTTAGATGGGAGATTACCAAATACTGTAGGTTACATTTCAGAGGAAAGAACTAGGAAAGCCATCTGAGAACATTGCTTGTCTGAAGACACCCTATGAAACTCATGACATCACCCTAAATCGACAGGCAACTAGAAGATACACATGCATACATAGAGGAGTAGCCAAGATATTAATAGTCATACATTTGGAAAAGAAGGAATCCTTGTTACCAGGGTCACACTAAGAGCTTCAACATGAATAACATTAAAGTAACAGCAGTTGTAAGAAAGCAACCTTGATTACCTCAAGTTTTCATGATGGAAAACTCTTGCTAAGGAAATACAAATGTAGTTTAACCATTTTGAATACTTTGTATTTGAATATATAAAAATCATTGCTGTGTAAAATATTTTAGAAATTAATAATTACTTAGAGGACAATTCCCTCATTCTGTATATCTGCATTATGTGTACAAGTACTCTCCCTCTTTCAATCAGACTTCATATGTTTGTCCAAGTTATAGGTAATAACCTACATTCATATACCTCACATGAGCACTGTTCCCAATGGGCTAAGGGCCTGTTGAGATCTTAAACATGACTGTCTTCTACTGAAAATGACTACAACGTGGGAAGTGCTCTTTAAATACTTAGAATGCCATACTCAAAACTCCGAACACATTGCCAGTTGGCATCATTCACAACATCAAGAGGACTTCCAGTCTTTCTGTTTTCTATGACACTACTCCAAAAGCAGTTAACAGGAATTTTAAATGCATTAGGAATGACGGCTCAATTCCTCATTTGGCTGGCAAGTACAGCACGTCAATCAATATTGTTTAAAGTACTCTCCTCTCTAGGCAAACCTGTTATTCCAATAAGTGAAACTTTAGGGGAAAAAGCATTATTCTTATAGAATGGAAACTTAATGGGACATAATGCTAATTCCACAATAATTGTGTATGAGGTTGTGCATGATCACTTCACAAACACATACACACAAAGTCCACCTTCTCACTTGGTAGGCAGAGTTCTATTTGACTTCTAGGAAACTGGCGAGCTCTAGATTGTGGTCTCTGTTTTGCAATCTGTTGTACAATCATGGGATTTGTTGTAACTATACTGATATACATTGGTGCTACGTTAAATATATGCCCATAGCTTTCAAGTCTTTCCAAAGATAAGCAACAATTTTAAGCTAAGTGGTGTGCATGTTCTCAATCTGCATGTGTGTTGTTGAATTAATCATTTTATTATCAACTCTTTTAAATATTTGGACTTGGCTATCTAACTCATATATTACAGGTTGAAGAGTAAGTAATTTCATCTCTCCAGAAAAAGGGATGTCTAAGGAAGCATGGAAGAAAGAGAATTCTGCAACCACATTACAGAAACTAAGTGGTCAGTGTTCAAATGGAGAAACTTGTATCTGCTGCCATGAGTTCCCCAATAGAAGACAATTAGGGCCAAAAAATTTAAAATAATTGAATATCAGCAAACTTTAATGGACTCAATCTCACTTCATCAGATGCAGCAGTCATCCTAGCTACACATACAACCAATAAAGTTGGTTTGAGAACCATAAAGGTTTATGCTATAATAAATGTAACAATTTTTAAGGTGCCACAGGATTTTGTAGTTTTGCTCAACAATCTGGTTGCTGGCTGCAGCAAGCAATTTCAGTCATGATTACCCACTTTATTCTCGTGGTTCATCATCACACAAGTCTTACCTGTAAAAAACAATATGATGCCTCCAGTAACCCATCAAATAGTCACATCATTAGTAAAACAATTTCTGTCAAATGTTCTTCAGAACACAGTAAAGCTTTTTTATTGTTTGATTTTCTGTTACAGTTAGAATGGACACTCACAAAGCAATTCATCAAAGCAGATGAAATATATTCTGATTTTTTCATTTTGACTGCTGGGCTTATTATGTAGAGATTAACTATCTATAACCTTAGAAAAATAATGAGTAAAAATATATAATGAAGTAGGATAAATCTTCAGTAGCATCAGTTTTTTTCAGATTCGAGTTAGACATATATTTTGCAGATGATATCGTAGGAAAATACCCACTTATTTAGCGTCCTGTGGGATCACAACACCAAACAGTCAGTGTTTCAGATGATTTTAGATCCTTAGTGTTTGATGAGGTATCAGTGATACAGATATGAACTACGCTATATAGTCACAACATCGAATGGCTGTTCTTTTATTCCCAATTGATTAAGAAGATGTAAGGATAAGACTTCCATCTTTCTCCTCCTGTGTTCCTAAAGCAGGATCGCAAGGTGCTATGAAGGAGACTGTAATAGTGCAAACAATACCAATTCTTATGAGATAAGCAATTCATTCCCTGTGTCAGATCCAGCCAAATATGTGAAGCATTCTGGCTGAATTATAGATCTCATTGTTACAGTACTCAGATCTGCTATTATATATATATATATATATATATATATATATATATATATGCATTTCTTGAACAACTTTATGCTTTTCACAAACAGTCAACTTGGAGTAGCTGCACTGTTTCATGCATTGTTCATTTAAGTGCAAAGTTTTATACTTATGGCCCTTCAAAATGAGATCAGCAACTCTTTCCATTAAAAAAGAGGGAAAGGAATTGACTCCAGACATTGTAATACATACACACAGACACTGAACTTTGTACATAAATCCACATAAATCAGAAATACTGTATAGGAAAGTGCTTGAAAAATCAATATAGCATTTGTTCTATTTTTCCCCATATCAGGTGAATTGCACACCTTATTAAAGAACTGAATGGAAATGTCTTTAAAATCCAACCCAATTTCAACTGCATTTTGATTCAATACAAAGGACAAGTGCATATATTTTTTGCATTTCTTCAAATTCATTCTGTTATCCCTTGCTTTCTCTCCCTTTCCCTCCATATATTATCCTTGCCTTTGCCTTTTCTCTGATAGCACTTAGACTTTAATCCCCTTGGAACACAGATTTGTTAAGTTTGGGAACAGGGTTTTTACTTATGATATTCTGTAAACCATCATGTTTCTATGAGGAAATGGCAATGAAATGTCATTCTTGTATAATAGCAGAGCTGCAGTAGTGTCTCTTCAGGTGGTTCTTCGAACAGAATAGTAGCTCATAGTTCCATGTCACTGGGGAGGTACATCCATTCCAGATTCCAGTCCAAACTTTAAAGGAGTTCTCTGTATAGTCTACCATCAAAATAATCTCAATGGCTTGGATGGCTTCTTATAATTTAGGTGAAAATGTTGAGTATATTATTCACCATCTCACTGACATGGCTCTACCAGCTGCCATTAGTTTAATATTAGATGGGGTAGAAGAAGGATGTTGCACTCAGAAGGGTAAAAAATCTGGAACTCTCTAGAGCAGGCATGGACAAACTTTGGCCCTCCAGGTGTTTTGGACTTCAACTCCCACATTTCCTGACAACCAGTAGGCTGTTAGCAATAGTCCAAAACACCCGGAGGGCCAAGGTTTGCCCATGCCTGCTCTAGACCCTCTATATAGGAGGTCACCCTTACACACACATCCATACATGCAATTTGTCACTAGAGGAATAATGGCTATTTATTTCCAAATAGTGTCCTTATATAAAGGTAAAAGCAGATGACAGGGAGCCTTATTTGGATTTCCTGGCTAATACTCACAGATAGGCAAAGCAAAATATTTACAGTGTTGGCATCATGAAGATAAACAACATAGTTTTCTGACAAATAGTAACATTCTAGGCAACGCCTTTCATGTTTTTGTGACCAACAATATGTAATGGACAGATATGGTCATTTTTCAGCTATGGACAGAATTGAAGTCTGTGGCAGGAGGATGGGTAGGAGAGACAAATTTAATATAGAGGATTTTGGGTTCTGCCAAATATAAGCTACTTAAATAAGTTCACTAACTTGAAGGCTGGGGATGTGTGAAATCCGAAGGCTCCTGTACATGAATTACAAAATACAGGAAGGATGTAACATGATTTTCTCAATACCATGCTCAGTCAAAGCAGTAAGCACTGTACAAATCTGATCTTTTGCCCCACAACAAATGTAAGGAGAACTTTTCAGTTCTCTAAGCACTTACAGCTTTATCAGGTGAATAATATGATTGAGCATGTGGTTAAAACCTTTCCTCCAGTTTTGTAAAAGACTGAAGATCTGACTGGGGTAGAGGTGTAAGAAGAAGAGGGAGCAATGGTGAAGGAAGTTTAAACTGCATGAGTTCTTCACTAGAGAGTGTTACTGGGAAAGAGATTTCTAGAAAAGTATTTCTGGAAAAGAGAGCAGGTCCCTTAAGGTGCTTAATATGACACGGAGAGCTGAAGTGGAAGGAATATGCTTATAAAATCAGAGCAAGGGAAAATTGTTTTGCATTGGGGTGGGAAGGCTCTTTTTTTCTAAAAGAAATAATGAGGCTCATTTAATGTGTCATTTTAATCTTGATAGCTGCAGTGATTAGCATCAACATAGGGAATAAACACCAGATTTTCTTTTCTAAGACAGACTAACAATGTTGAGCTTGTGAGCAAAGACAGCATTAAGAATGGAAGGTTTGGCATTAACCGGTCTCTATGTATTAATATTAATATGTGAATTAACAGAAGCTCTGTACGTGAGTCATCGGCAAGATGTTAGGAACATATAGGTACTAATAAAAATAATAATAGCAAAGCTGCTTGCTGGCTTTGGCTCTCAAGTGTGCAGACCGACATGCATGAACTCACACACAAACATATACACATACACACTATTTGACTTCTTAGTTACAATTCGACAAGTCATTAAACAGAAAAGATGACAACACCAGTACAAAAACTACAAATAAGAATGAGTTGCTTTTCTCATGCTGGGCTCTTCAGTATTTGATACACTTCCTTACTCTTCCCCAAGCCTTTTAAACTATAAGTAAGGGAGTGCTTAGCTTTTTCAGACTACCAGAGCCAATTCTTCCAGGTCTTTCTGCTCTGTATGACTACTAAGGTTTTGAGCAGCATGCGCAATTTGCTTAAGGTCCACTCTGCATAGTCTTTAATTAAGCAAGCTAGCAAGAAAAAAAGGAGTGAAACATTGGCAAAGGGCTTTCAAACACAGATGGCTGAGAGGCAACAATCTCCTGGCAGAGGAGATCAGATGACAAACTTTTAGTTCAAGTCACGCTGGGTGAAGGAGGTGTCTCCAAAGAAGTCCAAAAGCTCTCCAATTCCTACCACAATGGCTCTAACAATCCAGGAGAAATAATCTTTTTTATGGCCCAAATAACTTCCTTCAGCAAGAGGGAGTATGGTTAAGTGGTGTCAGCATCTCTTACCAAGGCTCAGAGGTTTTATAGCTACTTCAACACTGAAGGAGAAGCTACACTATGTTTGCACGCTTCTCCCCTGCACTGACTTCCATTGTGCCATTCCAGATATTGCTTTCCAGAGAGACAGTAACACGGGTAAGAATGATCCACCTACCTGCAGAGTCAGACACACAAAATGCATTCAAGCCTCCTGCTCTCGTCTTTGAAAGCTTGGAATGCATTTAAGCCTTCAGAATTCAGCTTGTGCATCGAAACCGTACCAATTTATGAAAGGCCTGCTTGAAGTCTTCGTTGGACATGGTGTAGATGATGGGGTTGATCAATGAATTAAGATATCCCAGCCATGTGAAAAAGTCAGAGATGGCCATGTGGAACCAGCAAGCGTCTTTACAAATAGGCAATACCAAGGTGATGATGAAGAAGGGCAGCCAGCACACGATGAAGGCTCCTAAAATAATCCCTAGGGTCTTGGTAGCTTTCCGCTCTCTGGCAGCTGTCAGCTTCTTCTTTTCCAGCAAGGCATCCGATACCTTCACTTTGACTTGGTTCATGTACACCGGAGACCCTGTCTCACTGGAAGCTTCAGAAGCCTTGCAGTTTATGGAGGTGACTGAGGAGGTCGAACCGGGGGAATCTGTTATCAAGTGAGCTCGGGTCAACCTTTTGCCCGTCTTCTTTGGCGTCTGTTTCAGGATTCGAGACCTGGCTTCTACATAGATCCTCCCGTAGAGGATGATCAGCAGCAAGGTAGGCAAGTAGAAGGCGCCCACCGTGGAGTAGACCGTGTACAAGATGTGATCGGTGTTCACCATGCAGTCACCCATTTCTTCGGCTTTGGACTGCCGCCAGAAGAACGGGGGCATGGAGATGGAGATGGAGAAGACCCACACCAGAGCAATCATGATGGCGGCCCGTTTGGGAGTTCTTTTGGTGGAGTACTCGACTGCGTCGGTGATGGCCCAGTACCTGTCCAGGGCGATCACGCACAAGTGGAGGATGGAAGCCGTGCAACAAGTGATGTCCGACGAGAGCCAGATGTCGCAGACCACTTGGCCCAAGGTCCACTTCCCGGTCACAGTGTACATGGTGCTGATGGGCATGACCAAAATGGAGACTAGGAGGTCAGTGACAGCCAAGGAGGCGATGAGATAGTTGGCGGGAGAGTGGAGCTTGCGGCTCTGGTAGACAGTGGCGATAACGAAGGCGTTGGAGAGCATGGTGGCCAAGGTGATGAGGGCCAAGAGGGCGGCGAGGACAACCTTCCAGGAGAGTGGGGTGCCATCTTGGTAGACGGGGCTTTCTTCCCAACTGCAGTTCTGGGAGGAAGGAGAGGAGGCATTGGAGTGCTGTTGAGGGGAGACCTCCAGGCTGGCGAGGTCTGCTTGGCAGAGAGGGCTGGACTGCTCCATGCCCTCAGAAGACGGGCAACGACTGGCGCAGCGACCCCAATGGGGCAGCGCCCTCACATCTCCAGGGGGGAGGAGGAGGAGGAGGCAAATAAGAGGGAGGGGCGGCGCCAGCGAGAGAGAGAAAGAGAAGGAGAGAGCTCGTGCGGCGGGCTCAGCCAATCGGGACGCCTCCCGCGCCCGGGTGGGCCATGGCGCGCGCCTCTGAAGACCCCCCCCCCCCTCCGGCTTCAACAGGTGCGCCTTTCCCAGTCAGTTCGCCTCAGAGGAAGGCAGCAGAGGCAGAAGCCTTTTCTCCGACGGTGCATCTCTCCCACTTTATTTGGAGGGGAGTTGAGGGTGGCTGGGAGACGAAACGCAGGAGAAGGAGTGGAGGTAAGGCACCGACGCCGCCTCCTCCTCTTCCTCCGTTCCACTCTTCCTCTCTCTCTCCTCAAGCCGCCCAGCCCCAGAACTTTTTCAGGAGAGGGACAGCTCCCAAGTCGAATGCCTCCGGAGCCCTGCTGTGCCACAGCCTCCCCGTTTTCCCAGCCTCTGAAGTGACCGCGGGCTTCTCTCTCTTGGCGGCTTCTCTCTCTCTTTCTCTCTCTTGTGTCTCTCTCGCGCTCCCACTCCCTTCTGCGCGAGCCCCGCCAGGCAACTCGTGGCCACTCTCTCGGAGCTCTATCTCCCCCCCCCTCAAGCCACGGCCCCGCCCCTCCGCCTGCCTCTGGAGGATTCCGCTGGGTCCTAGCACCGAGAGGGGAAAGACTTTGCCCCCCACAACCTCATCCCCGCCTTCCATCTGGACCTGGACCTGTCCAGCGTCAGGACAGGTGCAGGTTTCTTCTTGAACACTGCCTTTCAGCCATCACCATCACCATTATTATTTGAAACACAAGATTAGTACACAGCAAACCAGATCACTATGCTGGCTCTTGTATTGATTGGATCACACGTCAGATACTTTCCAAGTGTCCAGGACTGTTGTTGTTGTTATTATTATTATTACTGCTGTGTTGTCAAAGGCTTCCATAACCGGAATCACTGGGTTGCTGTGAGTTTTCCGGGCTGTCTTGGCCATGTTCCAGAAGCATTCTCTCCTGACGTTTTGCCCACATCTATGGCAGGCATCCTCAGAGGTTGAGAGGTCTGTTGGAAACTAGGCAAGTGGAGCTTATGTGTCTGTGGAATGTCCAGGCAAGAATCAATCAAAGCCAGCTAGCACCTCCCTACAAAGGATCCTCAGCAACCAGCCAGCTTTGAAGCTGCAAGGCCATTCGATGCTAATCAAGGTGGCAAATTGCAACATTCCCACTCGCAGTCAAGCAGACAAGAGATCTTTCACCCTGGACATTCCACAGATATATAAACCTCACTTGCCTAGTCTCCAACAGACCTCATAACTTCTGAGGATGCCTGCCATAGATGCGGGTGAAACGTCAGGAGAGAATGCTTCTGGAACATAGCCACACAGCTCGGAAAACTCACAGCAATGGGTGCCTCTAAGTCTTCGTGTATCTTCAAGACTTATTATGGATCGCGTGGATTTCATAGGGTTTTCTCAGGCAAGGAACCCTCAGAAGTGCTTGCTCTGAAATACAGCCTACAGCAGCTGGGAATCCCATCCAAGCACTGACCAGAGCTGGCCCTGCTTAGCCTTCAAGACCAAGGCCTTTAACGTATCCTTATATACAGAATAGCCCCATCCCCTGTAGATGGCGCTGTACGTGGTGCACAGTCCCTAGTCTTCTGGTTTGTAGTCTAAGACGTGACACAAAAGGCAAAGGGGGCGACACTGTTGGGGGGGTCCACTTGGCTTCGTCCTTGTTCGTGGTTGTTGTGGGATGCCTTCCAGAGCGAAATCGAGAGAGAGAGGTCCAAGTGTCGGTCTAAAAGCCTGCGGCTCTCCTTGCCCCTGGATGTGGCAATCAGTATAGGGAGAATGTGTTGTCCAAGGCTTTCATGACCGGAATCGCTTGGTTGCTGTGAGTTTTCAGGGCTGTATGGCCATGTCCCAGAAGCATTCCCTCCTGGCGTTTCGCCTGCATCTATGGCAGGCATACCCAGAGGTGGTGAGGTCTATTGGAAACTAGGCAAGTGAGGTTTATATATATGTGTAATGTCCAGGGTGGGAGAAAGAACTCTTGTCTGCTTGAGGCAAGCCTGAATGTTGCAATTGGCCACCTTGATTAGCATTGAATGGCCTTGCAGCTTCAAAGCTTGACTGGTTGCTGCCTGGGGAATCCTTTGTTGGGATGTGTTAGCTGGCTTCCGGTCATGTTCTTTCTCCCACCGTGAACCTTCCACAGATAAATAAACCCCACTTGTCAAGTTTCCAAAAAACCTCAAAACCTCTGAGGACGCCTGCCATAGATGTGGGTGAAACGTCAGGAGGGAATGCTTCTGGAACATGCCCATACAGCCCGGAAAACTCACAGCAACCAAGTATAAGGAGAATTGCCCCAAGGTGAATCTACACTGCAGTTTGATATCACTTTACCTGCCCCGGATCAAAGCTACGCAATCCGGGGAATTGTAATTTCACAAGGGCCAAAGAATGCTGGTGCCTCCTCCCCAAAGTACAACACTCCCAGGATTCTGTGGCTGTGGATTGAGTCGCTGCAGTCAAAGCGTTGCCAAACTGCATTCCTTCTGCAGTTGAGACGTCTTCTTTGCTCAAAGGTGGGGTTTTTTCCCTAATTCCTTCCTGCCCAAGGGGAGCGGGAGGCCCCTTATTTCGGAGTCAACCCGCTTCGCTTCCGCCTCTGCTGCTTATGGTTCCGGACGTGGCGTGTCGCCTGGGAGAGAGAGAGAGAGAGAGCAGAGCCCTCGCTTTTGCTAAAAAGTCAGTTCCGATCTTTATCTATTTAATAATTTACTTTGATTTATGCCTAGGTTGCCTTTCAGCTCCAGCGGCTTCCAGGGCGATTTGCAACGGGAACGCGTTTTTCTTCTTCCTCTGTCCTTAGAATCGTATAGACTAGAATCACAGAGTTGGGAGAGACCTCGTGGGCCATCCAGTCCAACCCCATTCTGCCAAGAAGCAGGGGAATCGTGTTCAAAACACACCCACACACACACACACGAGTGCTTTGAATGCACCCATCTCTCTTTAAAGCCGCAGAACCTCCTGCCGGGAGGGCGGGGGCAATCGTGGGAGTAGTAGTTTGGTGAGACACCAACAGAGGAAGCCCAAGGCTTTGTAAAATGAATCTAGGGCAGACCTGGGCAAACTTCGGCCCTCCAGGTGTTTTGGACTCCAACTCCCACAATTCCTAACAGCCGGCAGGCTGTTAGGAATTGTGGGTGTTGAAGTCCAAAACACCTGGAGGGCCGAAGTTTGCCCAGGCCTGATCTAGGGCTTCCGGGCTGTGTTTGAGGGCTTGCCTTCAAGACTCCTGTCCAGTGTCCTCTTCTGACGACCCCCTTCGTCAGAGGCAAGTAATCCTCTCAGAGGAGGCTTGGCCTCTGAAACGCAGCATGAGAACATCATTTGGAGCAGTAGTATCTTTATAGTATGGTGTCTATAAAAGCCGGCCAAGGGAAGGAAGGGCCTTCCACTTTGTCCTTGCTTCAACGCAGTGACTGCTTTTTTCCCTTCCAACTTGTCTGAATCCTTTCAGCCGCTGAATCACTGATTTCGCCGGCACTTACAAATGTTCCCTGTCAAAACCTGTTTCCAAGCGATATTATCCACAACTCTCAACACGTCTTACTAATTCCAGGGAAACTCGCAGCTCTAATGGAAGGCCAAGCGGCCCCTGCCTGACTTTATTATGACAGCCCTTCCTTCTGGAACGTGAGGCGAAGGAGTGCATCCACATTGTAGAATTGATTCGGTTTGAAACCTCTGTAACTGCTATGCTAGGGAGTCTTGAAAGCTGTAGTTTAGCACCAGGACTCAATTGAAGGGAGATGGTGACAAGCTGGAATGTGTCCAGAGGAGAGCAACTAAAATGATCAAGGGTCTGGAGAATAAGCCCTATGAGGAGCGGCTTAGAGAGCTGGTCATGTTTAGCTTGCAGAAGAGAAGGCAGAGAGGACACATGATGGCCTCGCACCGGGAATGTGGCGCAGCTGGCTGGAAGTCAGCTGCATAAGAACTCCACTGACCAGAAGGTCATGAGATCAAGGCCTGCCTGGGTCGGGGTGAGCTCTCGACCAATTGTGTAGCTTGTTGTCTGTCTATATATGTTGTTTGTTTATGGCATTGAATGTTTGCCTGTATCTGTGCATTGTGATCCGCCCTGAGTCCCCTGCGGGGTGAGAAGGGTGGAGTATAAATGATGTAAATAAATAAATAAATATAAATATGTCAGAGGAAGTCATAGGGAGGAGGGAGCAGGCTTGTTTTCTGCTGCCCTGGAGACTAGGACTCAGAACAATGGCTTCAAACTACATTCCACCTGAACATGAGGAAGAACTGTGGGAGCTGTTCAGCAGTGGAACTCTCTGCCCCGGGGTGTGGTGGAGGCTCCTTCTTTGAAGGCTTTTAAATAGAGGCTGGATGGCCATCTGTTGGGGGTGCTTTGAATGCAATTTTACTGCTTCTTGGCAGGGGGTTGGACTGGATGGCCCAAGGGGGCTCTTCCAATTCTAGGATTCCATGACAATGTAAAACTAAAAAAACGCCACGATCCCATAGCAATGAAAAATATCAGTCAAGCTGCATTAATTCTAGATGGAGCTCAGAGCTGAGGTATCCATGCCCACAAGAGTAAATAAATAGGTTTGCGTTGAGCGAAACCTTATTTTCACCAGCAAGGCCAAAACCAAGTGTGGCAAAGCCAGAGTAAGAATCATACCCTTCAAGAAGAGAAGTGGGCGGAAGATCTGGGTCTCAAAGAGGGTGCCTTTTCTCCCAGCTCCCTTGTATTTCAAAAGGAGGACTGAAGATCAAGTTTTTTTCCCCATAGGGCGCCCTGACTTGGCGGCGTTAAGTGGAGCTGTCCAGCAAATCGACCTCCTGAACAAGGCAGTTCCGCTTTGGAGCCCTTGGCTTCTGAGGATTCCGACAAGAGAGGCTAGTCCAGGCGGCATGGGCAAACTCTGGGCCTCAAGGTGTTTTGGACTTCAACCCCCACCATTCCTAACAGCCTCAGACCCCTTTCTTTCCAGCAGCTGAGGGGGGGGGGGAAAGAAAGGGGCCTGAGGCTGTTAAGAATGGTGGGAGTTGAAGTCCAAAACACCTGGAGCGCCCAAGTTTGCTCCTGCGTAGGTTAATCAGTGCCTAAAGCAAACCCTGTCTTCTTTTCCAGAGAACGATGCAGATCTCTATCTGTGAGAGCAGTCATTTCAGTACTGATTTTTTACTGGCTGTTAATTTTAATTGATGTTATGCCTACCTTGTTTTTAGTGACTGTGTTCACAGTTTTATTATTTATGGGTTTTTTTCTCTTTAAAGCCATTCCATCAACTACTTTGAGTAATATTTCAAGTGGAAAAGTGAGGTGGAAATTACATAAATAAGGATAGATCTTCCTCAAGTCTATTGGAAATATATACAGCAGAGTTTCAGAAGTGTTCCTTTAGTTGACTCTTTGATCCTAGATAACGTGATTTTAACAATTGATTTAATACTGTTGTTGTTCTTTGAGTTGTAATTGCATGTGTTCATTTCAATTGTATTTATGTATATGTACAGTATCAAATTGCTGCCTTTTGTGAGCCACCCTGAGTCTCCCTGTGGGGGTGAGAAGGGCAAGATATAAATGTAGTAAAAAAAATACTGTAAATAAATAAATAGTTGTCCCAAAACATCTACTCTCCCTTAAAATATATTTGCCTTTAAATCTTGCTCTCAAGAGACAAAATAAAAAGTCTTTAAAAAATAACAGAGTTGGTTTACTCACAAAACTTCATGTATAAAGCATACAGGCACTTTGATTATAAATTGAGTTACAATAGGATTTTAAGTAGTTTCTCTGTGTAGCTAATACAGGGCATCTTCCTTAGAAACAATAGTCCATAGTCCAAAAGCATCTCTCTGTTTTGAGATCTAAGCATACAGTTCCTGAACTGAAGTCTAAACTGTATTGATCTTGTAGTCTTCAACAGCATATAAATGGCTCTCTAAGAGTCTAATGGCTTCTATAAACTAAAATAGAGAATTGAGTTGTGAACATGCCCTGCTCTGATCACATGGTCTGCAGCCCCTCCCAGAATGAAGAGGTTAGGTAAAATTGCAAACCAATACATACATATAATACAGTAAGCAATTATGTACATAACGAATAACTAGAGGGGGCTTGACAAGGTTGTTATTTCCAACAGAGTGGAGAAAGTGACAGTACTTCTGTAGCCAAGAAAGAAACAATGGGTAATATACTTGAAACTAGAAAAAACAATATAGTGTCAAGTACTACTCTAATGAAAATTTGACTCTATAATGTATCTAATGCGGAGGATACAGATTATAAGAGTAGAACACAGGTAAGTGCAGTGGTCTACAGGTAAGTGCAATAGTCTAATGTATTCAAAAACACATATCAATGATCCTCAATACAATGCAAAGTATATGCCAGGGCTGTCCAACTTCTACCGGCCCAGGCGCCTGAATGACCTGATGACCTGGGGGGCTGAAGGGTCTGCCCCCGGCTCCGCCCCCGCCCCCGGCTCCAATTTACTTACAATTCATAAGAGGCATCCATACACTCAAATATAATCTTTTACTGAGGGAAAATGTAGGGTGGGAATACATAAGGGGCATCCATACAATCAAATATAATCTTTTACTAAGGGGAAATGCAGGGAGGAAATACATAAGGGGCATCCATACACAATTAAATAAGGAGTAAGCCGGACCACGAGCAGAGGCAACGACCGACCGAGGCAGCAGCCGAGAAGGTCCAAATCGTGTCTGCGTGGGCCGCAGGGATTAAGTAGCCGAGATTTCGGCAACAGGAGTATCGCGAGACTACGGAAGCCACATGGGATTTCGCTCAACGCAGGCGTGATCTCGCTGAGAGCGAAATCCCGTGTGGCTTCCGTAGTCTCACAATACTTGCTTCGGAACCCGGAAGTGGGTAATTTTTAAAAGGGGGCCGCAGGGAAGGGGCTGGGGGGCCGTATACGGGCCCCGGGCCGCCAGTTGGACAGCCCTGGTATATGCAATAAACGTATACGTCAATATGCCATGTGTATGGTTCGTTATTATACAGTTCAATACAGTGAAGCTGCACCCAGTATGCAATTACCCTCAATCTACCTCACACAGAGGAAAATGTTCCATATCCTACTGTATGTCGCCTCGTGTATAATAATGAACCATACACGTGGCATATGGACTTATATGTTTATTGCATATACTTTGCATTGTATTGATGATCGTTGATATGTGTTTTTTGAATACAAGACTATTGCACTTACCTGTAGACCACTGCTCTTACCTGTGTTCTAGTCTTATTATCTGTATCCTCTGCATTATAGTCAGATTTTCATTAGAGTAGTACTTGACCCTACATTGTTTTTTCTAGTACTTCTGTAGCCCCCTCACTTTACAAACTGGATTAATTTGGGAATGCTTTGTCCTGGGAAGCAGCAAAAAATCTATTCTCTGACCTTGCAAATCAACATTTTATATTATTTATTTATTTAATTATTTTTTAATTTTAATTATATCCCACTTTTCTCCTCATGTGGCACCTAAGGTGTTTCACAATATAAGATGGTAATGTTGACGATTTATGCTCTGCTTTTTCCCCCAGCACGAAGACCCGAAGGAGCTAGCAATTCAAAAAATAATACAAGTAAAACAGATAAAAGGTAAATATTAAAACAGAATGAAACTAATTCAATTATTAAAACAATACAGTTAAAAGGCAATTATAAAAGAAAGAAAGAACTATTTTTTAAAAAATCTTCTCAGCACTCCCTACCCTGTTTCTGTTTTAAAAGCCTGTCTGGTTAAAAAGGTTTTAGCCTGCCTCTGAAAGGATACAAAGAGGAGGTCTTTCTGGCCTCCCTGGGAAGGGAATTCTGGGGTCGAGGGGCAGCCACCAAGAAGGCCCTCTATCTCATTTCCACCAACTTTGCTTGCGATGGTGGTGGAACCAAGTGAAGGATTTCTTCTGAGCATCTGGAGGCCTGGGTGGGCTCATACAGGGAGATGCACCCTGCTAATTAGCCAGGACCTGAGCCATAGAGGGTTTTATAGGTCATAACCAGAATTGTACCCAAAAACACACTGGAAGTCAGTGGAGCTGTTACAGTGGGGAAGCTAGCCCCAATTAACTGTCTGGCTGCAGCAATTTGGACGAAATGAAGATTCTGAATGCTCTTCAAAGGTAGCCCCAAGTAGACCATGTTATAGTGGTAAACAAAACATAATTAAGGGATGTACCACCACGATTAAATCTGGCATCTCATAAAACAGCCACAATTAGCACTTAAGCTTTAAATGTGCAAAGGGATTTCTGGTCACCACAGAAACCTGGGTCTCTAGGTTCAACACTGAGTCCAAGAATACCTCTAAACTGTGAGCCTTCATCTTCAGAGAGAGTGTAACCCCATCTTTCACAGCCTGAATCTGTATTCCCTTCTGTTTATCAGGAGCACCTACGTCTTGTCTGGTTTAAGAATGTTTGCCTTCATACAGTCCATTAATGATGCCAGGCTCTTGCTTAGGATCAGGACAATCTCCTTGGCTTGGAATAGAAAGGAGTAGTAGAGTTGTGTGTCATCCGCATATTGATAACACCACATTCTAGATTATTTCTCCTGTGGTTAAATAGCACAGGACAAAAAAGCCCTGAGGAATCCTACAGAGCAATAGCCAGGGGGATGAATGGGAATCTGTTCACCCTTTGGGTTTGTCTTTCCTGGGAGGAATGGAACCATTGGGAAAAAAGTGCCTTCAAGTCTCAAGGTAGTGAGGTGACCCATGGCCAGTGATATCGAAAGCTGCTGAAAGGTCCAGCCGAACCAACAGGGAGAGACACATTTCCTCTGCCCAGTCCCCTGCATATGTCATTCAACAAGGCAAGCAAAACTATTTCTGTCCCATTGCCAAGCCTGAAACAATGAATAATGCAAAAGCTTGAAAAATAAGTAAGCAATCATATTAAAGTCATTAATTTAAAACAGTTGAGAAGTTTAAAACTTGAGATATAAAATGAGATACTTCATAATTACAGATCATATTTGAGATCATATTTTGCTGTATGTTGCTCATTCTGGTTAAAGGAATATATATTGTGAAATGAAAAATTGTGATCTAAGTCCTGGAAAGCACAGCTTTTTATGGAACAATAAGATTAAAGTGAATGTATTTTTAAATTATCATTGTGTGAGAATATGGATGAGATTCAAACCCAAGTTATGCCAGAATATGATATTACGGTCTCAACACAGTCAACTTCTTTTATAGAATTGAAATGCCTGGCAATTAAAAAGACAGTATTGATGTTAGAAAATTGTCAAGAAAATCCAGTATTGAGGAACGATATGAATTTTTAAAAAATTATTTAAAGAAAAAAATTCAATATCTATGGCAACATTGAATTTGAAACTCAATTATGTGTGACTAATGAACAAATAATTGGTAAAATTTAGAAGATTTTGTTAACATTTTAGCTGGAAAATGAATAAATGAAAGACTTATGATAAAATGGGCTGGAAATTTTGGCCATACTATAATATACAAATGGAGCAATGTGAAAGAATATGATCAGAAGGTTTGAAATTTACTCTGTGTCATGAGAACTTAAGGAGAGCCTTTATAAAATGATATGTTGTTGGTATATGATAGTAGCAAAATTGTCTAAGATGTGAAAAGCATAGTCAAAAGTATCCTATTTGGGGCCCAATAACATTTTAATTGAAAGTATATATTTTCCAGATGTCTAAAATTAAAATTGCATCGGACTCTCCAGATATCCAGAATAAACATCAAAATATGTGGTTTCTATCAATACACAATTTAGAAATCTTTGGCTATTTCTGGCCTTATTTTACCTTGATATTTACCTTTACACCTCTGGAGAAATTATACTGTTTAGCCGGCATTGCACCACCTGACATCCATCGGAAGTAGCAGCCTGTAATTAAAGGACCTTAGGTACTGACATCTCTGGCCCATCCTCTGTTCAGATATGAGCCAGCAAGCCAATGCCTTAAAACAATAAATAGCTTCCTAAGATCTATAGAGACACTTGCAGGAACACCTCAGCAAGCAAGAGTCCAAACATGGCAGGCAAAAACCCAGAACCTCAATCAGTGGCTGAGACCAGATGAGAAACTTCCTCCTGGACACACAGAAGGCTGGGCAACCTGGAAGGCACTGAACAGGCTGCACTCTGGGATCATGAGATGCAGAGCCAATCTTCAGAAATGGGGCTTCAAAGTGAGGTCCATGACATGTGAGCGTGGAAACCACAGACCACAGACCACCTATTACAATGCAGCCTGACCCCTGATACATGCACAATAAAGGACCTTCTTACAGCAACACCAGAGGCACTCAAAGTGGTCAAAGGAAATATAGCATATTGCCAAGTTTTTAACTTTGTTTGTGGTTTCTTATGCGTCAAAGCTGTATTCTCAATTTGCTTCTGACACGATAAATACTTTGATAATAATCTCTAGCAAAGGTTTATTGTGTTCCTAAATTTGCAAGAAGGAAGTTTTCATAGGTGGCAATTTGTTAATCTGTAATAAATATTTCAGTATGGTTCAAACAAGAGAGAATGTACATAGAAAATAGATGCTCACTGTCTCTTTTCGATCTAATAAATTCTGATATGTTACTGTATATTATCATAGTGATTGCTTATCTGAGAAGATATAACTAATCTCAGCTGACATTTGCATAGTGAAAAATCAAGCCCAAAGGTATAGATATACACAAGTTGAGAAAAATTCCTCAAATTAAAAGAGGATCTGATATTTTAGATGTGTTTCCAGGCACGTAATAATAGCCAGGACTTCAATAATACAGATTGGGAAATGAATTGACATTCTAGTCACCATAAAACACTTTTGACTTAAGAGGCCTTTGAGTACTGTCATTACTTAAAACACATTTTCTCCATTTCTTATGTAACTCAGTGAAATTACTCACATACAAGCAGCATTTCTAGACTCAGAGATGGTGAGTAGAGCCCTTTGCAGTTGTGTGTGTGTGTGTGTGTGTGTGTGTGTGTGTGCGTGCCCCAGTATATCTCTTCTCACTATGTAGAATTGTAACAGAGAAGCTAGAGTAATCATAGGAAGATGCTAAAAGACCTCTGCCTCATTAGCTTAATAATGAGGAAGCACTGAAGGCTGTTTGATTGCACTCTATAAATAACAACAGTGAGGTAAACAGACTCAATACGCAATGGGTTATATGTTTAGGTTACAGAGCTAGTCCCACTCTATATCCAAAGCTTAGATTTAGATATTGGGGAGAAGACTTTGTTTCCTTGCTCCAGTGTTGCTCTGCATTTTCACTTTCCAAAAATGCAAAGCAGCAGCACTGGAGCAAGGGAACAAAGTATTCTCGCTAATATCAAAATCCAAGCTTTGGATATAGAGCTCTTCTGTGGCTTGAGAGCTCTGCACAATGGAAGTGTAGCAAGTAAAGATGGTACAACCCTCGGGGGTTGAGAAGAGCGGGTTAAAATGCTGGAAATGAATAAATAATACAATGAGCATGGAACATAAGACTTCTGGGTTATTTGTAGAGTCCAACTTGGTATATTGAGGGATGCAGGACTTCACGACTGCATCTTCTATGAACCTGCATGATCTCTAAGATCTTCTGGGAAGGCTATCCACTCACTTCCAACCCCTTCACAAGTGTGGTCAGTGGGGATGAGAGAGATGGCCTTCTCAGTGGTGCCCCCCATCCCCCGGCTCTGTAACTCTCTCCCCAGGGAGATTAGGCTGGCACCACCCTGTCCATTTTTCGTAAAGACCTAAAAATGTGGATGTTCCACTGTGCTTTCGACTAAACAGTACCCCAGATAATTTTTGTCCCCCAGCTATGACACAAGATCAAGCCCTTGCAATTTACTACACTTCCCTTCCTATAAAATGTTGTGTCCTACTTCATATTGCCCTTCTACTACTAATCTGCCATCTGGCTTTTATACTTTATTCATCAGCCCTGCCCTCGTAACTGATTTGCACCAGCCCACCAACCAAGCTCTGCAATTATTTACTATGTCAAGCTATTGATTATTTGTTTGATGGTTGTTTTATACTATTTTGTGATATCGTTTTATGAATTTTATTGTGTTATCTATTAAACTATGTTGATCGGGCTTGTCCCCATGTAAGCCGCCCCGAGTACCTTCGAAGAGATGGTGGTGGGATACAAAAATAAAGTTTTTGTTGTTGTTGTTGCTATTTGAAACACAACAAAATGACTCCACAGCAAACAAGATCACTCTGCTGGCTGTTGTTTTAGATCACGTGTCGGACACTTCCCAGGTGTCTAGGACTGTGTGATGTATTGGCGAATAATGTGTGCAGATCACAGTAAGGTGGCCTTTTTCAGCTGGCAGATGGTAATTTTGTCAGTGCTGATTGTGTTTAAGTGCAGGCCAAGGTCTTTAGGCACTGCACCTAGTGTGCCGATCACCACTGGGACCACCTTTACTGGCTTGTGCCATAGTCTTTGCAGTTCGATCTTTAAATCCTCATATCATGTCAGCTTTTCCAGTTGTTTCTCTTCAATCCTGCTGTTGCTGGGGATTGCAACATTGACAATTCATACTTCGTTTTTTAACACGATTGTGAGGTCAGGAGTATTGTGGTCCAAAACTCTGTCTGAATTCGGAAGTCCCAAAATATTTATTTATTTATTATTTATTTGTCACATTTCTATACCGCCCCTCTCAGCCCGAAGGCGACTCGGGACGGTTTACACAGGCAGTCTCTGCCCTCAATACAACACAGCAACAAGTCAACCCCCCCCAAGAAAAAAACATATAATAACAATTTAACAATTAAAAACATACAATTGCAGCCTCAGCGTCATGTTGAAATCAGTTTCCATCACATCGTCGTCATTCCTTATATCCAATTAAGCCTTATATTTCATCAACAAATGCCTGCTCAAATAACCAGGTCTTGACTTTCTTGCGAAACGTCAGGAGGGAGGGGGCTGATCTGATGTCTTTAGGGAGGGCGTTCCAAAGCCGAGGAACTTTGTAGTTTGACATGTTCATTTTCTGTAACTTTTTCAGGCTTGTGACCCCACCAGTTCTTTGTCATAAGCAGATGGTATTTCTGGCACAAGTTCCAATGAATCATCTGAGCAACAGTATTATGCCTCTGCTTGTAATCTGTATGAGTGATCTTCTTGCAGCAGCTGAGGATATGATCAATTGTTTCCTCTGATTCTTTGCAGAGTTTACACTTGGGATCTGTCATCGACTTTTCAATTCTGGCTTTGATGGCATTTGTTCTAATAGCTTGTTCTTGGGCTGCCAGAATCAGGCCCTCCGTTTCTTTTTTCAAAGTTTCCTTTGTGAGCCACATCCATGTTTTTTTCTTTGTCAATTTGGCTCTCAATTTTTCCCAGTAACACAATTGCTCTGCATTGTGTTTTGATAGTATTCACTCTTTGCCTTTTGCACTTTAAGAAGTTTACTACTATTGACTTCCATTAATGTTGGTTCTTCATTGTCTTTCACATAATCTGCCAGTGCATGTTTCTCTTCTTCTACTGTTAGTTTCACTTGCAAAAGCCCTCTGCCTCCTGATTTTCTGGGCAGATAAAGCCAGTCAACATCATTAGGCAGGTGTAATGAGTAGTGGATTGTCATCAGTTTTCTTGTTTTTCTGTCCAGATCATCCAGCTCTGCCTATGTCCAGTTCACAATTCCAGCAGTGTATCTGAAGACGGGGATGGCCCAGGTGTTGATAGCCTAGATTGTATTTTCACCATTTAATTTGCTCTTCAAAACCTTTCTGACTCTTTGGACATATTCTTTGCTAACCACATTTTTCACATGCCTATGCTTGGTATTATCCAATTGTAGTATGCCCAGATATTTATAGGCTTTAGGCTGATTGCATTTTATGGTTTGTCCATTTGGCATCTCTATGCCCTTGCTGTGGGTAATTTTCCCTTTCTTTAATGACACTATGGCTCAGTTGTGTAGGCTGACCTCCATACTGATGTCAGTGCTGAAGATTCCGACTGTTTTGGTCAGTGGTTGTTGTTGTTGGTGATGAAGTAGATGTCTATGGTAGTTATGATAAATGCACATACCACCTACACATGCAATTGATATAAGCACTTAAGCAGTATGACTAGCTGAAACGAGTTTCCACAGATCAATGTGCTTCCCTTAGAGCTGGTTCTAAAGAGAATGCCCTTTTCTTTCTCCCCTTCTCATTCAGTTGAAGTCAACCAGTATCTACATTTGGCTGTTTTCTGCATAAAGACTGCTTTTTGTATAATCATTTTCTACAACAAAATATTTCTCAAATAAAACACCTGAAATGTGAAGAAAAGCTCTCAGAAGTTGGCTATTGCTTATAGCAACATTTTTCTCCAGCAAAATACAAGCACTAGTCTTTAATTTCTGTTGAATCCTAGCACTGAATTGGCTTTTTTGGCTGCAACACCAGACCTACCCATTTCTCATCATTACACCATATCAGGCAATCATTGCACTCCCATTTTCCATCTCCATTAGATTATCCCACCTCTCATCTTTGCTATTTCCCAGACACTCTATCATTCCTATCAGGATTTGGGCCTGAAAGAACAAGACTATAAGTATTAAGGAGAAATTATAAACAAACACTATCTGTGATATTGTCCAACATCATTCCCAAACACAGGTTATGTCACAAAACTAAAGGCATCACTCCTAGCTCCCAATTTCATGGCTTTATGGAGCATGAACAAACATGAAAGAGCCTTAAGATGGTGGGTATAAAAGCAACAGTCCCCGTCCCGTCCCGTCCCCCCCCCCCCCCCACTGAATAGCCATACGCACTTTGGGTAAAGAGTGGTTGTAGAAGAGAGAAACAGACAGCTTTATTTCATGCCAATTATTTTTTTTATCACAGTGATCTCAATAGGAGAGGTGCCTCACATTTAACATGACAATCTGTTTCCTTTATGGTTGCTCCCCCATCTGAGGATCCTGCTAGATGACTGCTTTATTGTGTAATAAATGCACAGATAGTGAGTGGAGAGAGAACTCTAATAATAATAAGTGAACCTAGAGTATGGCTTTTGCCAGCTAGTTTATTTTATAAACATTCACAAAATTCTGTGCTATTCCAGTTCAAATCTTAATACTCACTAAGCAGAGAAATAGATAGGAAAACAAGAGACAATAGATAGATATAGCTGACATATGAGAGAGACAGACTAGCAGCCACCACATGCAAAGCGGCTGTTTTCTCTTTGAAGGGATAGCCTACCACCTCAATTTTTTTTCATGTCAGGAGTGACTTGAGAAACTGCAAGTCGCTTCTAAGAACATAAGAACATAAGAAGAGTCATGCTGAATCGGGCCTCAGCCCATCTAGTCCAGCATTCTGTGTCACACAGTGGCCCACTGGTTGTACACAGGGATCTCTAGCAGAAAGGAGGGAAAAACCCTCACCTGCTCCCGACCCCCCACAACCAGTACCCGGGGAAAATCCTGCCTGCCTCAATCAACACAGAGGTGGCTTCTGGTGGGAGAGGATTGGCTATCTGCAAGGACATTGCCCAGGGGGCACCCGCATGTTTGATGTTTTACCATGCTTGTGGGAGGCTTCTCTCATGTCCCCGCATGGGGAGCTTGACCTGACACAGGGAGCTCAACCCACTCTCCCTGGATTTGAATCGCTGACCTGTTTGGTCAGCAGTCCTGCTGGCACAAGGGTTTAACCCATTTCACCACCGGGGGCTCATACCACCTCAAGATACTTAGTTTTTAGCTTCTTTCAAATAGATCCCTTACTAAAAAATCTTGGCTACTCCCTTCTGTTCCACACTGCACTGCACATCTCTTGTTTGCTTAATTTACTAAGAATGATACTTTGCTGTAAGGGAAATATCCCTTTAGCCCCACAATGATTACATACCCTTACAGCAAAACTTGTTCTTCCTGTAATCCTATGTGTGAGGACAGGACATTGAGTTCCTAGGGCTGAAACTATCAGGGTCTCTCACTTGGTGACCTTGAGCTATCACTCTCTGCCCGAGAAAGCTTATCTCAGTGCTGTTATGTAGGATCCAAAGGGATACAATGGCTTCAGAGAGTAGAACACAAATATGAGAAACAGATGCAGCTTGTTTACTCTGTTGTGCTGGAAGGACTTTTGTGAAATAATAATTTTGTTTTGGATTTTATAAAGAGACATATACACTGTGTTCACCTTGATCTAACAAGATGAGGTTATATAAGGCAGCAGGCACATCAGCAGCCGGTTTCTTCCACTTGGAATTGTTTTGCATAGCAAATTTTCTGCTACAATTTTACAGCATTCAGATTTTTCTATCTCTCCTGCCACCTCTTTAAGTCTCTAATATTGCTTAGCTTGTCTATCAATAATTTCCACCTATCTTTTGTGTTTTAGCTCTTTGGAGAATGCAATTCTCCTTCCTTTTCTCTTTTTTTGGGGGGAAGGGGACTTGCAAACTACAGTCAGGAGAGGTAAATGATGTATTTGATTCATCTTCACTAACTCTTCTAAGAAAACATGATGAATTTATTTGGCTTCAGTAATTATTCTCTCAAGTAATGCTAAACAAGAAATATGGGGTATAAAGAAAGTTACAGTTAACTAAACACACCAGAGACCCAGACATTTCAAGACTAGCATTCATAATACATTTTAACTGATTATATTCATTTCCCTCTGTGAATTTAGTCAGTTTGAAGAAAATTTATTGCTATGTCAAACATAGCTTTGAAAAGTTACTATGAGCACTGCCAGCCCAGACTAGAAGATTTTGGAATTTACAGTCCAAAATAATATTTCCAAGTTCTGATATCACCATGTAGTATGTCAGTGTTGCACAATATACAGAGTAGGCATGGACAAATTGTTGCTGGACTACAGTTTTTACTGGCCTTCAACATTAGATATGCTCCATAAGATAGATGGTTATTGCAGGCACAAAACAGTCTGTTGCTACCCCTGTCTAGGATGGTGTGTTAGATCTGGAAAAATCGATATCCACGAATGTATTGTTGAAGGCTTTCTTGGCTGGAATCAGTGGGTTGTTGCGGGTTTTTCGGGCTGTGTGGCCATGTTCTAGAAGCATTCTCTTCTGACGTTTTGCCTGCATCTATGGCAGGCATCCTCAGAGGTTGTGAGGTCCTCACAACCTCTGCGGATGTATGTCATAGATGCAGGCGGAACATCTGGAGAGAATGCTTCTAGAACATGGCCATACAGCCTGAAAAACCTGCAGCAACTCAATACCCACTAAGCCAGAAACCCCATAACATGTGTTCAGTATGAAAACATGGGGCACTGCTTTGCATCAAGATAGTCCACTGATATTTCTGTTCCAGTTCATTTACACTGAATGGCTAGAGGCTCTCCATAATTTCAGACAGTACCCTCCATCAGCCATGCCTACAATTACTGGACATTCAGCCTTCTCTGTCCTCTAGAGCAGTAGTTCTCAATCTATGGTCCATAGAAAACTAAGAACTAAAATATGGTCCACAGCCTCACCATTACTGCACCATTGCAATGAGAGTGACTGGTCTTGAAAAACCCTCTTATAGTGCCGAGGCAATGGGGATGTCAGGAGAGGAGAGGCTGACTACCTACGAAAGTCAGAACAAGCCTGCTGACTGCTGATTCTCTTCCTCCTCTCCTTGAGCAGAGCAGTGCATCTACTACAAAAAAACATCTCCTAATAATAGGAGATAGGAGCTGTGAACACATCTAGCTGAACCTATAGAAAGTGTACTGACTGTCTGTTTTCATATGTTGAGCACGTTCTCCCATTAATGCCTTCTGGAATGGTCATTTTAGAATGATTATCTCAGAATGACTATTTTTAGTTTAGTGCAACAGTGTCAACCATTGAAACCAAAGTCTTCTTTTTTCCTAAAAGTTATGAAAAGTTTTTGTATGTATTTAGCATCCCTAGAACAATTTGTTTTTGTGCAGTGACAGGGTAGTGTTTATACATTAGATTTATGGAATCTCTATTCAAAGTACATTCCAAATCAGTTGCAATCTCATGTTTGGTTCTTCAAAGATAACCAAAAAAACACCAAAAACTCTTTCATGTGCCATCTACAGGTTTTGAACTGGGCTGAAGCATTAAGATTATTTAATAAATTTCTCATAAAAATATCCATCTTAGGGTACCAATATGCTTTCATTTGGCCAATTAAAAAAACATAATGTGGAAATGTATAGTACTGCAGATAGTATTATTTATAGAATAAGCACCACTGTACAATAAATACTTTAAATGTGGCTAATTACCCATTTGAGTTCATGTCAGAAGGTGTCTTTGAATCTACATATTTAGAAATGGACCTACCAGATAATAAGACACCTGTATTTGTGGGAATATGTAACTGAAGCCACGTGGCAATTTAGGATGACCCTGTATACAGAAACACATGTTTTTTTAAAAATCATAAAAATCAAAGAGTCCTCAGTGGTGCAGTGGGTTAAACTGCTGAGCTGCTGAACATGCTGACCAAAAGGTTGCAGGTTCAAATTCAGGGAGCAGTGTGAGCTCCCGCTGTTAGCCTCAGCTTCTGCCAACCTAGCAGTTCGAAAAAATGCAAATGTAAGTAGATCAATAGGTACCGCTCCAGCGGAAAAGTAACAGCTCTCCATGCAGTCATGCCAGCCACATGACCCTGGAGGTGTATATGGACAATGCCAGCTCTTCGGCTTAGAAATGGTGATGAGCACCAACCCCCAGAGTCGGTCACAACTTGACTTAATGTCAGGGGGAAATTTTTACCCCTACCCATGGAAGTTCTTGGAGATTACTTGTCAGGAATAATTTAAAAATCTGACAGTGCACCCACAGGTTGTTCTATCCCAGAGTCCATGCAAGACTCTGGCTTCTTTGTCCTATTTCATTGAACCTATTTTTCTCTCCTTAAGCTTTAAAAAATGTTTTAGGTAAAATACAGTCAGTCTTCTGCATTTGTGGGTTTAACTTTTGAAGATCTCATTTGTCAAAGTTTTGATTTATAGAGTCTCTCTAGGAATCTTAGGTCCTCTAGCACAGTTCTATGGTCAACTTCTGACCATGGAGTTGCATTGGGGGACCTAAAGAATCCTAGAGAAATATTGTTTCAGATTAAAACAAGTGGGAGAGGTTTGTGTGTGTGTGTGTGTGTGTGTGTGTGTGTATTCTTCCCCCTTTTCAGCGGTCTTGCATCTCTAACACCAGTGAATGTGCAGAGCATACCATACAATCTAGGGATACAAATAATATTTATCATATTTGAATAATGTATGAAAAAATGGAAGTCTCTGGATATCAGGGAACCCTGACAGGGACAATCCCAGACAGCTAAGATTCTTCTCAGTCCAGGACTGTATATAGTTCTATTGTGTGGAAATGGCATTTTATGCACAGAAACCAAGTTTTCTGTGCAAAAAATAGCACAGATTAATTAAACATTAACAGCAAATAGTCCTTGAAAACTGTTTTATTCTGCTTCTGAGGGTTTTCTTAGGCAAGGAATATTCAGGGATTTTGTCAATGAGCATGACATTTATGAAAGTTTACATCATTTGTACAGTCTTAACTAACATATCTGATAGTGAAAAGGAGGTTATGATTAGTCTCGCATATTTTCGTGAATGCCCTTCTACCAACATAACCCTCCTCTTTATCCTGATCTCACCAATGTGCAGAAGGAGTGATCTGCTGGCAGGATGACTCTGCTGGATAAGGTTAGCCAGATAAGGATCCTCCCAAGAAAGTGGAAAAGAGGTGGTGTGACAGAGAAGGTAAAATCCAGATTTAGACCTCATCCAACCAAGGAACATTGCCGCAATGAGAGTAGGAAATTAATCCAAGTTGTGACAAATTCTAGCCTCACATATGCTAGGATGGCTTTTGATTCAGCACAGCTTTAGCTGGCCTAATATCAGTTTCACTGACTGCAGTTAAGAATGTAGCAATTGGCATTTGCCAAAAAATCTGTTAGTCATTTAAAAATCTGATTTGTCTTTGCTGGGGCAAACTGCCATGGCTAATTTTCTCAAATCTCCTGTGAGATAAAGTTTCCAAAGTTCCAGCTTAGTTTTAAGAGTCATGTGCTCTTGCGTTGGTGTGACTTCCACTTTTAACTTTTTTAATAATGAAATTCTAAGTTTGCACGGATAACCTTCACTATGTAAATCAATACGCTGGTATTTTGGTAGGTTTGCCAAAAGAAAAACTTCAGTGTGTGTGTGAAGTTCCCTCGAGCTCATTTTGAAATAAAGCTGGAGCCGTTTAAATGTCAGCATTTTAAGTCACCTGTCAACATAAAAACACCTAGTGGGAGGTACAGGAAATTAATTATTGAGGACAACTGGAGCTGGTTTTGACTTCAACTTTGAGAAGCAGAGGAGGAGGAAGTTTACTGTTCTCCCTGTCACATCCATTAATGAACACATTCACATACACAAATGCACATATATCACAGATATAAAACACAGATGGATGAATAAGGTTATCAGATTCCTCATAAAATGATATCTTTTTCAGGCTTTTCTATACAGGCAGGGCCATAGCCAGGATTTTGAGTCGGGAGGGGCTGAGTCTGAGTGGGAGTGGGTCTACCCTAGCAAGCCTTTTGTATCGTTATCCCAATACCCCCATGCATATGGGATATATTGAGCATGGTGATCAGATCATGATATGAATAAACATAACAGTTTAAATAATATACCAGCAAGGCCTTCTCATGGACCATCCTAAGAATTTCGGGGGGGGGGGGGGTGAAAGCAGTAGCACAACTGCATCTATGGCAGGCATCCTCAGAGGTTGTGAGGTCACTGCATAGTACACATTGCAGGGTGGTGATGTTTATGTTTATGTCATAGATGTCACCACATCTTCTGCAACATTGCAATGCATATCTGAGATGCAGAAGAAACATCAGGAGAGAATGCTTCTAGAACATGACCAAATAGCCCGAAAAACCTACAGCATCCCAGTTGTGCTACTGCTTTCTCCATCAGTAGTCTTATGACGATATAACAAGTTAAAATCTGTAGCTGATTGATACTCTGCAGTTGCTCCATATTATTACACTTTGCTTCCATGTGCAGAGTTCAGCTGCACTTAGCAGCGAAAGTCACAGAGCCTTAGTTACTTTCACGGGCAATTGACTAGGATGGTAAATAATATTTCATGAAAAAATACTGAAACAAATGGTTGTTGGGAAAACTAAGGTGATTGCTCTAACTGTGGAGGTCTCTAAGCATTAAAAAGCATTCCTTTCACAGACTTTTCTTTAATTAAATAAGGGCATTTTGCAAGATTTATTCACCACAATTAAGTCATCCATCTTTAATTTCCTCTACTACCATTGTTTACAGTATGCTTGTTTACTTAAGCTATATAACATATTCACTGACTGTAAGGAGAGCATAGCTCTTGCTTCTAGAATAAGAGATAATTTCCCCAGAAGAGTAGAATTACAGTACAGCTCCTCATATCCATGGGGGCAATATCCATGGTTTCGCTTACCTATGCTCCTAAAATAAAACCTCCCTCTCCCCTTTAGAAGCATTTCTGGGCCTCTGGGTTCTCTATTGTGATTCTTTGGTATGCTTCCAGCCCAAGTATAGTCAAAACAAGGTTTACTATTACTCATAGTTTCAGATATCCATGGCAGTTGTTGGAATTTATGTTATTAAACATGATGGCAGCAGCAGAATCATTTTATTTCCTCTCAGTTCTCTATCCAAAGTCTTGTTAAGATATAAACCATTTAGATTTTCAGTTTGAGCTTTTTGCTGAGCAAAGCAGACTAAAGAGAACCAAAGGCTTTGTTTAATCCATAGAGCACACCGTCCATTATTCCTCAATGACAGGACATGAGTGACCTTTAAAGATTTATTGCCTGCATATGTTCCTGTCATATGGGAAAAGGCTTTCTTTTTTCCTTCACTTTTTTGACAATAGGTGAAGTCTTTTTTTCTTCTGTGAAATATTTAGTTGTGTAGGTTTATTGTGGTTTTTTGTGTACATTTCTAAATTATTACTTTGTACTGTTTTACTTGGGTTATTCTGAAACCACAGAAGTCTTCAAATATTATAAATACAACCATTTTGCTGAAAGTAGCTATAAATCCTGCTTTCTAATATTTCGATGTCTTTCAAAATAAATTATGTATCTCTATTACTCAATAAAACTCTCCCAGGTATTGTCTTCCAGGTGTTTCAGCTCTAAATCTCACCTTCTCCTGGCAGTATGATAGGACTGTAGTTCAATGAATCTAGAGGCAGTGAGGTTGGGATGCATGGGTTATCTCATGTTCACTTCCTCTCCAGGGTGAAAAATGTGATCTAAACATTATTTGTCTTGCATTGTTTATTTATTTATAATATTTTATCAATCACTTTATCCTTCAACCCTATCCTTTGGCAAGTGATTTGCACCAGTCACCCGCCCGACCTCAGAACTGTGCTCTACTCAGACCATTGAAGGTTGTTAGATGTTTGTTATGTATTGTATTCTGTAGTTGTTTTATATTGTTGAATTTTTAAAAATGAATTGTGTTGTTATATTTTAACTATGTTGTCCCCATGTAAGCTTCCCCGAGTCCCTTCAGGAAGATGGAAGCAGGGTACAAAAACAAAGTTTTTATTATTGTTATTGTTGTTATCATTATATCTTACCTTATCTCCCCTGAAAGTATATCTACTAGCGGTCCACACTTTTTTTTGTTAGTTGTTGTAAGCTGTATCAAATTCATTAAGCAAACCAAAAATGCTGTCTTTCCTCTTTAAATTAATGGCCTCTAGCTATGAGGAGAGGGAAGCAGCAGGGAGAAAGAGACCTAGGGACCATCCAGACAGGGTCCATAATGGAGGAACTCCCACAGTTTTACCAAAGGCATCCAAACAACATCTCTAGTAAAATCGCATGAATTCAAGACAAAGCAGGAAAACCCTGCTTTGTCCCAAATTAATTTGATAGCCCATTAGAACCATGCCCTCGTGAAAGGCACAGGTCTAATGGACTATGGGACCTGTGTGGATTGAGCCTGGGAACCACGTCACATGATACCCAGGCCCAATCCAAACAGACCTCTTGGGCTTTCTGGTCTCTATGAGCCCTCCCTCCAAGCCTTAAAAGAATTAACCCGGTTGCCATTAAGGTCCTGCTGGAGTCCTCATGCACCAAGAGGGGGTTGTGTGTCTGGGTGCCCCCTTGGAAGAGACCGGGAGGACATCTAGTCTTTTTAGTCAATATAAAAGAAAATGGCTTTCAAAGTTTGCTTTACATTTATTAAGAGAAGTCACTGAAGCTCCTGAAACGTTTCATTTTGATGGAAAAGTAATTTGGCACCTCACATTTTTATGAATGAAGATATTGTTTGAGATGTGAAATAACCTAAATGTGTCTTTATCTAGCTTCTGCATACTTTGTGAAAACAATTATATTCAGATGACTAAGCAAACAACCCAAGCAGGCATGTGGCCTTGTTTCTTGGCTGAAACAATGATCAGATTTGCCAATGAAAAAGATCAATAGGTGATGCCCCAGTGCACATTTTCACTTGAGGTAAGGTATCCTTTTTAATTTGTTTGTTATCAATGTAATAAAATGTGTCATGATTTCCTAGAAATTACACACAGACCTGAATGAAGATGCATATTAGCGTCTGAGCTACGATTTAAGATCTATGATCTGTTGGCTACTGGCTATGTATTGTGTGTTTTATTGAATTTTTACTGTATGTTTTATTGTGTATTTTATTGCTTTTGTGATCCGCCCGAGCCTGCAGGGAGGCGGAATATAAAACTGAATAATAAATAAATAAATAAATAATGCTGAGCAATGCCAAATGCTGTAAGTAAAGCTTTGAAGATGAAGTCTGGTGAGGAGCCAGTATGTTGTAACAGTCTGGACTTTGTGCTGCAACTCTGGAGAACAGGCTTTTAATCCCGGCCCAGCCATGAAAGCCCTCTGGTTGGTTTTGGGAATTTCACCCACCTCAGAAAACCTATAATAGATATACATTAAAAGCACCATAAATCAGAAACAACTTGAAGACAAAGAACAATAACAACAAGAAGAAGCCTGTTATATTCTCTGCCTGTTAGACTCTTAAAATTATATTACATTTTGAGGGCGTGAAGATAATATTTTGTCAAATGCTTTTCCTGTGAAATTTTCCTCAAGACGTCTGAATAAAATCATCCTGTAACCTTTACTTTGCTATGTCTGCTATTTCACTCTCAGTTAGCTTTAATGCAGGTCCCCTTAAGAGATTTCTTTTTTATTACAGACCAGACTCTTCTTGACCTGTACTACCTTCAAAGCAACTAACTTTCCACTTTCCCTTTTTTGTCCTCAGAAATCAGTCTTTTCCAGTAACACCACCAGAGATTAGTGCATTTCAGCCTGTGAGACAGTGAAATTCAGATTGTAAGACTGAAGGCACGTCCAGACAGCCACTTTATTGTGGGAGTTTCCACAATAAAAAGGGGGCTGTCCAGATGACATCCTGGACAACCCTGAATTGAAGACCCTGGTTTGTGATGAATTAATTTGATAGTGGGTTTATTCCCCACCTTCTTGGAAAGTGCAGGATAAACACACTACTTCTGATATCTGGACTAAATTAGCCCAGAAAACTGTGAGAATACCAACTTCCTCCCCAAAAGCCCCCCAAAACAGCGTAAAAAAGAGAACTGACCTGGCTTCCATGAGACCGCTGAAGGAGCTCCCCTGGCACGTACAAATGATGCAACCCTTTCTCCTGGTGTGCCATTTGCATGCACCAGGAGAGCTCCTGCAGCCATCCCATGGAGGCCATTTTGGTTTTTTAACGCTGTTTTTGGAGTCTTTTGGGGAGGGGGTTAGAGTGCCCCAGTGTTCTTCCAGAAAATTCTGTGAGAACATCTGGATACCCACCCCAGAAAGCACGGACTTTCTGGGGTTTGTGTAGATGGGCCCCTGGGAACATCTGCATTCTTAAAAAGCGGATGCTACTGGGATAATGTCCTGCCTGGAAGCGCCCTGACTCACTTTACTAGAGGAATTTGGGAAGTTACATAACTCTCAAACAAATTTCAATATTGATCAGTTAAAGAATCTATAAAGATTTTGTTAAGCACTAAAACAAATAGGCTAAAATCCTATTGGTTAGTACCATCCAGAGTAGATGTGCTGAATCAGTTGTTGAATGGTGAGTCAACTACAGATTAAGTTTGGGTTTTCCAGTTGCTAGTACATGGCTGAAATGTCTATTCATTGAAGGAGACTGACATACAGAACATGTGGAAGACTTTAGCTTCTAGTTTCTTATTGAAAAACATTTAAGCTTTATATGACTGAAACTGAAACACATATTAATTCATTCTAGCTATAGTATTTCCAGGATATAGGACACATATGCCTGTAAATAAGTTATGTTTTCTGGAAAGCCTTTTCCAAAATATGGAAATATGTGGAGACTTAACAAATTTCGATTGTAATAATTTCCCTCTAGTTTAAAGTGGCAGTAAAATTGGGTAACCCAGGAATGGGCAAACTTTCTAACTTGGGGACCACATGGTGGGGTGAAGCCCAGTGGGTGGGTCAGGAGGGGGAAAGAGGGGGTTCTCCCCAAGTCTCCTCCTTGCCCTTTCCTCCCCTTCCTCTTCTATTGTGGAGGCAGAAAGTGGAGGAAAGACAGGGAATGTTTGGGTTTTTAAAAGGAATAGCCTTGGTCAGGATGAAATAGTAGATGGGGGAGAAAAAGTGTATCCATTAGACCCTGTATTGCCAACTCCTATATAGAATCCTACAATCCTGGAGTTGGAAGAGACCCCCCCCCAAGGATCATCCAGTCCAACCCCCTGCCATGCAAGAAAGCACAATCAAAGTACTCCCTGTAGGCAGCCTCCGCGGAAAAGCCTCCAGAGAAGAAGACTTCAGCACACTCTGAAGCAGCCAATGTGACTCTTCCTCTCTGGAAGTTCTTCCTAATCTTTTCAGTCAAATTTCTTTCCCTGCCATTTGAAACCATTGCTCCCTTGTTACCTGGTCTCTAGAGCAGCAGAAGTCAGTTTTCCCCCTCCTCCTCAATGGAACACCCTTTGAAGTCTTGAGACATGGTTCTCATGTTCCCTCTCTGCCTTCTCTTCTCCCAACTAAACATCCCCCAGGAGAAAAGGAGGGAGGGTGGGTGGCAGGGAATGGAGGGAGAGGGGAGAGAAGGAAGGGAGAAGGAAGGAAATACAAAAGGAAGGGAGGGAGGAAGGGGGGGAGGGAAGGGGGGAGGGAGGGAGGACAAAAGGGTGAGGGAGGGAGGGATTAAGATGGAGGGAGGAAAAGAGGAAGGAAAGAGGGAGGGAAGGAAGGAAGGATAAGATGGTGTGAGAGAGGAGGGCTTGAGAAATGACCCCAATGGGGCATATGTGGCCCCTGGGCCTGCGTTTCCCCATACCTGAGCTAACCTGTTTTGAATAACCTTTTTTCTGTTGATAAAACTCCTGCCTCTCCTTATATGAACAATATTTTCATACAGTAGGGACACAAGGCTCATTCAACAGCAAGTTTGTGCTGATCCTTGATGTCACTAAAGAGTGATGGTAATTAGCAGGGCAAGATAAAATAGGCCTGGCAAACATTATCTATGTAGGAAAATCTCTGCAAAAGACCTACCACCCACCTCCTTTGTTTTCATCTGCTAAAAGCAAGCAATCATGGAAGCAGCTTTTACAGAAAGATGGCTAGGCAGTGAAACTGCAGTCGAAATCTCCCCATCACTGTTGGCTGATAATAATGTGTCAGATATTTTCTGTCATTCTGGAAAAAAAAGCCACAGGACAGAAACTCATTCATCTACTCACCATGTTCAACAGGGAACTATATTATTTAGAGCACTGAACGTATTATCTGAAAAACCTGGTCAATGACAAATTGAAACTTCTCGAGTTCTACAAAACCTGAAACTCCTCTTTCCCACCAAGACTCTTCAAAGATTTGGAAGGAGGATAGAAATAGAGGAGCTAATGGAGAGAGAAAGCTTGTCCAGACCAGAAGAAGGAAGGAAGGAAGGAAGGAAGGAAGGAAGGAAGGAAGGAAGGAAGGAAGGAAGGGACTATTTAATGGTTCAATGCAAAATATTCCATTTGTGTTGCCTGGTGATGATGTTTCTGTGACCTTGGGGCGCTACCATGGGATTATATTTCTACAGCATAACATCTTGGAAGTTGATCACATTATCTTTTCATGATGCCAGTGGATGGTATATTGAAATGAAGAAGAAAAAACAAAGGGAAACCGAACATTGTTTCCTGGGCACTTTTGTGGGGTCTTTAGTGGTATAAAGCAAAATTTGAAAAGTTACTTTTTTAGATTAGAGCTCACAAACATTCACAGCCAGCTAACATTGTCAGCCTGTGATCCAAAAAAGGAAACTTTTCCAACCTCTGGTATCAACTTGCAAGCCCTCAAGTTTGCATTAGAAAAGTGAAACTCAAACACTTTCATGCAACAGCTTCTACTGCTGCTATAAATTGGTTTGCAAGAACCATGTGTCTCCCTCTTCTACCTTCCATGCCATTTCAAGGCTGAGAGAAGAACACATTCCCTGCATTATATGCACAAATGATTTCCAGACACTAGCACCGTAGTAACACCTAGGACCACCAATATTTTGTCATGATTCAGAGCATGGCATTTTGCCAGGATTGAGGCACTACATCCACAGTCATGCTGAGCAAGAGAAAATAAATTTAATCTAATATGATAGTTTGATTACACTTTCTTCCCACTTCTCCACCCACTCCAGCTGTACACAACACCTGAAATCTGGTCAGAGTGGGACTACACTGGATCAGTTTCAATTGGTGAGTACTGTGGATGTGGACAAGCTGTTGGGGATGGTAAGGCGGACAACCTGTTTTCTTGATCTCTGTCCCTCTTGGCTGGTTGTCTAGGCAGGAGATGCAATTTGATCTCAAATACAACAAATTATTAATGCAATTCACAGGGAGGGGAACTTTCCATCCTGCTTAAAAGAAGCAGTAGTTAAACCATTGCAGAAGAAGCCCTCCATGGATCCCTTGGACCTTAATAATTACAGACCGGTGTCTAGCCTTCCTTTTTTGGGCAAGGCTATTGAGAAGACTGCTGCCCTCCAACTCCAAGCAGTCTTGTATGACACACACTTCCTTGATCCATTTCAAACTAGCTTCAGAGGAGGATACAGAGTTGAGACTGCTATGGTCACCTTAATGGATGATCTTCATCTCAACACCAAGAGGGGGAATGTGGGTCTGTTGGTGCTTCTAGACCACTCAGCACCCTTCAATACCATTGACCATGGGATGCTTCTGGAATGGATGGAGGGTTTGGAAATCAGAGGAACTGTGCTGCAGTGGTTTTGGTTATACCACTGCCATCAAGCAGATTCCAGATGGTAGGGCTGGGGGAAAGCTGCTCTTCAAAAAAAGGAGCTGTTGTGTGGTGTCCCACAAGGGGCCATTCAATCCCCAATGCTCTTTAATATTTACCTGAAGCTGCTGGGAAAGATCATCGATAGGAAAGATCATCAGTATGCTGATGACACCCAGATCTATTTCTCAATGCCTTCAAAAACAGCTACGGTTAAAGATAGCATGTTTTCTCTAAATGAATACCTGGAGGAGGTAATGGGCTGGACTAGGACAAAAAAAATGAAATTGAATTCCGACAACGTAGAGGTGCTTGCCAAACAAGGGTCGTAATCTAGGGATGCAGGTGTGTCAACCAGTCTTGGATGAAGTTACATTCCCCCTGAAAGATTGTATTTGAAGCTTGGGAGTGCTCCTGGATCTGTCTCTCCAAATGTCAACCCAGGTAGATGCGATGGCCAGGAATACTTACTTTCAGCTTCAGCTGATACACCAACTGCTCCCCTTCCTAGATTTGGAAGACTTAGACACATGCTGGTAACCTCAAGGTTGGACTTCTGCAATGGGCTTTACATTGGGCTACCTTTGTACCAAGTTTAGAAACTCCAGTTGGTCCAAAATACAGCAGTCAGACTGGTTACAGGAACATCCAGGAGTGAGCATATCACTCCTATCCTGAAGTCACTCAATTGGCTGCCAATTTGTTTCTGGGCAATGTATAAGGTGTTGATATTGACCTCTAAAGCCCTACATGGTTTGGGTCCAGGTTACCTACAGGATCGACTTGTCCCGTACAGTCTGCTCCAAACACTGAGGTCCTCTAGGGGTGTCTACTCCAGCCTGCCAGAACCTGACTGGCAACTACACCCAGAGGACCTTTTCATTAGCCACCCCATGACAGTGAAACAACCTGCTAGTAGAGCTCCAGCAGCTAGATCAGCTGTCAGAATGTAAGACACATGTGAAGACCTAGCTCTTCTGGCAGGCCTACCCAGATGATTAATTTTAAACTTCAATTCAATGTCTAATTTGTGTGTGTTTTAATATGTGTTTTAGGGAAATACATTTTAATATGTGTACTTTACAGAATGTTGTTAAATCAGTGGTTCTCAATGGGTGGGTACTCAGATGTTTTGGCCTTCAACTCCCAGAAATCCTAACAGCTGGTAAACTGGCTGGGATTTCTGGGAGTTTTAGGCAAAACACCTGGGGAAACACAACACATACCCCACTTATACAGAAAATAGGGTGGGGGGCTCACACAATATTGTTTGTGATTACTGTGAAATTGAACAGTATAACAAGTTTATACAATTATATGCTGAATTCTATTATTTTCTTTTTTCTGTATAAGTGGGACATTTGTTGTGTTTACTAATTCAGGAACCCATTCATATTGTATTAAAACACCTGGGGACCCACAGGTTGAGAATCACTGTGTTAAATGATTATATGTTTTAGCAATATTGTAATCCACCTTGAGCTGTAAGGAGAGGTGGGTAAGAATTATTATTATTATTATTGAGGCTTGGACATATTTTTTGTAAAGTTAGCACTCCTGAATTCACAATGGCTATTATATTTTATATTTCTGCAACCTTATCCCTATCCCCTTCAATGAAACCAATGGGTTGTTGGTACAAGTAGCTATAATGAAATATCACATCTATTGTACTTATACAAAAAGAGAGCATATCAGGATACAATGGAGGCTTGATCTTCATTTCAAGAACAAAAATTCCAGGACTGGATAATTTACTAATGAGTTTAAATTCAAAACTTTCAGTCCAGCTGTCCTGTGCATCAAACATCAAAGAGGTTTTAATACACAACATCCAGCTCAACAGGATAATCTTTTGAAACACTTTTAATTGATGCCTATTATGTACCAAGTAAAAGCTTAAATCCTTGAGCCTAACTGGCAGAACAGTTGGATGAAATCCATTCATCAAATGGATTTGTCCAGCATATCATTTTTATATGTCCTGTTTATGAACAGCCATCCTCTCATTCCCTAAGAAGACCTTTTGATTTTGTCATGTAGTAGAAGTGCCTTTTATTGACACTCGTAGTGCCTCAGCTGGTATATTGGCCGCGCTCCCCTTACTAGCTTCAAGCATTAACAGTCATCAATTATGGGGGAAATGGTAACCTTCCAGAGAAGGCATGCACAAGCAATTCTGATCCACAAAGACGAATGTAGCCCATTAGCCATATATTGTCACTTGCCAGACTCTGTAGCACCTGCTTTTGCATCCTACGAAATTGTCTAAACCAGGAAAGACGTTTGGCTTTTGAAAGTCGGCCAAGCATGACTGTAAAACTGCCCTGAAATTGAAGGATCATAAACCATACAGACCAAGCCTAAAACAGATTATTAAAATATGTCATGGATTCCTTTTCATCAAGAGGAAATAACATGAAAAACCTTGAAAAAGAAAATGATTTTAAAATACTTCCTATTAATTCTGAATAATTTAGAGTCCCTTTGGTTTTAATTCACACAAACTGCTGGTGCTCATCTCTTGTATCATTTCAGATAGCAAATGGAACATTGTTTCCATGCTCTTTCTATGCAAATATGGGTAATCTCATGCATGTGCACACATGCAAAGGACAAACAAAAATATATAGCTGAGAGTTATGGGTTTCTGGAATGCAAAACAGAAATCTGTGTTTTCCATGGGCATGCATTCAACCCTGACATTCAGTCTGAATAAGTACAATGCACAAAGCATTGCCACATATCTCTTGTTTGTCTGAAGTGAACCTTAGTACACCTTCAAATTGGGGACAGCAGCTCTATCAGCCCATCCTGTGAGTGAAACAATACAACAGAGTTGGAAGAAATTCAGAAGATGAGTAGGTAATCAAGCCAAAAAGAAAACTGAAAGTACTGCAATAGGGTTGCTAGGTATAACAAAGTTGCAGATGCCATCTATTTCAGTGTTACAGGGAAAGCAAGAAATACAAAAATGGTTCCAAACAACTTTATGGAAAATGTATTGTCGAAGGCTTTCATGGCTGGAATCACTGAGTTGATGTGAGTTTTCTAGGCTGTTTGGCCATATTCCAGAAGCATTCTTTCCTGATGTTTCACCCACATCCATGGCAGGTATCATCAGAGATTGTGAGGCCTGTTGGAAACTAGGCAGTGAGGTTTATATATCTGTGGAATGATGTACAGGGCGGGAGAAAGAACTCTTGTCTGCTTGAGGCAAGTGTGAATGTTGCAATTGGCTACCTTGATTAGCATTTAATGGCCTTGCAGTTCCAAAGCCTGTCTTGTTGCTGCCTGGAGGATCCTTTGTTGGGAGGTTTAAGCTAGCTCTGATTCATTCATGTGTGGAATTCCACTGTTTTTTGAGTGTTCCTCATTATTTACTGTCCTGATTTTAGAGATTTTTAAAATTTTGGTATCCAAATTTTATTAATTTTCATAGTTTCCTGCCAGTGGTTTTTTTAACCTAGTGGGGAAAAGAGACAGGGCCTTCTCAGTGGTGGCCCCTCGGCTGTGGAATGCCCTTCCTACAGAAATTAGATGGGCTTCCTCCCTGTTAGCATTTCGAATGAAAGTAAAGACTTGGTTGTTCGAATTTGAATAGGCAGTGTAATGAATATAGGATTATGGAACAATTGGATGATGAGACTGGATCTTGATTCTAACTATGAGACACTAATGAGATGTTTTACTGATGTTTAATTGATTGTTTATTATGCTATCCTTTTAATTGTTTTAAACTGTTTTATGATGTTTTGAGCATTTAATTTTGCTATTGTTAACCACTTTGAGTCACCCGAGGGTTGAGAAAAGTGGTATATAAATATAGTAAATAAAAATAAATAAATGTGGGCGAAACGTCAGAAGAGAATGTTTCTGGAACATGCCCATATAGCTCAGAAGAAAAACCAACTTTATGGAAACCACTATAACACAACTTTATGGAAACCACTATAACACAACTTTATGGAAACCACTATAAAATAATTGACCTAACAATTAAATGAGAGAATAAAGCCTAACCCAGGAATAACATACTCTTGATCCAAGGTCAAAGAGGTCTGTGTTCTGTGCTCTGACGAAGATAGACTAGAACGCAGGCTTAATAATTTTATGTAAACCTATAATGGAGCAAGAGAGAAGCAAATGACCAATTTCCATTCAAACCAGATCAAAACAGAGTTTTATTCTTGCTTCTCTACCCCACTTGCTAAAAATGTGGGGAGAACTGAATTGGCAGTTTAATAGAAGGCAAAACGTACACTGTGCTAAGCAGTATGCCAATATGGCATTCAAAGCAGAGAGAATTCTTTAGATTGCAATTTGCAAGTGTAACAGTTGGTGGCAGCTTTGAAACAATTTTGCCTTTCCAAGTATTGTTGCCACCTACAAATCTTCCAAGAGCTACAAGAGAATATAAATCACTCTTTTAACATTGATTTAAATGAATGTAATGATAGAAACACTCTCTGTTTTCTTCGGACACACTCTGCAGACAGTTTGCTAAATTGGAATTGTATTATTCACATTTTCCAAAGTATCAAAAGTACTTCTAAGCAGAAATGGAGAGCGAATGTCAAAACACAAACGATTAAAAGAGGATGATAATAACAACTGTGTGAAATCCATGTAAAATTGTTTTATATTATTAGGCACAACCATTCCAAGCATAAGACTTTAAAGAATTTAAAAATCTCTTTTTAGTTGCAGTTTACCATGGAAGAAACCATATAAATGAACAAAATCTGGCTACCAGTATTTTTTAAAAAAACTCTAAAATCATAACAGTAAATAAAGAACAATACTAAAAAAAGAGGGGAATTCCAGCTAATCACTTCCCAACAAAGGATTCTCCCAGGCAGTAAGAAGCCAGACTTTGAAACTGCTAGGCCATTAAATGCTAATCAAGGTGGCCAATTGCAACATTCACACCTACCTCCAAAAGACAAGAGTTTTTTCTCCCAACCTGGACATTATTCCACATATATTTAAACTCCATTTTCCTAGTTTCCAACAGACCTCACAACCTCTGAGGATGCCTGCAATAGATGCAGGCAAAATGTCAGGAGAGAATGCTTCTGGAACATGGCCACACAGCCCAGAAAACTCACAGCAACTCAGGTTTATATTATTAGTCCTTTATAATATGGAGAAGTAAAAATATGCCCTACAGCATTTCACAGATGCAGATTACAATGCATGAGGCTAAACATCAGTATGATCAAATGGCAAAAACTATTAATAAGAAAGAACATACAAGCTTGGAGAAGCAACAGCAGTTGGCTTTTTCCTGAGCCTATTGGGAAAGGCGAAACTCTGCCCACTCCTCTTTTCTTCTGCCATATAATTCAATTTGGAAATACTTTATATGGTCAATGTAGAGTCATATAACGCAGTTTAAATGCATCAAACTATATTATATTTATTTATTTATTTATTCAATTTTATATTCCGCTCCTCCCGGCAGGCTCGGGGCAGATCACATAGCATACACACAATAAAACACCAAAATACATCAAATGTTAAAAGTATTAGGAATTACAAATTCCTTAAAACTCATAGGACAATGATCAGGTAGAGTACATTTCCGGTTTAACTAAAAGCAAGTCTAAAAAGGGTGGTCTTACATGCCCTCCGGAAGGGAATAAGCTCTTACATGTCATCCGGAAGGGAATAAGCGCATGGGTATCCGCTGGAAGTGTATTCCATAATTCAGGAGCCACAGCAGAGAAGGCTCGTTGCCTTGTTGCGGACAATTGGCAGGAGCGGATCGATGGAATAGCTAGCAAGTTCTGCTCCTCTGAGCGTAGCGATCTCGGGGGAATATACGGGGTAAGGCGGTCCCTCAGGTACACAGGCCCTAGACCGTGCAAGGCCTTAAAGGTTAAAACCAGCACCTTGAAGACAATTCGGTACTCGATTGGAAGCCAGTGCAGTTGCCATAGGATGGGAGTGATGTGCTCCCTCACCGGTGCTCCCACCAGTAAGCGAGCGGCGGCATTCTGCACTAGCTTGAGTGTCCGGATTGTCGACAAAGGAAGGCCTATATAGAGGGTGTTACAGTCCAGCCTCGAGATGACCATCGCTTGGATCACCGTGGCCAGGTCATCCCTGCACAGGTAGGGTGCCAGTCGCCTAGCCTGTCGTAGATGGAAAAATGATGTTTTGCTGACCATGGAGACCTGAGTCTCCATGGACAGCAAAGGGTCCAATTGGACTCCCAAACTCTTTACCAAAGATGACGGGCTAAGTCGCTCGCCATCCAGGGTAGGCAACCGGCACTCATCCAGCCCAGGGCGACCAGGCCACAGGATCTCCGTCTTCGACGGATTCACCTTCAGCCGGCTGGAATGCAGCCATCCAGTCACAGCTTCAAGGCATTGATGGAAACAATCGGGTACGGTGTCCGGCCTGCCGTCCATTCTCAGCAGAAGCTGGGTGTCGTCAGCGTACTGATAACACAATATGAGTCTATATTTTATCTTCACTGCAGGTGAACACAATACTGAACATATAATGATGAGTTACTACTCACAGATATACATGGGCATATGGTTCCCCTGTTCTCAATTTTCTAAAGATGTTTCTTGTTTGTATTTTGTTACAACTATGTACTAGGCATGGTTTAGAATCCAAAAATGGCGATTCTTAAATCAAATGGGGGAGGGATTTTTTTTATTAGTAAAAGAAAGACTTACAAAAAATTTCCCAAAAATTTCTGAAATGTAACTTAAGTACTAACGAAATTCGTTAGTAATTCGTATGCCAGAGCATGCGCATTCCAGATGGTTTTGGCCTACAACTCCCAGAAATCCTAACAGCTGGTAAATTGGCTGGGATTTCTGGGAGTTGTAGGCAAAACTTGAATAAACCACACTGAATTCTAGATGGGACTCTCCAAATAGGAAGGAGGGAGGGAAGGAGGAAGCGAGGGAGGGAAGGAGGAAGCGAGGGGGGGAGGGTTTTCTATTCTTGGAAACAGCAAAGAAAGGAGGAGCCCCCTCGCTCCTCGCTGCCTCTCTCACCCCGATCCTAAGGGAGCGAGGGCCCAAGTTGCCCAGGCTGAGAGGAAAAGGAAGAGGCCTGAGGCTGTGAGGAATGGTGGGAGTTGAAGTCCAAAACACGTACCTGGCTGAAGCTGGCCCCTGCGATGGGGCATGGCAGAGCAACGGGGAAGAGAAGGGGGGGAAAGCCTGGAGAGAGAGGAGGAGAAGCGCGCGCGCGCGCGTGTGTGTGTGTGTGAAGCTGGCCCTTGCGATGGGGCATGGCAGCAGAGCAACGGGGAAGAGAAGAAGGGGGGAAAGCCTGGAGGACTACACTTTCCAGAATGCATTGCCTACCTAGCAGCAGCGTCACTTCCAGTTCCCCATAGAAATGCGGGAAAAAGAAGAAGCTGAATGAAGGTGGGAAGGAAATGAGGGGGAGAAGACAGGGAGAAGTGAGTAGTATGTAGTACAATAATTAATTAATTAATAATTAAGAATTTCTTACGATCATAACGCAAATTGTTGGCCTCAAGGACCGTAAAAGGAAGTCTACTTCCGGGATCGCGGCAGCGATACGTAAAACCTCAAAAGTCCCATTACATATGAATCTCTTACGAATCCTTTTAATTTCCGTTTCATTTTTCTCATGCCTACTATGTACATTTGATCACATAAACTACAGCCATGGCACTGCAGGTTATAGCATCTTGCTTAAATTCATTTTTTTCTGTTCTATTACCTACACAGACTTCACTCTGAGAGCTAGAGAATATTGGTGTAGGAATCAACTAACAACATTTTACACAGAACCAGATCAAACTGTCCCAGGTCAAATTATATATGATATTGTTTGTTTTCAATGCTTATTTTAACCTGTTTCCTTGGGCATCTCCCTCTGTAAGCCACCCCGAGTCCCTTTGGGGAGATGGAGGTAGGATATAAAATAAAGTTATTATTATTGTTAAAGTCTTTCATGGCTGCAATCACTGGGTTGTTGTAGGTTTTTTCAGGCTATATGGCCATGTTCTAGAGCAGGGCTGTCCAACTGGCGGCCCCAGACAGCTGGCTCCTCCTCCCTGCCTGGATCGCCCCTCCGTCCCTCTCTCGGCACCGCCGTTGCGAGGCAGTTTGCAGCGGCGCCGCCGAGAAAGGGACAAGGCGGCGCTACAGGGAGGAGGGGCCAGCTATCTTCCTCCTGCCTGGATCGCCCCTTCTCCCTCTCTCGGCGCCGCCGTTGCGAACTGCCTCGCAACGGCGCCGAGAGAGGGACGGAGGGGCGATCAGGCAGGAGGAGACAGCTGGCCCCTCCTCCCTGCCTGGATCGCCCCTCCGTCCCTCTCTCGGCACCGCCGTTGTGAGGAGCAGTTTGCAGCGGCGCCGCCGAGAAGGGACAAGGCGGCGCTACAGGGAGGAGGGCCAGCTATCTTCCTCCTGCCTGGATCGCCCCTTCTCCCTCTCTCGGCGCCGCCGCTGCAAACTGCCTCGCAGCGGCGGCGCCGAGAGAGACGGAGGCGATCAGGCAGGAGGAAGACAGCTGGCTCCTCCTCCCCTGCCTGGATCACCCCTTCGTCCCTCTCTCGGCGCCGCCGTTGCGAGCAGTTTGCCGCGGCGCCGCCGAAAAAGGGACACGGCGGCGCTACAGGGTGGAGGGGCCCGCTGTCTTTCTTCCTGCCTGTATCGCCCCCCTCTCCCTCTCTCCGCGGCGCCGCTGCAAACTGCCTCGCAACGGCGCTTCCGAGAGAGGGAGAAGGGGGCGATAGAGGCAGGAGGAAGACAGCTGGCTCTTCCTCCTTCGCCCCTCCTCCTTCCCCGCACCGCGGCGCGTCCGCGGAGGAGGAGGAGGGGCGAAGGAGGAGAAAGTCAGCTGGCCCCCCCCCGCCCCGCCCCCACCCGCCCCCGCTATCGGCCCGCCCCGCTCACTGATCACCTGCGGCCCCCCAGGTGATCAGTGACACTTCTTCCGGCCCTTGGGCCAGAAGAAGTTGGACAGCACTGTTCTAGAGGCATCCAAGGAATCCATAGCATTGAGACATGTCACTTGAAGTGGTGTCAAACTGCATAAATTCTATAGTGTTGTGCCTGGAGGATTATGAATGTTCCACTGCTGATGTGTGGTATGAATGTGTATTTTCAGTTTTTGAATAGAATTCATGAAGATAGACATGACACAAATAAAGAAAAGGAAGCAGAGATGAAACTATGAAAATTGTTTCTGCAACTGAAGCACAAAAGGCAGGTTCAAGGTTTTTTCTGTATCCATTCTGTTTTGAAGAAACAGACCTTTCTAAATAGCTCTGTAAAGTAATTTCACATGCATTCCTGGCACACACATTTAGTCTCTTAAGGAAGCTGTTTCCACAGACAGTTCCATGTTTCCTCTTTTTTCTCAAAATTTTAAAAGTGCAGCCCAATTTTGGAACATGGATAATTTCTCTGGCACAAACTTCTTTAAAGTTGTCATGACTTTGACATTATCAGATAATGACAGCTGGCCTATCTTTGATAATCTATATTCATCACAGGTTCTGAAACCACTGCAGAATGCTGACAAGCTATCAAAATTTGTCAAAGTTCTTCCTGGTGTTGAGGCCTAGACAAAAAAGGGCCAATGAACAGTTTGTTTATCTGAAAGAATCTTTTAGGTGGTAACTTTTTGCTTGAAAGAGATCCTCTGAATTTCCAACAGAGGAGAAGTAATGTCTTCTAAAAAAGATTTTTGCAATTCAATCATCTATAGCTAGGTCATAACTGTAAGCACATCTACACTGACCGTTTAGTGCAAAGAGTACCCAAATCAGCTCTGTGGGAATCAAACAATGTACAGAGATGATCCGGTTTAACATGGGGCAAAGTTTTTGAACACAGCCTTGACCTGCATTACCAAAGTCATGGGTTGATCCATATTCTGGGGCAGAATTCAAAGCAAGCTGTGTTACTGGGCCCATATGAACAACTGGGCCAATATAAACAGTTGAGCTGGTTCTGAGAGAGAAGTGGCCATAATTTTTACATGTATAAACAACAAGCAGGGCTGGTTGAAAAGTACAAAAAACGACAGTGTGAAAAGAGAGAATAATAACCAGATACAATAGGGTTTGGCGAAAGTCCGCTTTAGTCCCACAGCGGTGCTGGCAATAATCCGTAATAGTCCCAACGAGGGATGCACAAATATCCAGGTAAGTTGCTGTATGTTCCCGTATAGTGGGGACTCCGGGGCGCCGAAGGCGGGCGAAATTGAAGCCAAACCTCCAAAGACTTTCGCCAGACCTTGCCCGGGACTTAAACGCAAGTTTGCCTGTATTTCCTGTATTTTCTATGGTGTTCTCCTTTCATTGTTCTCCTTTCAATTCACAATACATTTTGATATCAACTGATACAAATGTTAGGTCCTTTTTATATGTACATGGTTACTTCCTTTATTGTATCTGGTTATTATTCTCTCTTTTCACACTGTCATTTTTCATAATTTTTACATGGCCATCTCATGTTTCCTTGGGCTCGGGCAACCTGAGAACATGCCATGGCACTCACAATCCCCTCTTGTTCTCCTTGCTTCATCACCTGGAGTGACTTCGGCTCCAGTGAGAAGATAATCAGATAAGGAAGGATATTTCAATATTTTCAAATATTGAAATAACATTAATGTTTTTCCTTTGTCCTAACTTTAAATTTTCTAATGACAAGCAAGGAGTTGTTGTCATTGTAGTTATATTTCCACACTGCCCCCAAGGATGCAGCAATACAATAGTCTCACTTATACAGAACGTTGGATAAGCGAAAATGTTGGATAATAAGGAGGGATTAAGGAAAATCCTATTAAATGTCAAATTGCACCTGGTGGGAGGGGCAAGATACAGCTGGTGCAGGCCAGATGCTGTGCCCAATGGGAAAAGTCTGTGCCAGCCATGTCTCGCCCCTCCCAGTGGGTGCCCAGCACACTGAGAGGCCCGCTGCGCGTTGCTGCCTTGAGAAACAGCTGTGGATCCAGGCAGGAGGCAGACTGCATTGGATAATATTTATTATTTATTTATTTATTTCCACCATTTCTACCTCGCTCTTCTCAACCCCTGAGGGGGGACTCAGAGCGGCCTAACAACAGCAACAATTCGATACCAAAAAATACAGTATACATATAATAGAAAACCAAAAACAGTCAGAATTAAAATACATTAAAATACAGTTAGCATTAAAATACATTAAATACAAATACATAATACCGAACATTGGATGAGTGAAGGTTGGATAATTGAGAGACTACTGTATTTGCTTACTAGGATGGTCAGATGATATTGCCTTTGTATGACCTTAATAAAATGCTTCACTCGCTGCATTTTATGAAGGTCTTCATCAGATGGTGTTGTTCTATTGGTAACGTTCCTTGTTTTACAGATAATGCTTCCATCATTTTTCTTACTGGGAAATCTATTAAAAAGAAAAAAAAAATTACTCAGTGTCTTGTGTTGTCAAAGGCTTTCATGGCCACAATCACTGGGTTACTGTGAGCTTTCCGGACTGTATGGCCATGTTCCAGAAGAATTCTCTCCTGACATTTCACCCACATCCATGGCAGGCATCCTCAGAGGTTGTGAGGTCTGTTGGAAACTAGGTAACTGAGGTTTATATATCTGTGGAATGGCCAGGGTGGGAGAAAGAATGAGATTGCCTTTGTGGACCCTGGACATTCCACAGATATACAGTATATGGAATATTTCTAAAATATTTCATTGCTACTTTTCTTCCATCCAGTAAATGCTATTAAAACTGGCCATCCCTGAATTCTAGAATGTATACTCTTAAAATGTAACTTTTCCAAACTCTGCTTATAAGAGAATCAGAACATTGTTTGCTGTTTTCATTTCCATGGCTGTTTTCTTTGTAGTAGTCAAAGCCACATTCAGAAGCGCAGGTTGCAAATACAAAAAAGAAGTCGAGCAGTTGCTGCAACTTTTGGAAGTAATGTGTGTGTCTCACAAAAGGTGAGGCTGACCTAAATGTGTCTGGAGACTGCTTCTAAAATTGCTGATGCTATTCAGTTATGAGATTATAAGTGTATAAAATGGGTAAATCCAATCTAAAGCAGTAATCTCTGAAAAAAATCTTTTTACTAGCATACAGTTCCCAAGTAATACTACAAGCATAAAGAACCCCTGGGGATTATAAAGAAACCCAAAATGAAAAAAGTTTCCATTTCAAGAAAGGAAGGATGGCTTAATATAACAGGAATAACTGAAAAGCAAAATATCTAGCAGTTCATAACAATTTTATGCTGAAAATCATTGAAATTGAGGAAATACTTTGAGAACTGTAGGGAACAGATTGCTCAGTCCCATCAGTATTTGGAGGACTCAACAGAGCAGGAGGGATTAGGTTCAAGAGAGGCAATGATGAATTGTAAAAATTATACATTGCTGGGATTTTTGTACAGGCTTTTCAGAACTGCAGAGGAACAGTCCAGCCACACTAAATTCTTTAAATTTTATTCAGCTTTTTATTTTACTTTAGCCTGCAGAAGAGAAGGCTGAGAGGAGACATTATAGCCAGGTATAAATAAGTCATAGGGAGGAGGGAGCAAGCCTGTTTTCTGCTGCTCTGGAGACAAAGACATGTAGCAATGGCTTCAAACTACAGGAGAGGAGATTCCACCTGAACATCAGGAAGAACTTCCGAACTGTAAGAGCTGTTCAGCAGTGGAACTCTCTACCCCGGAGTGTGGTGGAGACTCCTTCTTTGGAGATTTTTAAACAGAGGCTGGATGGCCATCTGTCAGGGGTGCTTTGAATGTGATTTTCCTGCTTCTTGGCAGGGGGTTGGACTGGATAGCCCACGAGGTCTCTTCCAACTCTATGATTCTATTATTTCTAAATCTGAAGAGAATCCCAGGAGTTGAAGAGACTATAAGATTCGAAGTCAATCCCAACTGCAGTAGACAGACTGAATCCATGATAACTTGATGAGTGAATGCTTCTCTACTTTAGCATGAGGTTATGAACAAAGAAGTGAAATGACTGAAAATGTATTCTAAGAAATAGTTTAGCTTCTACTTTGATGGATGTCATTATAGTGGATTTGAAGGATGAAATGGGGGAAAACAGAAGAACCAATTCGATCAACCCTGTAATGAAAACAGAAAACCTGACTAGAAATTAATTACAAATAACTGAATATTATGACTAAACCTTAATCATTTTAATTAATTTATACAACTTTTTGGATTTTGAGTCTAATTATCAATCATATCTTAAGGATAAGGGGTTGGTGGTTAATTGTATTAGAAAAGCAATTGGAAATGTTTTTCTTACATGTTAATATAGTATTAACCACTGCTGAGAACTTTGGAAGTCACTTTTATATTTTTCATTCTGCCCCCCCTTTCTTTGTATCTATCTTTACTATTTCCTTTCATGTTTTTTGCTGTTTTGTTTTATTGTCAGTATTGTATTATATATTTTTGAAAATGTTAATAATGTGGACAGTTCTGGATTTTGAAGCATTTTAGATTTTGGGATTCTGGAAAGGGGATAAGCAATCTGTAAGAGGATTGAGACTTCAGATCATCCCCGGCCCGATAGTTTATGGGCTAAAGCAGGCATGGGTAAACTTTGGCCCTCCATGTGTTTTGGATTTCAACTCCCACAATTCCTAATAGCCAATAGGCTGTTAGGAATTGTGGGAATTGAAGTCCAAAACACCTGGAGGACCGAGGTTTGCCCATGCCTGGGCTAAAGTTTAAAACTTATTGATGACTCTTTGTGATATCATTAAGTTTATATCATTAAGTCAAGTAAGTATGTTCGATTGTTTTTATGACCATGCTTTTAGCCGCCCCGAGCCCTCGGGGAAGGGTGGCAGATAAGTATGAATTAATAAATAAATAAATAATAATTAGCCACAGTAACTCACAGCTTATTATTCAAATATGTGTATGTGTACACACAGAGAACATATTTTCATGTCTGGAAAATAAGACAGAAGTCTCAACTTAAGGGTCAGTTTCCAGATCAAGGCAAAATAACGGGGTTTTCCTTCTCATGTCCTTGGGGATAATGAACACTCATCACCTATCACACAAGGGGTTTTTGGCCCCTTGCTACTCTTTGGCCCTGGGACCTGCCAAGCATCATCACGTAACACTGGCTTGACCCTGCCCCATTCATGGCTGAAACAACGAGGAAGCATTGCAAGATTCTTCCTTCTCCAACAATGGTATGGTAAGTGACTTTTGGGAAGCTCCAACAGAGCTATCCACATTTTTGGGGGGCCTCTCCCCCATGTGAAGGGAGGAAAGGCAATGCGACAACACACATTGCCACCCTTTCCTTCATCTGATGGGGGAAGGGACAAGGCAATAATGTACCTTGTCCCAATGCCCCCATGTGATGGGGGAAGAAGGGTGGGCTCACGGGCAATTGCTGGAAAAATTGAACAAAATGGAAGGAGGCATCTGTTCGATGAGTTCCTTAATTGAAGACTCTGCGTTTCTAGTAGGAGAGAGTTGCAGAGCATCATGTTGGTTGAGCCCTGATGCCACAAGAACTGAGAGAGAAGGGGGAAGTTAACTAAGGGAACACAGATTTACTTTATTGATTAGAGATCAGCTATTGTTATTAATTTTGTTCCTAAATGTATGCAAACAGATCATTGTAAGATTTCTCATTAATCCCAATTCTGATTTCTTATCTATATTCTTATTTATTAGATTCCCACATAATCATTTCATAATCATGCTTTTGGTTTTATATTTTAGTAGCAGATTTTTAATATATCTATATCTATATCTATCTATCTATCTATCTATATATTATTTTGTGACATGCAATGAAAATTTCCAAAAATAAAAAATGCTGCTTTAAAAAAAGATCTGCATCCAAAATTATAAACCAAAAGCATGAGAAAGCTCTAAAGTGTCTTTTCAGAGATCTAACGGCATTCATTATAATTCTGGCTTTACTTATCTTGGTCGAAGAGATAATTTTTCTCTCCATTAATTCTACCTCTCAGAGACTTTTCAATGAGAATTTCACCCCAGGGATCTCATTCCCTTTCCAAAGTGTTGCCACACACAGTTTCTCTGCTGCTCACAGAAGCTGAATAAAAAGAATGATCCTGTTTCCTAATAATCTTGTAAATATGACCCCAGACAAACACTTCCTTAGTTTTCTGGAACATTATATTCTGCATAACACTAGCTCGTGCAAAAACAAATGCCAAAACACTCCAGTAACTTGTATGTCCTTCCTCATTAATAACTTTTTGCCATCTTGATTGCACTCTGATGATGCTTGGCCAAATACGTCCCAGTTTTCATCTGTGAAATATTGGAGGGCATGCTTTTTTCAGTAAGGTGTAATAAATTTATGAAAAGAAAACCATTCACCCACAGGCATGATCCAAGACTTGTCTTCCAACTGCCATCCTCCATCTAAATCTGTCCTGGGTGACTGACCACCAGAGGTCTTCTTTGCAGATCCTTTAGAAATAGGACACAGAGCATGGCCCTCACACCATGGTGATGTATCACAGTGGTGCTAAGCTAAGGATAGGTTGGGACTGGATTATAAGAAGGCATTGCCAAATGTATCATCAGCATTCCAAGGAGAGGGCATACAAAAGGTTAGGCCTGAGATCAACAGCCAAAGCTTGGCAGCAATAGTCTCAGGCTTGTTGGTAGAAAAGTATAAGGACACATTTAACCAATCCCTCCCTCCCCCCTCTCTCTCCTCCCCCCAGTGCATCGTTTCCTCACACTAGGACAATGCAAGGAGGTAACTTATGGTGGCCAGGTACATTTTACTGAAATTTTAGGGGGAAATTTGGGGCTGGGGGGGGTGTCAAGATGGCTGTGTGGATTGGGCTCGGGAATTCACGCCGGCCTGCATTTGACAACGTGTTTGCTGCTTTCCTGTTCTTCGACCTCAGTCTTTGCTGATGCTTCTTTGCTCTACGTTTTTCCTTTGTTGCATGCATTTTTGGGAAATAATCTGGGTTTTCTAGAGATTTAATCCAGATTATATGTATTTTATGTGTTTTTGACTGGTTTTATCTTTTTTATGTTATTTTGCTCATTTAACACTGCAGCTTAAGCGTTTTTGGGACAATTTTTATTTTTGAAATAGACTCTACTTGTTTACTATCTGGTCTGGCCTTTTAAGGCTTTCTGTGTTGCGACATATACAGGGTCAGCTCCACTACACCATAGTGATCCACACTGCATATGGACATGTGAAGTGTCCTATTTCTATTTTAATCCTTTTAATGTACTGTTTTCCAACTGAACTGAAATAAAATGTCACTGCCGGTACAGAAATGGCATCCAATTTTTAGGTGCTTTCAGGATTTTTATCTAAACATCTGGCATCCATTTTATTCAAAGTATCTCGCCTGGTGGGGTAATCACTCAAAAAAAAGAAGAGGATCAATTTCATTGATCAAGTTATTTTCCCAAAAGTTTTAAAGGGCAGTTTTTCACTCTCTACATACGTCAAACTAATCTGCAAGCAGGCATTATATTTACTTACACTGCAGGTATCTGCACAATCTCTAGTCAGAGCTAAAATACTTTTGTGGGGTGTTGTGCAAATAATGCAATATCAGACATAGTAGGGCACCTTGGGCATGTTTTCCATTGCAGGACACGTCAACTTTGTTTTCTGAAAGGGATATTACTATTCTGTTGTTTTCCAAGTCTAGATCAGCATTTCATTCTCAATGTACTAGACACCTTGCAAATATTAAAAAGCAGAGGATCTTTTAATGGAGACACAAGAAAAAGTCACTTTAGATAACAGCACTGATTTCCAAACCAAAATAACAATGCTTCCCTTCAGATTGCCTCTTATATTAAAGTTTTCGAGGTTAAAAATATTCACAAGCCATTGACCACTGCCTTCTTTACTGCAATGCTGACAAGAATTAGCAGCATCCATTCACTGGCCAAAATGGCCAATTGTTGACAGGCAGGATTTATTTGTATCTTTAAGCTAATTAAGATATATAAGCATCTCCCAAGGGATTTGTCAGGGATGAGCTGGGATCTGTCAGGTGGGGATTTATTACTGGAAATTGTAAGGTTCCACACTGCAAATCTGAAAGGAGTCCTAAAAGAATCAAAGTCAGCTAGACAAAATAAATACTTAAATATGAGCAATAGGAAATTTGAATACCAAATGGATCACATATCTTGAGATCTACCTGTATTTGCTGGGGTTGAGTACCGGGGCATGGTCCTTCTTTTAAAAGAACATAGCATATTATACAGTGTTAATGTATTTGCCAAAGCACATCAACACTGTTTGCCCCATTGTCTCCATGCTTACCTTCGGGCCCATTCAGACAGGCCCAAAAGATGGGACCTGTCCTGGGTTTACTTTTATTAATGCTCTGGATTAATAAAACACATAGAAAGATCTGGACCCTGATGTAAGGTTTGGATATTTCCAGGTTTAGGCCCTGTGGGGATTGACTCCTAGAATTGCTTTCACAGGACCACTTTTCCTTGAGCTTGAAAGAACAGGATGGTCTCCCCTCTCAGAGCCCATCCCCCCCCCCAAACTTACATGGGGGACCTGGCTGCATTGAACAGCCCCCTCCATGGAAAGCTCCTGGAGCATCTAATTGACTTGTTGGGAGGTTGAGATAGGGAAGGAGGGATTTGACCCAGGAGGGATTGTAAACACCTGCCCCACCACCACCACCACCACACCACAGGGAAAGCCCAGAGTTTTGGGTGACTGTGAGGCCTCAATTCTGGGAGGAACTGGGATATAATATCCCAGTTCGTCCTGGGATTGAGGCCTGTGTGGAAGGGCCCTTACTTTGCTTGCAATGTATTTATTTGGTACCTAGCTAGTTTCATTATGTCCTATTTTTTCTTCCAATAAGCTTAAGAGAGCATCCACAGTTACCATCCTCTACACCTTGTCCTCAACAAACCTGTGAGGTAGATCTAGATGGGGATGTCTAGTTTAAGGCCAGTCATTTACTTTTTTAAAAAATTGCAGCTGCTAGAATCTGCAGTTATATATATATACAGTGTGTGTGTGTGTGTGTGTGTGTGTGTGTATAAGGTTTTCTTTGTATACATATAGGTAAGAAAGAAAGAAAAAGGCAGATGGGAAGGGAGGGGAAGGGAAGGGAAGGAGAAAATTTATTGTCTTCCAATCTTCCTATTTGTGGTAAATTTCTTCTGCTCCTCTTTTTCTTTCTCTTTGTTGGGACCATTTTCCTTATAGTTGTCTAGTCTACTTAAGTTATACTATTATCTTTTTTCTGCATTCATATAGTCTTTGAATAATTGTCCATCAGTTATTCTCTTAAGACTTCCTAAATTATTCGTCAATAGTTGGATTAGTTTGTCTATGTCCATAATTTCCATTAACCATTGTTCTTTTGTTGGTAGTTCTTTTGTTCTCCATTTTCTAGCATATACAATTCTTGCTGCTGTTGTTAGATATCTAAAAAGGATTTCTGTATTTATATCCATATCAGTGTCCTATCTATTAGTCCAAGTAAGAAGTCATCTGGTTTCATTTGTACCTTAAATTTAAAAACCTGCAGTTTTTGATGTGTAACTCTGAATTTTTGTGAAGGGAAATGAGATTGTATTCCAGTCACATAAGCAAAAAAAAGAAGAAGAACTGGAATCATCCAATAAATCTGATCCAAAGGAGCAATTAATCTCAGGATGTATTTTTAAAAGGTTTCATTCCACAAATTAGCCCATGCGGCAGGGGTTTATTCCACCAATTGTGTGTGTAATTGCTTTCGAGTCACCTGCTGATTGATGGCAATCCTATGCATTTCATCAGGTTTTCTTAGGCAAGGAGTATGCCAGTGTGGTTTTGCTAGTTCCACCAATTAACCCCATAAAAAGCATTTCAGAGCTTGTGGTGCCATCCTCTAGTAGAATCTTGCTAAATCCTCTTTGCTCTTTGAAGTCTTTGAGCCTACACCAGGTTCTGTAGTTCCAAAAGTTCTATTAGTTGTTTCAGTCAGGGTTCTTCTTCACAGGATTGCAATACTGGGTCATGATCAAGCATGGCTTTTCCAAAGGCTCCATTACATCACTGCCTTTTGCAAATCTCTGTGCTGCGCTCATTTAAGCAAAAACCCCTGTGGTAAGCCTTTCCTTGGGGATTCTAAAACTCCAACATTCCAGGCCTCATAGATCAGGTTCTTCTAACCAAGGACGTTGCCATATAAAATTAGTTTTGAACTGAACTATGTGGCAGTGTAGCTAATATAATCCAGTTCAAATCAGATAATCCAAATTTTAGATGGCAATGTAAGTGTGGCCTTACTGTACTTTTGGATTCAGCTTTCAGAGATAAGCCTCTTGCATTCTCTGGGCTGTATATCAAGCTGTCCTCATTGCATCTAAGGCTGCACTGTCATGTAATCAGTATTATCAAATCAAATAATCCCGATGATCTACTTTGAACATGAGTCTACACTGCCAGAGATTCCAGTTCAAAATAGATAATTTGGATTTTATATGGCAGTGTAGATGAGACTTCAGTTACATTTCAGGCTGGATGTGCTTTGGACTGTATTATGAGTCTACACTGCCATATAATTCAGTTCAAAGCAGATAATCTTGGATCGGAAACTGGATTATATGGCAGTGTAGATGGGGCCCCAGGCTGGCTCGACACTGCCATATAAAATCCAGATTATCTTCCTTTAAGTAGTGGTGTTTGTTTTGCTGCCTGAGCCCCTGTTCAGAAGATTTGACCACACTTTCCATCCCCTCTAATTTTGAAATAATTGGTTTACTGTGGAAACAAGGATTGGTGATAAGATTCACCTTTCCCCATGATAATTGTTTCAGGAGTGAATTTCCCTTCCTAGGGGTAGATTTCTTTCATTTACTGTTGCCTCACCCCCATTTATAACTATGAGTCATTTGTAAGTCAGATGTTTGTAACTCAAGGACTGCCTGTATTAGGCAGTGTAGATTCATATAAAACAGTTTCAAAGCAGATAGTATGGATTATCTGCTTTGATCTGGATTGTAGTGTAGATCAAGTTCCAGTCACACCAATGAGAAAATAAATCACATTGTCGCCATTTCTGGTGTCTTCCTTCAAGTGATTTCCAGTTTATGGTGGTCTGAGGCGGAAAGAGGGTGACTTGCCCAAGGCTACCCAATGGGTTTCCCTTAGGGTTGCCACATGAATAAGGGACAGGTACCTAAAAATAGGGAATTTTTCACAAAAATAAGGGACACTTCATAAAAACTTGAAAATCAATTGATGATTTTCAAGTTTTTATGAAGTTTTCCTTATTTTTGTGAAAAAAATCCCTATTTTCAGGCACCTGTCCCTTATTCTTATATCAAAAAGTGGCAACCCTAGTTTCCATGGCCAAACAGAGAATCAAATCCTGTTTTCCAGAGTTGTAGTCTAATCCCAAAAATTCAGCAGGATTCAGCTGGTACAATATGTATCATGCCTAAATTAAGACGAGAGTAGGACTGCACTAGTGCATCCATGTAGTACCTACACCAATTTATAACTAGTGGTGTACACTGTAAAATAAAGCAGTGTACCACCACTTTAACCATCATGGCTAAATGCTATGGAATCCTGAGAGTTCTAGTTTTACAAGGTCTTTAGTCTTCTCAGTCAAAGAATACTGGTTCGTAATTAAACTTGAACAATTATTCAATTTTATTGAGTTATGGTAGTTAATGTAGTGTCAAACTGCATTAATTCTGCACTGCAGATGTACCTTCAGTTTAGTTAGGGCTTTTAAGAGAACCCCTTCTCTATTTTTTTCCAACATGTTCCTTTTCAGTTGTAATCAAGGTCACCCAGGAACATAATATAGAATACTTAGCCATGAGGTCCAATTAAAATGGTTCTCCATTCAGGATTGGGTGCTCGCTGAAGGAAATGAATTCTGAAACCCAAGGGAGCCACTTATGTGGAGTCCTTTCCAGAATATTAATTTGGGGCTTAGACCTAGTACAACAAAAACTAAATTGGCAACCAATTTACCCATCCACTAACCTACAATTATTCAGTAAATCATTTATTTAATAATGCATAACTACTGTGTGTTAAAATTTTAATATGCGACTATTAGGACATATAGTGGCTGCAGTTTAGTTTTTGCATTTTTCTAATAACTTATTCAAGTACCTGTGCATTCTTTACACAGGGTTCATTTATACATTTATTGCATTTTCAATGTGTCTGGAAACTATTTCAGTAGACGGAATTTAAGGGCCCTTCTACACTGCTCTCAAACTTGTGATGGGTAACAGGTTTACTTGAGGCATCCAAACAACACCTCAGGTAAACCCAGATAAATTTTCTCCAGATTAATTTGATACCTGTTAAGATCCTGACCTTAAACTAAGGTCTGGATTTTTGCAGGTGCTGGGCCTATGGGGATTGACTCCCAGGACTGCTTCTGTAGTTCCAGGGGTCAATCCCCACAGTGATCCCGGTTTTTTAGGCTCCTGGAGTCCAAAGGAGCAGGGAGGTGCCCACTCATCCCCCCCAGACCTCAATTTTTCTCTCAAAAAGTTATCTGAGAGGCCTGCTGGCAGCACAGGTCACTCCTGATATGCAAAAATGTGTCAAGAGGTAATGCGGGAGTCCTCCCCCAACTCCCGATGTTTCATTTTCATGCATGAGGATAACTCTCTGGAGGGGCTTGGGCTTGGGCAAGTTTTTGAGGGGAAAGGGGGGGTGGAGGGTGACTGGATGCCCTTCCAGTCAGGAGGGCATCTAGCCACCCCTCAAGGGAAACCCATGGTTGACGGTGGAGTGGAGACAAAATCCTGGGAGGAACCGGGTTAAAATAACTCATTTCCTCCCTGGATTTTGGGCAGTGTGGAAGGGTTCTAAGTTATTTTATGTTATAGTTATAGCGAGGATGTAAATAGAGCCTTGTTGCCTGAAGATCTTGAGTGCCTCTACATTGTAGAATGAATGCAGTTTATAGCTCCGTGCTATAGAATCATGGTAGTTATAGTTTTATAAGGTCTGTAGCTTTCTCTGCCAAAGGGTGCTCGTGACCGACCAAACTACAATAGCCAGAATTCCATAGCATTGAGCCATGGGAGTTTAAGACATCTATTACAATGTAGATGCACCCTTAGTCTTTTCTGCCACAGTAGCCAAACAAAATGCTTCTGGAAGAACAGAAAGGCCATACACATCTGACTTTTAAAGTAAAGAGGGCTACTGTCATTCTCTCTTAGATAAACTGAGCAATGTTGGCTCTTCCAGTGAACTTTATGATTTAGGTCAGATGTTTTCAAATCTTTTAAACAGAGAGCCAATTCACAGTTCATCAGACTGTTGGGGGGCAGACTATAATTTGAAAAAAACTATGAATATTTTCTCTTATGGTTTGACTACAATCACTCTGTATCATGAGCCATTCATCCATCAGCATTTGGAAGGTGGAAGATTTGGCCTTTAGGCATTTTGAGAAGCACAAAGAAGTCAGGCTCATGTATATTTCATAACAATGTAGTAGAAACAGGAGATGATACACCATTTGCGGCTACATGATGAGAAGCATTGTATGCAGGATGTAGGAGGTAATAATAACATGACTATATTCAGCTGAGAGTACTGTGTCCCCTTTCAACTGCTACATTTTAAGAATACAGATATGCCACTTACAACTGCAGAGGGTTCAGAAAAAGGAAGCAAAGATGGTTGAAGTACTGGGTGTTGTTTAGGAAAAACTAAGAAAGTTTCAAAAGCTAGGAGTAGAGCATACTGATGGGCATTGCCATTTTCTGTGTTTCAAAGTTTGGGAATTCCAGGATGGTTTGCTTGGGACCAGGTTTTGCAATATTTGAATTTAGCCGACATATATATGAATTGATCACAAGGTGGAGAGCCATAAAATTACCACCATAGGAGATACTGATCCCAGTAAAGGGACATTGGCCCATAAATGTGGTTCCCACACTTCAAACTCAGCATGGCCCAAATCTGCAGCTTTTTCGCTAGGAAGGTTTCCATTCGTTGGTGACTTTCAATTGTGGCAAGAGAAGGTGGTCCACATGATTTGGTTTTCTCCCACATTCCTAACACATTTGTTATGCACATGTTTTAATTTGGGATCTTTGGGCGCAGAGTTCCCTTCGAACATAGAAGCTGAAAAGTACAAAATGTAAACTTAAGTTCTCTCAAGAGATACCTCTATTATTTATCAGCATAAACTCTCAAATGAGTAAAGAGAGTATCAAGTTCAAATAATACCAAAAATAATTATGCACAAGGTGATAGGGAAACACTATGTAACAAAAGAGAACAAATTGATGACTGTGAAAATTGCCAGAAAGAGGTGCTTATAGGGTAGTATGGAGAAAAAAGGGTTTCAATACCTTAATCAAACAATATCAAATAAGGGATCAAATTAATAAGGCAAAAAGGAAGGGGACGTCTGGTCATATCAATGCTGTCATACAGATGTATCTAGGCAATGTGAAACCAAGTACAGTAGTAAAGCAGAATAGAAATGGAAAAAAAACTGAATAAATCATGGAAAGCACAAAATGTTCAGGGTGAAGGAAAAATGCAGGAGATATTTACCAATAAAGAGTGCCGTGATGACTGGTTTCACAAGTGCTTTCCATTCCTTGTACCAGTCATGAGACATTAAAATAAATCACCCAAGCATTTCTGATAGTAGCAATTGCTGTCTCATTCCTCTACCAAGCATTGAATTACTTCTCAGAACAATTTTAGAACCTCTGTATTCCCCGTCTTCTGGAATCCTCCTTTGAGAATTATGTGCTTTCCAAAGCCATTTCTGTGACACATAGGCACGACCTGAAACCCAGCACCTTCCTATTCACTAGTATTTTAAACAAGAATAAGACCAGAGTTGTGACCTCCAAAAGACACCAGGAGATTAAAGTCTGCTGTGAAAAAAAAACCCTCCCATTTTTCACAAATGAAAATTAGACCACATGTGGCCCAAGCATTACCAGATATCATCAAAATGGCAAAGGTTGTTAATGAAGAAGAGCACATAACATAGGAAATATCATGACAATTTGCTTTTACTTGGAACTACTGGGAAGGGCAGGATGCTGTCACTCCTGTCCCCTTCCTAAATTGAATGTGAACTATTATTGCACTTTGAACTCGGTTTGCACAAATTGAGGTAAGTCAAGATGAAGGGAGAAAAGGGAGAAGGAGAGAAATTGGGATATTATTAAAGCAACTGAAAAATGGGGTGAATAAATTAAGATAGTCATTGCTAAATTGGGATAGCAAAACAAGAACAAGATATACATGTGTGAATTTGGGAATTTATTTGTAGTTCTGTGAGATATTTCCCCTTCTCTGTCAAAGAGTTGTGGTGCCACAACAAACTATTTATTTATTTTATTTATTTATTAGGTTTCTATGCCGCCACTCCCGGGAGGCTCGGGGCGGCTCACAGTAAACAAGGTACAGAACAGCATATTAAAAACAGATTAACACACACCAAATTACAGCACACAGTCTCAATTAACAAGATTAAAAACAGCCTGAAGTGCCAGGTACAACACAATAGTATAAAATGTTACAGAATTGGCGGGCTGTGTCTATGAATCCCAGGATTCCATATGATAGGGTAAAAGTGGCATTAAACTGCTATAATACTACAGTATTAGGCTGGATCTATATTGCCATATAATCCAGATCATCGAAGTTGATAATCCATATTATCTGCTTTGAACAGTATTTTATGAGTCCACACTGCCATATAATCCAGTTCAAAGCAAATAATCTGGATTTTAGATGACAGTGTAGATGAGGCCTTAGACCCCTTCTCCTCACCCTACTGTACATTCAGTCTCTGTTTAATTGTAATCGCTTTCCATTTGTGCTTCATGGCTCAGCCAGACTCACTGGGCCGAGCGCGTTGCGGTGCAGGGTGTCCTCACCGCCATCTTGGTTTCTTCCCAGAGTTTCCCGCCACCAGTGCCAGCTGGCCAATGGTGGGGCTGGCAGTACCTCTCTCTGCCTGGCAGCGGGGCCGGCCCTCCCTTCCACCCAGGCAGCCTACTTAAGGCTGCCCGAGGCTCCTCTGCAGGCACTAGGCCTGTTCCTGTTTTTGTCCATCTCACTCACCCTGCTTGTATTCATTGTTTGTATCTTGTTAACTTTTCTTGCTGTTACTTGTGTTCATCGTCACAACTCTGTGCTTGGCATGTTCATCATCGCAACTCTGTGTTTGGCGTGTAGCATGGGCCCTTGATCTGGCTGGCCTATCGCCCCTTGGTGGAAGGGGGATAACGCCCTGGTCCCTGGAGTGCCGAATTTTCGTGAACACCCAGGCATGCAAGCATCTTCGGACAACAGCGGGTTGTCTGACCCCGGATCCAGGACCCATGCATGGCTGCCAACCCCTTATTCCTGTTATAAATAAATGAGTTGCGGCCAATTCTATTCCAACCAATTGTGTCTGTGTCTTATTGGTTATTAGGCAGGAAGTGTATCACCCATGCACACGTAACCTCTAGCCACCTTTGTGTCTAATAAGGATTTGATCACACTAGGGAATGAATCCACTTTAAATCTGGTTGCTGCCACTAAACTACAAACCCCAGAATTCTGCAGGCAGTAGAACCTGGATTTAAAGTGGATTCATCCTCTAGTGTGATGAAGTACTGAATCAGCTGTTTTGGGATTTTAAAATGTGCACATGTGTTTAAGCAGTCCATACCAAGGTATACGAATAAAATCACACATTTTCCTTGACTGCAGGATATGCACATTTTTCAGTCAAAATTGGGTTTTAAGAGCACCTTTTTAACATGTGTTTTTCAGCTGTTAATCTGAATCAGCATGCATTTTCATGAAACATCATTTAGCCATCACCCCTTTTATCCCAGTTTCTTCCATGTTTTAGAGCATGTCTAGAAGGTCCTGAGAGCACACAATAGCAGTAGCAGCAGCAGCACAACACTATAACCAAGCAGTAAAAGAGATCTGGTCAATGTGAGACAAGAATTTGAAAGCTACCCGTCATTCATTCATAACAGAGTACCAAGAAACTGACAAACGGTTTATTTTTTACAGTCTACCCGGGAATGCAAATCAAGAAGTAGCAAACAATGACCTGATAGGCCATAAAGTATAGCTGAGGTGTGTGAGCCAGCCCTGGTTGTCATTAAAATAATGACTTAATTAACTCATGCCAGCGGTACAAATTCTAGTGTTGTTTTCAGTCTCTGTGTGTGCTGAGAATTCCATGTGAACATCAGGATTTAAATGCATTAATTCAGGACTGCTTGATGCTCAGTTGACCTTTCAGAAGCTATTAGAAGGGGGGGAAGCCCAAAATGCAGCTGTGCTAAATTATCCTTTCAGTCACACCACAAGAAAAAGGTAAGCAAATGAATAAGTAAACGAAACTTAGAAAAGTATCATAATAAATGCTATGGTTACAAACTCATTCAATGAATGGGAATTAGTGGCTGAAGGAGATGAAATTGTGCTTCTCCTCTGAACATTTGTGTGGAATTATCTTGTGAAGAAAGAAAATGTGTTCATGTTTTCTTTTATTCACGGCACTACTAGATACAAAGATGACAACTAGCAAGGAACCAAATATATAATAAAATGGGAGAAATATAATTGTCCGTTGCATTTACCCAGCAAAGATTTTATTAATGAAAAAGCTGAAAATTACTGAGCAGATAGAAACTAGCATGCTGTTTAAATACACATACTCTGAGAATATACAGAATAATACATAAAGTGTCTTTATGGACACCCTGGACATAATTTCAGACAACTTTCCCATCTACGTACTTCACAAAGCACTGTTTAGACTAAATCGAACTGATAGTCCCAATTACAGTAAACCTACTGAAGCAATTGCTGAATGGTAGGAAACACATATGGACCGCCCAGAGTCCCCTAATCTGTTCCAGGAAACTGCAATTTGAATTTTAAACCTGGGGTTTTTAATTGGATTCCCGTGGGATTCAATAAATTAAAGAAAGAAGGAAATCAAGTAGGTGAACAGAAAAAGAATGGGAAAGTAAGGATTTTAGTTGGATAAATAAGAAATGCCATTTCAAAAATCCATGTAACTGGCAAAGAACTCAGAAATACAATCTGAATGGGAAAGTATGACATACACACACTTCCAAGCTGCTCTTTCTCTTGCTGGCTTTTAAACACCATTGAGGGAAAGGAAGAGAAAGAGGAGAGATCAACAGACAACCAGCTGCTTCTTCTGAGGAAATGGAACTACTTTTCTCACAGGAGACAGGTGTATCACACAGTCAAGGCGCTTCCAGGCAGCACCAAATTGTGGGTTTTCCATGAGGGGCATGAAAACCCGGGGTTCGAGAGAAGGTCTGCAAACATACCTGTTAGTCCTGGAATTTCAGCCTGCGACGTCCAGACTTGCTGCTTTATTACAGAATTTTGAAGCCCGCGAGATAGCCACCACGAGATGTCCGCCGGAAATTTTGGCATTTAAAAAAAATGTTAAGATGTGAATATGCGCATTGTTTGTATGAGTTTTGTTCCTGGGTCATATATATCTGTTCATCATTGCTTTTATCATAAAAGCATGAGGAAAGTTGTTACATGAGAAAACCTTTGTGTGTCACAAAATTCATTAAACGTGTGGAAGATTAAGTTTCTCATGGTAGGATGAAGTTTTTGCCCTCCAGTCAACTGTTGCCATGTTTTTACGATACACCAAATCAATAACCGACATGTATATCCTGAGAACAAATCAACATTTAAAAATCCCATATTTTCCAAGTGTAGGGATATACAGAGATTCAAATATACACATTCTCCAGCCTGAACAAGGATATTGCCGCAACTCAAAATCTTGCATTTTAGTGCTTTGTAGCATTTTGAACTGGGAGCTCCTGGGATACAGGTTCTGTGTGGATGGGCCCTCAGCATCAAAGTGCCCATCTACATAGTTTTGCTTCTTTGGATTGGTTCCAGATTTACACTTCTCTACTTCTGAACCATGACAGCATAGGAAGTGCCATCCCCTGTTCCCTACGTTGTGGAATATAGACATAACAACAGTGGTAGCACTGCCATGTGTTCTGAATCAGACACAACCCCCCAAATCTCATTGACTGGTATTATCCCGTGTTAGGGGCCAGAGGTCCCTGGACATCATCTGAGTGCCCAGGAGGGATGTCTGACCTAGTTTGAGCTTTGTAACTTGTACAGACATGCCCATAAACCAACCTATATCTCCAAAGCTGTCTCTGTAGTAAGGTCCACACGCCAGTCCAGTTAACTTCTGAATATGGAGTTGACAGGACAGCAGTTGGAGTCTTTGCCTTCAGCAAAACAAAACAACAGCATGCATTGAAACAACCCTACTTACCAACGCATGTGATTCCACCCCTCCCTACCTGTTGCACAACTCCATCAGAAAATACAGCTTCATAACACACAATTTAGACTTGAGTATAGAAAATGTTAAGGCATCCTTTTCTTCTTTTGGCACTTTTCATAACTGACAACTCTGCTCCCCAGCCAGCCATTTATTGACGTGGCCTTATATCATCTTGTGCAATATTGACACTCTTCTTGGAATGTATTACCATAGGGAGTTTGCCTGGAAAATTAAATAATGAGAATGAGAGCAAAAGAGACAGAGGGGGAGAGAGCCCTTTGACTGGTTAATATGATTACATGACTCACACTCTGGCACAGCTACACCTCAGATTAAGTCCCTGAGCTTTGCAATCATCTGGAAATGTCATTACTGACAGTTATCTCCCCTCCTCAATTAGGCCTTGGCAATTTCTTCCTGTCATCCAATTAGAATGTAGCAGCTTCTCAAAATTGCCGCGCTTTTATACATGTCTGGATAAGTGATAGGTACTGCATACACATTCCTGTGAATATCATGCTTGCTTAAGCTTGATGCTTTCGGTGTTGAACATGATATATATCACAAAAGTGGCTGCTGCCAGTTGCCTGGTCTAATGACTCTCCTGCCCTAATTGGTGTGTAATGAAGATGCTTCTTAGTAGAAATGGGTTGAAATTATTCCTTTCAATTTGTTATTGAAATAAGTAAAAGTAAAGGTTTCCCCTTGACATTAAGACTAGTTGTGTCTGTGGGGTGTGTGTGCTCATCTCCTTTTCTAAGTTGATGAGCCGGCGTTATTCATGGACACCTCCAAGGTCATGTGGCCGGCATGACTGCATGGAATGCCATTACCTTTCTGCAGAAGTGGTATCTACTGATCTACTCACATTTGCATGTTTTTGAACTGCTAGGTTGGCAGAACCTGGGCCTAACAGTGGGAGCTCACCCCGCTCCCTGGATTTGAATCGCCAACCTTCTGGTCAGCAAGTTCAGCAACTCAGTGGTTTAACCCGCTGAGCCACCAGGGGGCCCGGCTATTGAAATAACTTCACCAAAATAAGAAATGCAACATGTCTTCAAATTTCTGAAGAAAAGACTTGTGATTAAAAAACTGAAGTGAGGGAGAAACCAACACTGGCACAACTTGTTCATGTAAGCCCAAGTCTAATATCTAGACTTGAATCCCTGACGCTTCTTTCTTCAGAGACCCTCTTTAATTCCTGTGCAACAGATATAGGAGACAGGACTCTATTCTGTACCTACACATTAGGCTTGTTTGATCAAGGGGGAAAAATGGTTCAAAACTCATTTTGGATGTAGGGGGTGCTGGTGATTCATTTCCTAAATGATTTCTGAAATTTTCCGAAGAAAATTTGAATTTTCCTAATTTTCCGAATTGCTTCGTTAATGGCGGCCGCGATTGTGCAATATACGAAAACCTGCAAACAAGACAGGTGAAACTTGGGGAATTCCCTTTTCCTCAGTTTTAGACTGTTACTGACAAAACTTGCCACAGTGTCAGCATATTCACTTTCAACATGTTTAGAAGATCCCTGGTACCTTGACATTTTTTAAAGTAAGCCACTGTTCAACATTGCCCCTCCCAGATCAGAAGGGAGGAATCACCAGAGGACGGCAGCGCCCCACCCCAGCCCTCCAAGTTATGGCTGCCCACCGTTGAACAGCATTCCACCCCACCGCCCAACCCTCAAAGACCAGGAGGGACGAATCCCCCGAGAACTGACCGTTTGCCTGCCCTGTGGATGCCAGCAGTCCTCTCCAACCACCTCCTCCAACACCTCAAGGAGGGATGAATCCCCCCGAGGAATGTCCATTCACCTGCCCTGTGGCTGGATGCCAGCTGTCCTTCCCATCTACCTCCCTCTACACCTTGAGGGGGGATGAATCCTCCAAGGACTGACCGCTTGTCTGCCCAGTGAATGCCAGTGTTCCACCATGATCACCCCCTCTAGCAATTGGTGGGCGCATGAAATCCCCCAAGGAATGTCCATTTTCCTTCCCTATGGATGCCAGAGGTCCTCTCCAAGCACCTCCTCCAACACCTTAAGGATGGACGAATCCCCCCAAGGACTGACCGCTTGGTGGGACCAGCCAAGTCCACCTAACAAAGGAGGAGTACAGGGTAGTCAAACGGGCACCCCTCCGATTCCCCGCTGTACTGGCCGCTAGCCTTCCCTGTGGATGGCGGGCTACTGCCGCCAAACCACCCTCTCAAACAGCGGGAGAAGGGACGAATTCCCCTGAGGAATGAATGCTCGACCGCCCAGTGGATGCCAGCATTGCGCCCCAACTACCCCCTCTAGCAACTGGAGGAGGGACACATTCCCCCGAGGAATAACTGTTTGTCTGCGCAGTGGATGCCAGCATTTCACCCCAACTACCCCCTCTACCAACAGCTTTGAATCTTACTGTGGCATCAATCAGGGAGCATACCAGTCCATGGAGAGGAAAGGGGCCTTCCAAAGCTTTATTGTGTTGATTCCCAAGAAAAGGATTGGATTAGTTGATTTCTAGTTTCCCAAAAGTAGCACGTATAACACCAAGAAGAGGAAAGGGGCCTTCAAAAGCTTTATTGTGTTGATTCCCAAGGATAAGATTGGATTAGTAGATTTCAAGTTTCCCAAAGTACCACGTATAACCTCAAGGAGAGGAACAGGGCCTTCCAAAGCTTTATTGTGTTGAATCCCAAAAAAAATTGGTTTAGTTGATTCCTAGTTTCCCAAAGTAACACATGTAAGCCCAAGGAGAGGAAATGGGTCTCCAAATCCTTTTTGTGTTGTTCTCCAAGGAAAAGATTACATTGATAGATTTCTAGTTTCCAAAAGTACGTGTGACCCCAAGGAGAGGAAATGGGCCTCCAAACTTTTTTGTGTTGTTACCCAAGGAACAGATTAGATTAATAGATTTCTAGTTTCCTAAAATACAACGTGTAACCCCAGGCAGACAAAGAGGCCTCCAAACTTTTGTGTGTTTTCCCAGGAAATTATTAGCAACAAAGGGGAATTCTGGTTTCCCAAAGCACAGAAGTCAAACCCCAGGATAAAAAAGACATTAAAAGTTGTTTTCCCTGCTTCAGGAAGGGAGTTATTATCAGCAAAGGGGAAATCTGGTTTGCCAAAGCACAGAAGTCGAACCCCAAGAGAGAGAACCCTTAGAAGTTGTATTCCCTGCTTCAGGAAGGGAATTAGTAGCAAAGGAGATATTGTTCCCAACCCAGTCCTTCCCCTGCAAAGCGGTGGCGTGGCACCTTTCCCACCCAAGCAGCCTGCCCTAGTCCCTTTCCCTTCACGTCCCCAGCTCGCAATAAGACTACGAGGCACGTGCGGCCCTTTTTAAAGGGCAATGGCTGCCATGCCGAAACCCCGCCCCTCCCGAGGTGGTTTCCTCTCATTGGCTAGAGGCAAGCATCCCAGCATGCAAGCAGCTGCTTGCCTCCAAAGCTGATTAATTTCCAATTCACTTCCTTAATCGGAAAAAAGATGGTGATGGTGGCTTTGAAAGGGCAAGAATACTTCCGGGTTCCCAAATCGCTTCGAAACCGCTTCAAATATGGATTTAATCCAATTTTAATTCAAATAACGAAGATTCCAACTGAACCTACCCATGCCTAATATGCGTACGTATCTGCATACGTATTTGCATTCGTATCTGGATATGTATACGGATATGCATACACAGGGTGGCGGGAGGGAAATATGCTTATATCAATATAAATAGCCCGTTATATGCATATCTCTTGACTCATTCTCTGTGTGTGGGTGTGTGACTGTATACAAGTGATTTCTTTTTGCTCACAGGTGACAGTTTAGACAGCAATATCTATTTTACTAATAAAGGCCTTAGAGATAAGTGGGGACAGATGGTATGTGTTTTATGTATTCATTACAGTTTCTGGTTTAGATCTAGACTTATTTTATTTCTTTTATTAGCTTGTACGTTTTGAAAAAAAACATCACAGGAATTTTTCTGTTATGTTTTGATTTTAATGTAGGGACCCATCGTTCACTGCTTTTGCGTGTCAACTAGCGATTTCACTTTTAGTGAATTCTCTAAGCTTCTTTTTCCTCCACTTTCTCTGTTATAGCTTGTGATTCAGCTTCCACCTTCTTCATATAGATAATGTAAGATCTCTCCAATTTTCTACAAGGCACATACTTACCCCTTTATAAGATAAGTAGCTGTAATGAGGCATGAAAGTTCAGGTCAGAGAAACGTGTGACCTCCAACTAGGTTTTGCAGTCAAATGGTCTTTTCTCATGTCCTGTTGTACAAAGAATGTATCCCGATCCTTAATACAGTTTGACACCACTTTAAGTTTTATGGCTTAATGCTATGGAATTATGGGAGTTTTATTTATTTATTTATTTATTTCGGACATTTATATCCCAACCTATCTCAACCTTCGCAGAGGCACACAAGCGGCTAACAAACCGGCACCCCATGGTGCCCATAACCAAAAACATAAATATACAATTTAAACAGCAATATAGCAATACAACAGTATAAAACAGTAAAAACAGTATACAACAGTATAAAAACAATCAAGCAGTCAACAGTCGCCTGTTTAAATCATCGACCAAGGAGCAGTCATTCAATTCCATAGAAGCCGTCACGTCAGCAAATCAACCTCTTAATTCCATCAATGCCACTTATTTATCTATAGCCCTAACAGACTATTTTAACATCTACCCAATTAGTTAAGATCTTTTAAACTCATCCTTGCTGCTACCAAGTTGTCATATGTCATTGACTAATTCATCAAGACTGCTACTATATATTGTATTATTTGTGTAATTAACTGGTCCCACACCATAATGTGATTAGGTTGTTGCATTAGCATTAGCCGGGCCGTCCATTAGAACCAGTCTACTCATTGCCCCCCTTCGAAGGGGAACCGCTGACCCTATCCCCCTCGGTGAAGAGCCTCGGTGTCATTCTGGACTCTAAGATGTCAATGGAGGCCCAGATTGCCTCCACGAGCAAAAGGGCCTTCTTCCACCTACGCCAAGTGAGGCAACTGGCGCCCTACCTTCCAACTGAGGCGTTAGCTACAGTAATCCACGCCACGGTTACATCAAGGCTGGATTACTGCAACGCCTTATATGTGGGTCTGCCTCGGTCACTAACCCGCAAGATCCAGATTGTGTAGAATGCTGCCGCCAGGCTCCTCACAAAAACACCAATGAGATGCCACATCACACCATCCCTGCAGCGTTTGCACTGGCTGCCTGTCGAATACAGAGTCCTCTATAAGACCCTGACCTTGACTTTCAAGGCCCTGTGGGGCCGGGGCCCTTCATACTAAAAAGACCGCTTGATCCGGAGACCCGGCGGGCAAAGATGGCAGCAGGACGGACACTTTGAGGCTCCTCAGAGTGCCAACTGTCTCCTCGACCGGAGGGCGATTTGCGCCCCCTCCCAGAGACGAAGCCACGTCTAAAGGGATCGCGAAGCCGTAGGGAAGGTGCCGCTGACTCAGGGATCGCCCCCCCCTCAAGAGGGGGAGATCGAGTGAGTCCGGCCTTCAGCCGAGGCAGCAAGTGGGTCGAGGGATGGGAAGCGGGGGACGACCCGCAGTAACTGCCAGCCCAGCCCAGCCCACCAAGATCGGGGCCAAAAGAGGAGGAGGAGACGGGCACGAACAAATGTGAGTGCTGGGGAAGTCAGCACACATATTAAGGGGGTGGTGGAGATCGCACCAAAAGGAAGGCCTGTCCCTCCCATGATCACACGAACCTCGATATAAGAGAGACAGAGGGGTAGAGTGAGGATGAGCAGCAGGGACCCCAACAGCCCCACGGAAGCCCCCACACTCAGGGGATCGGGCCCCCAACAAAAGAGACACAAAGGCCCAGCAAGCAGGCCACACAGAGGGGCAGTCAACCATCCCTGGCAAAGGCAGAGGGAACGGGAGGAAAAGAGCTAAAGGGAGCCAAAATGGCGGATGAGCTCTCACAGCCCTAGGAGCAGGGAAGAAGAAGAGCTTTTTGGCGGGAGCGCTATCTTGGGAGAGGGAAAAAGACATTTTTCCAATAGTAAAACAGGGAACAGCACAACTGACAATAGAACTATGTCGGCACTGCATGAACGGACCTCAAGAGCAAAAGAGCGGAGGATAATGCAAGAAGAGGGACCAGAGGAGGAAGGAATAACTTTGAGGGACATCCTGCGAAAAATAGGGGAAGCTCAAGATGGGTGCCTACGGAAGATGGATTCCATAATGTCTCGGCAAGAAAAGCAAATGGGAACGATCCGGGAGCACTCCCAACGTGCAAAAACAGAACCAACCGAAGAGGCATTCCCCACAATGCCAGAGCTGCTGACCTTCTATGATGATGGAAAGGACGCACCCCAGGTCAAGGGGGAAAACGCAACAATACATGAAGGTAGAGAGAAGAGAGGGAAGGAGAATATAAAACCGCAAGAAATACCAGAAGAAAGGGGACCTCACTCCAAAAATAGGGAGGAAGTTTCACTGGAAGTTGCAAGAATGACTTCAAAGGGCCCTAAAACTTCTGCCCCCCAAATAAGAGAAGAGGGGGAAAACCAAGAGGCCGCTGCAACACCTAAAAGCCCCATCCTGGATACAGATAAGAACGAAAACAAAAAGACTGGGACGCAGTCCAATAGGAAGAGAAGCTGGAGGAGAACAACCCAGCAAGGAAGAAAGAAAAACCTAAAGAAAAATTGCCCCTACTCACTAAAGGCGTATTTTAGGCCTACGAGATGTGGCATCCTGGGGATGGATATAAAAGGCCTCGAATCTCCTAAAGAGAACGGTTAGAAAGGAAGCCGAGGAAAACGAAAAGGTACAGATCCAGCTACACTAAAAGACAAGGAACGGACAATGGACACCAAACACGGGAAAGATTTTGAAGGCTAAGGGAAAAGAGTTTTTTTTAAAAAAGGACAAAAACTAAAAACAACAGATTGCTTTTATACCAAGAGGGTTATGAAGACCCGTCTCTGGAAAAAGAAGGAAAAAGAGCCTAAAAAGATGACTTGTAAAAAAGAAATGTCCAGCTTAACAAGGAGAGAGACTGTACGAGAAAAACAAGAAGCATCCATGACCAAGGAACTTAGAAGAAAACAAGTTACCCCTATCTCTATCTTTTCTCATCACCCTTACCCATTACTATCCCCCCCAGATCCCAGACCAAACAACCTCCCTCACCGCCCCTACCCCTTACCCCCTCCTACCCCCCATCCCTCCCTATACCCTCAATCCGCCCTACCCCAAAACCATCCCCCCCTTTTTTCATCTGTATGTATTCAAAACTTTCAATAAAAATTTAATTTTAAAAAAAAGACCGCTTGATCCTACCTGCCCACCCAAGAGCACCACGGCCAGCAAACGAGAACCTCCTCTGTGTCCCGGGTCCGAGAGAGGCTCATTTGGAGTCCACGAGACAGAGATCCTTCTCTGTTGCGGCCCCCGTCCTGTGGAACTCTCTGCCGCCAGACCAAAGAGGCTCCCTCGACCTGCCCCAGTTCTTGGCGGCACTTAAGACATGGCTATTCAGGAAAGCCTACGCATAACACGGAACCAGCGACTCGGAATTCACCGAGTCTGATATTTTAGTATTTTAACCATTTAATATTTTAATATTTTTAATATTTTAATCGTTAGTTGTGTAAATCGCCCGGAGCACAAACGTGGAGGGCGACTCATAAATAATAAAGTTCAGTTCAGTTAACCAGTTATTAGCACTTTAGTTAACTGCGCTGTGACATTGCACTAGCACTTTAACTTCCGACCTAGAGGAATATTTAAACTATATTATCAGCACTTACCATCTATGTATATATGTTCTCTGTCCCAATTGTTTTCGCATTGCACTTTATAGTTTTTTGGGATATTGGAGGGAACTGGAGGCATAGAGGGGAGAAAATGCTGGGGTCCAGTTTAAAATAATCATGCTGATGTTTGTCATTATAGATCAACAACTGGATCAAGGGCTAGGGGTGTGGGGGGGGGAGGAAGTTTGCTCAGGGAGGATGGTTCCGCAGATAGAGGGGCCAGTATAGAGGTGATGACAGGGAGTGGGAGATATGAGAAAGGGAGAACAAAATACCCAATTCGGCCCAAAATCTATGAGAATACATTGGTGACTCCAAAACACTCCAAAGCACAACAACAATCTCGGCCCAAAATTCATGAAGGAACACTGGCAATTCCAAAACATCATTATGATACAACACAACAACTAATTCGGCTTAGAAATTCTGAAAAAACATTGGCAATTCCAAAACATTTTCCTGACATGGTACAGCTGAGATGCCAGGATGGCGGTCCCTCTAGGTTAAGAGTGGTACTGTTCAATGCCAGGTCAGTGAATGGAAAGACATCTATCATTCAGGATTTGATTCAAGAAGAACATGCTGACTGTTGCACCTCAGACAAGAGAAGCCCCTCTGGAATCACTCACACACCAGATAGTACTTAAAAAACTAGTTTTTTTATTGAAGCAATATAGTTCCAGTAAATAGGTTAAAAAGGAAAAAGCAAAACGATGATGATCAATCCAACAGAGTCAATCAATTCAAAAAGCAGACCGTAAAAACTGTTACTCGAATAACTTGAAGCATAGCAAGGCAAGGTAATCCATAGATCTAATACAATACTTGAGACAAGTCAGGACAAGGCAGTCCAAAAAAACAAAGGAACAAGATACTAGGCAAAAACCATAAGCATAGGCGAGGAACAAGATTTCTTCAATGCTGTCAATTCTAAACGAAGGCTGGAATCTAACATGGGTCTGTCTTTGCACCTTAAGTAGAAAACCAATTTGGTTTCACTTTAGCTTTCTGTCTGATTCTCTCACTTCGGCGTTGATCTACGGCCATCTGTCTTCTAACACAGATATCAGCCTTGTGATCAAAACTCCCTTCAGAATCCCATGCCTCCTTTTCTTGCTCATTAACTTCTTCACCTGTTGTTTTATCTAAAGCAAGCTCTCCCCTATCCTTGACCTGAGGATTCTCATCTAGAGCTGGCCTGGGAACACATCTGTTCTCATCAACGGAATTTCCATCTGCAGGGCTCCTGGGAATCACAACTTCATTTTGCACATTTAATTCACTGTCAGCATCTCCATTGAAATCAGCCTCATGGGCTTGAGAGCCAGGCTGAAATACCACACTGACCTAGCTTGCATAATAGAGACCTGATTGGATGAGATGGGAGGGGTTAATCTCTCTCACTTTGTCCACCAGGCTACTCTGTGCAGCACCAGTCAAGACATGGAGGGCAGGGGGGCAGAGTCACAGTGGTCTATAAGGATTCTATCTCCCTGACCAGGTGCCCCATCCCGCAGTCAACCTCCTCTGAGTGTATTGGCATCAGGGTAGGTCACAGGGACAGGATAGGGATTCTGTTAGTGTACTGACCATCACCTGATCAGGTTTAGACTTACTGTGTCTCTTAACCTCCACAGGGGTGGTGGACCCTTTAGAATTGTCTGCCCCAGGAGACTTATGGATCCTAATGGATTCCTGACGGCACATAGGGATTTTCCTGCCTCCTTGGCAGGTGACTCTGTCGATACTTTGGTCTCTAGCTGGGACAGTGAGATGACCAGAGCAATTGACACAATCGCTCAAGAATGCCACCTCTCGAGTAACTGAACTAAACCAGCTCCTTGGTTTACTGAGGAGCTGGCAGTGATGAAGCTAAAGAAGAGGAGGCTAGAATGCATGTGGCATTGGAAGCGGTCCAAATCAGCATGGGCATGTCTATGCACCTTTTTAAGATCCTATGACGCGGCAATAAAGGTGGCAGAGAAATCATTTCTTGCTGCCAATATTGCATCTGCAAAGAACCATCCAGCTGAGCTTTTCCTGGTCATCAGAGGACTGTTAAATCTGCTGAAGAGCAGGATCCCTGATGACTCGGTGGTCCACTGTGAAGCATTTGCCCGGTTCTTTGCGGATAAAGTCACGCTGATTCATAATCTGAGGATGTGACATGAGCATCTGCTTGTCCAGTTTTATTGGATTCGTTTTAATTGGTTCAGCTTGAGGATGTGGACAGGATCATTGGAGATGTGAGACCTACCACATGCATCATAGACCCCTTCCCATCCTGGCTAATAAAAGAGCCAGAGGGGGTTTGGCAGAGTGGGTAAAGGTGGTGGTCAATGCCTCCTTACAGGAAGGCAAACTTTCAGCCAGCTTAAAAGAGGCTGTTATAAAACTGCTGTTGAAAAAACCATCACTGGACCTTACTCGATTCATCAACTATCAGTCAGTTTCCAATCTTCCCTATTTGGGTAAAGTCATGGAATGTGTGGTGGCTTCACAAATCCTGGTAGACACTGATTATCTAGATCCAGCACAGTCTGGCTTTAGACTGAGACACCCTTGGTCGCCATGGTAGATTATCTCCGCTGGAAACTAGACAGGGGGAGTGTCTTCCTGTTAGTGCTGCTGGACCTCTCAGCAGCTTTCAATACCATTGACCATGGTATCCTTCTGGGCCACCTCACAGATATGGGACTTGGAGATACTGTTCTGTAGTGACTCCGGTCCTTCCTCAAGGGACGGTCCCAGAAGGTGTTACTGGGTGACACCTGTTCAACCCCACAACAATTGTTTTGTGGAGTCCCACAGGGTTCAATTCTGTCCCTGATGTTGTTTAACATCTACATGAAGCCGCTGGGGGAGATCATCCAGAGTTTTGGAATGAGGTGTTATCTCTATGCAGATGGCGTCCAAATCTGTCACTCCTTCTCTTTCTGGTCCCTGAACCAGTGCTTTATTTCTGGTATTTATACCCCATCACTTCTCTACCCCTGGAGGGGGATTCAGGACTGGTAAATGGTGAAACATAATCAAACATAACGAAAACAAGAAAAAAATCATATCTGTGAGACCCATGGTTTTGCATCCCTGCATTCAACATAATATGTTCTCTCTGGTAATTTTCTAGGTCTTTCAAATGATTTTATACTATGCCTCTGATGGAAATTACTATAAAACTCTTGGAATTGTTTTGGTCCTCCAACAGGAGTCTATATTAACTTTTCACAAAAGTCAATCATTTCAAAAAATGTGTTGTTATCCCAGATTTTCTGTTTCCACAGTAAGTTCAGAAACATATTCCCCAAAACCAAAAATATATTAGACTGTTTTTGGAAATTAAACCATCTCCTGCTATTTCCCTGTTATCCCCCCACCCCACTCCTGTCCCCATTGTAGAAATAACCCTTGTTTATGATATGGGAAGGAGAGGGAGGAATAGCCAGCAAAAACAAGGGAAATAGTTTTCCTCCTTCAATTTCCCCCCTATAAAATGGACTATCATTCTCTCTTTAGTGCCTCCCAGTGGCCTCCGCCCAGATAATGGAGCAGTACCAGAAAATCTATTCATTTCATTTTGTGCTACAGTCAAACATCAAAATGACTTATATTCTTATTTGCTTACATTATTTTCTTAATCAATATAGCTGAAGACTTAACCCAGTCTTGAAGCCCAGTTGGAGGAAATGGCAAGTGACTCAGAGGATGATATATCTGAATAAATAACTATATAAGAACCTTTGAAAAAGATTCACTATATGCCACTAATACATGTTACTTTATGCTCATATGTTTTTATGCTCTTTCTTAGAAAGACACCCATCGATTCAGTCAATGTGTGCATGGTTTCCCACTGCACAGTTGTATCATTATGAATCAGAAAGTTATACTTCTGTCTGTTGCCTTTATAAAGCCAACTGTCCTTGTGAAAAGCACATCAGGCAGACTACTTTCAAATAAGGAATAAAACAGAAAATAAATAAAGGAGAAAGAAAGGAGCACTGGTAAGTTCCTGGGGTAAATTTGTGGCTTAGATTCTAGTATTGCTTTAGGTCTTTGTTAGCAGCTGCAAAAAAGCAGTTGTTTTTCTTCAAGTTGCCTTAAGCACATTCCTTGAAGGGGCGGGGCTTGCTACAGCAGCTCCCAGCTGACTCACATCCTGCCAGGTGGGAGGAGTTAGCCTAGTTTCTGTTTTCAAATCAGTCAGCTAACTGTCCTTGTGAAAAGCACATCAGGCAGACTACTTTCAAATAAGGAATAAAACAGAAAATAAATAAAGGAGAAAGAAAGGAGCACTGGTAAGTTCCTGGGGTAAATTTGTGGCTTAGATTCTAGTATTGCTTTAGGTCTTTGTTAGCAGCCCGCACGCCTATCGGCGCGATAGAGCATAAACTTGTAACAAGTCGGAGAAGAAATATCCAAAGACTTGTAAAAAATTAAATTAAGTAAATTAAGACCACAACAAAACAGTTAATCTACAAAAAAACATTAATAAGAAATGGAGGTAGCCAGCCAGCAGTGGGAGGGGTTTCCCAGTGTTTTGCATTGAGTGTCACATGTATGACTACCTGCCTGCCGGGCAGAAGTCTTGGGTGTGCGTTCGCTGCAGTGAGCTCCTGGCTCTCAGGGAACGTGTTTCTTCCCTTGAAGCCAAGGTAGCAGACCTGGAGAAGCACAGAGAGGAAGTGAGGCTGGAGGATAAGATCTCCAGAGATGCAACAGGAGCATCCCACTCCATGATGAGCAGCCCTCCAGCTGCCTTGGAAAATGGGGGTCTTGGGCAGGAGAACATCAGTCTGAGGAAGAGGGACCGGCTCCCTCAGTTGGGACCCCTTCCTCAGAGGCTGTGCCCATATCTTCGTGCACCGAAGATACTTCTCGGGTGGTAGGAGGTGGGCTTCTTGTAGTAGGTGATTCGATTGTCCGAACATAGAAAGCTGGGTTTGTGATGGACGTGATGACCGCATGGTAAATTGCCTGCCGGGTGCAAAGGTCGCGGACATTACGAGGCATCTAGATAGGCTGGTAGATAGTGCTGGGGTGGAGCCAGTGGTCGTGGTACACGTTGGTACCAATGACATTGGGAAGGCTAAGCGGATGGTCCTGGAAGCCAAATTTAGGTTGCTAGGTAGAAGATTAAGGTCCAGGACCTCAAAGGTAGCATTCTCGGAAATGCTACCTGTTCCACACGCAGGGGACAGCCAGACAGGCAGAGCTCAGGAGCTTCAATGCGTGGATGAGGCAGTGGTGTCGAGAGGAAGGTTTTAGATTTGTTAGGAACTGGGGAACATTTTCAGGAAAGCCAGACCTGTACAAAAGGGACGGGTTACACTTGAACGAAAATGGAACCAGACTGCTGGCGACTAATATTAAAAAGATTTCAGAGCAGCTTTTAAACTGATTCCTAGGGGAAAGTCGACAGGAGCTGGGCAGCTTCCGGTTCGAGAGGGCGAAATGCCAAGTATGGAGGACGAAATCCATACACAAATGGCTGAGTCAACAGAAAAGATAGATAGTAGTAGTCGAGAGGTAGGACATGGTAGGCCTTCTACAAATTCTCACAAACAGCCAAAGTTGAAAGTGCACCAGAGAAATAAATATAAATGTCTGTACGCAAACGCTAGAAGCCTTCGAACAAAAATAGGGGAGTTGGAATATTTGGCAAAGGAAAAAAATATTGATATTATTGGCATAACAGAAACCTGGTGGACGGAGGAAAACAAATGGGACACAAAGATTCCAGGTTATAAACTGTACAGGAAAGACAGGAGAGGGAAAAATGGTGGCGGTGTGGCCCTGTACATAAATGAGGAGCTAGAATCTCATGAATTAGAACTTCAAGAAATTTCAAACTCACCTACAGAAACATTGTGGATAAAAGTCCCAGGACAAAAAACTAATCTAGCACTAGGGATCTGCTATCGCCCTCCCAACCAAACTCCAGAGGCAGACTGCTATCTGGAAAATGAAGTTAAACAGGCCTCAAAAGAAATACATTAGTCATAATGGGGACTTCAACTATCCCCAAATAGATTGGCCAAATTCTTGTTCTACGCATGAAAGAGAGACAAGGTTCCTCGACATGCTAGCTGATTATTCCCTTGAGCAGATGGTCATGGAACCAACCAGGGGAAAGGGGATCCTGGACTTGGTGCTAACTAATGAACAAGATCTCGTTCAAGATGTCCTTGTAACTGAGCCCATAGGTACCAGTGACCACAACACAATAACCTTCAACTTAAGTTTGGATAGCAAACTGTCAGTAAAAACTAACACAGAGACCTTAAATTTTCACAAAGGGAATTTCACCAAAATGAGAAAAATTGTAAAGAACAAACTAAAAGGAGCAGTAAAAAAAAATCAAATCCCTCCAAAATGCTTGGAAACTGTTTAAAAATACCTTAAAACAGGCCGAACTAAAATGCATTCTAATAAAAAGAAAGAGGCATGGAAAGTCCAAAAGGACACCAGTATGGCTTACAAACGAAGTAAAAGATGTGATTGGAAAGAAGAAAAACTCATTTAAGAAATGGAAGGCTCTTCCTACCGAGGAGAACAGAAAGGAACACAAGCTCTGGCAAACTAAATGCAAAGCAACAGTCAGGAAAGCCAAGAGAGATTTTGAGGCACACATAGCAAAGAATATTAAAAAAAACAACAAAAACTTCTTTAAGTACATCAGAAGCAGGAACCCAACTAGAAAAGCAGTTGGGCCACTCGACGACAATGGCCAGAAAGGGAAAATCAGCGAAGACAAAGAGATTGCTGAGCGGCTAAATGACTTCTTTGCCTCCGTTTTCACACAGGAGGACAGACAACATATGCCTTCAGCCGAGTCAGTTTTTTCAGGGAGGGAATTAAAAGAATTAAAACAGATAGAGATAAACAAGGAGGATGTTCTCATATGCCTTACTAAACTAAATGTCAACAAATCACCAGGTCCAGACGGCATCCACCCCAGAGTTCTTAAGGAACTCAAGTGTGAAATTGCTGAACTTCTAGCTAAGATATATAACCTTTCTCTAAGATCAGGCACTGTACCCGAGGACTGGAGGGAGGCAAATGTAACACCGATCTTCAAGAAAGGATCCAGAGGTGATCCAGGAAATTATAGACCAGTCAGTTTAACCTCAGTTCCAGGCAAAATGATGGAAACCATTATTAAAGAAAAAAAAATTACTAGGCACATAGAAGAACAGGCATTGCTGAAAGAAAATCAACATGGTTTCTGCAAAGGCAAATCATGTCTTACTAACTTGTTAGAATTCTTTGAGGGTGTAAATAAACACATATAAAGGGGACCCAATTGATATTGTTTACCTTGACTTTCAAAAGGCTTTTGACAAAGTCCCTCACCAAAGGCTCCTAAATAAGCTCTTCAGCCATGGAATCAGAGGACAGGTCTTGTCCTGGATTGGAACCTGGCTAAACTGTAGGAAACAAAGGGTGGTAATAAATGGACACTTCTCTGGGTGGAAAGAGGTGGGAAGTGGCGTACCCCAAGGTTCAGTTTTGGGTCCGTTACTTTTTAATTTATTCATTAACGATCTGGATGTAGGAGTGAATTCTGAGGTAGCAAAGTTTGCAGACGACACTAAATTGTTCAGGGTAGTTAAAAATGAAACTGATTGTAAAGAGCTCCAGAAAGATCTCTCGAAATTGAGTGAATGGGCAACAAAGTGGCAAATGCATTTTAACCTAAACAAGTGTAAAGTCATGCACATCGGGGCAAAGAACCCCAACTACACTTATCAACTGATGGGGTCAAAGCTTTCTGAGACAAACCAGGAAAGGGATCTTGGGGTCTTGGTGGACAGCTCAATGAAGATGTCAACCCAGTGCGCTGCAGCAGTGAAAAAAAGCAAATTCTATGCTAGGCATGATCAGAAAGGGAATCGAAAATAGGTCAGCAAATGTTGTATTACCTCTCTACAAATCTATGGTAAGGCCACATTTGGAGTACTGTGTACAATTCTGGTCTCCGCACCTTAAGAAGGATATAACGGAACTGGAAAAGGTACAGAAAAGGGCAACAAGAATGATCCAAGGGATGGAGCGGCTCCCTTATGAAACCAGGTTGCAACGCCTTGGTCTTTTCAGTCTTGAAAGACGGCGTTTAAGAGGTGACTTGATCGAAGTGTATAAAATCATGCATGGGATAGAAAAGGTGAATAAAGAAAAATTATTTTCTTTGTCACAAAACACTAGGACTAGAGGGCACTCCCTGAAGCTCCAAGGTAGGAAAATTAGGACTAATAAAGGGAAATATTTCTTCACCCAGAGGGTCATTGGGTTATGGAACTCACTTCCAGAAGAGGTTGTGACAGCTGTCAGCCTGAACAACTTCAAGGCAGGATTAGACAGATTCATGGATACCAAGTGTATCGGTAGTTACTGAAAAGGACATTCAAGTGCCACCTCGGAGTTGGTTGAGGTAGGCAGGATTTCCCTGGGTACTGGTTGTGGGGGGTCGGGAGCAGGTCAGGGTTTTGCCCTCCCTTCTGCTCGAGATCCCCGTGTACAACTGGTGGGCCACTGTGTGATACAGAATGCTGGACTAGATGGGCTGAGGTCCGATTCAGCATGGCTCTTCTTATGTTCTTATGTTCTTATGCGAAGTTTGTTCAGTTACCTTTTTTCCTTTCAATAATCCCACAAGACAGGGCTATAGGTTCTTTCATGCTGCAAAATTATAGCATTATGTTTCTACTGTAAATGCCATAGTAACATCCTAAGGAATCTACGAATTTGTAGTTTGGTGAAGAAAAAGAGCGCTCTGGCTGAGAAATCTAAACCTTCTGCCCTAAACTACATCTTTGGGAATTCCATAAGATGGGGCTATGACAATTAAAGTGGAATCATAGCATTATATTTGCATAGTATGGGAGGGCAGGAGAATGGAGATGCTAGGACTATCTGTCTGGGAACAATACCATTCAGAACTTTGTAATATTATGGTAATCCATGAGTAGGCAACTGTACAAAATGTGGGGGCTGCACTGGTAGTCTTTTTTTTAAAAAAATGCCCCCAATGCCCCCCCAACTCCATCTTTCAGACAAGGAAGCATGTGTTGTGGCCTTCATGGACTCTTAAGAAGCTTCACTAATTTTCAAGTATTCTGAGTCAAAAACCTTTTTTTGGAAAAAATCTGCAAAAAATATTTTAGACCTTTGTTGTGGGGGGGTTTCAATGGCACTCCAAAGTGCCCCCCCCACACACACACACACCTCCTCCACAAAATGGTTGGGAGGGGCACCATGCTGTCTGTGTCAGTTTGGCCACTCCTGCTACAAACAATATCACGTTATTCATTATTCATTGATTTTTCCTAAAACAAAATATTGCTCATTTTGTTAGCCATACCTCTTGAGTAAAAGGCAAGAAAACAAATGAATAATGCTTTCAGGGAGGGGATGCTATTTTTATAATAGAATTTCTTTAAAAAATGTATTATCTTTGAAGGATCTCTCCTTACCATCTACTGCATTGATAGGATAACCCAGTCTTCCTTTCTTTCCTTCCTTCCTTCCTTCCTTCCTTCCTTCCTTCCTTCCTTCCTTCCTTCCTTCCTTCCGTCTTCCCTTCCTTCCTTCTTTGCTGTGCTTAGAATTTTCACTCACAAAATTTTCACCAGAAACAAGTTGCATGGATGCTCCTAATGTATCACAAGCTAACCATATATCCCAAAAGATATATGTTCAGTGAACAGGGCCATAGCCAGGATTTTGTTTCTGGGGGGGGGGGGGCTGAGTCTGAGTCAGAGAGGGTCTACTTTAGCAAATCTTTTGTATCATTATCCCAATACCCCCATGCATATGAGATATATTGAGCATAGTGATCAGATCATGATATGAATACACATAACAGTTTAAATAATGTACCAGTAAGGGCTTCTCATGGACCACCCTGAGAATGGGGGGTTAGCCCCTCCAGGCCCTCTCCCCCCGGCTACATGCCTGTCAGTGAACATACCACTGAACGAAATATGCAGAATAATCACAGGGTGCCTTAAACCCACACTTGTTGATAAACTCTACAAGCTAGCTGCCATTGCCTCCCTGATGTGCGACAGGAAGTTGCTGCTAACTGTGAGAGAAATAAGGTTTAATACTGTGAAAGCCTCTTCCCAGCATACTCAAATCAAGGAAAATCTTGATGAGAACCACCAGTCCTCTTAATGTTCCCCCAACAACATCAAGAGTATATCTCTGGGCAGCTAAACCAGGAAATCCCAAATGGATGGTCCCGCATGAGGGGATGCCTCCAGGGGCAAACCAAAAATGGGCAACTTGGAAGTTCCTGAACAGACTTGTAAGCAATGCCCTTCCTCATGCACAGAGGAAGTCTGTTAAAGGCTACAGACAATGCGGTTTCTGTTTCCCGTTTTTGCTTAAATATTTTACTGCTTGTGTTCCTTTTATTTTTATTAGTTTTGTACTTATTTGCACATTTTTTGACAGAAAATAAATAAATCCAAAAAGATACTTTCTCCTAAAATACTGTAGATTTTTTTAAACCAGTGAATGAGGGGTGGTCAGTATGTATTTTTCCAACATTGGAGTAGGAGTCTTTTGGCACTAGTAGCAGGATGTAGAATTCACTCACACTAGTAATCAGTTGTAGTCTCAACAATAGGCACTAGTTCACCTATATCAGTACATACATGTTGTTTGAGAACACGTGTAAGTATGCATATATGCATAACATCTATCAAAGTTTTCTCCAAATATAAAATAATTATATTTCAATCTATCCAGCCAGACAAGAGTGGCATGCTCACAGCTTTGCAATAAGGAAGAATTATCCAGATTCTGTGTAAATAAAAGTTATTTATTTATTTATGACATTTATATCACACCCTTCTCACCCTGAAGGGGACTCAGAGTGGCTTACAAGTTACAGTATATGTACATACAATATATTCTATTATTAGCATAGCGCAATATTAGTATTATATATTACTATATTGTACTATACCATATACTGCAATATTATTAGTAATATTACATGTAATATACTATATACACTTATTATATAATATTATTAGTATTATATTGTTTTACATTATAATATTATCATTATATGCATATACCATATACCATATTATTAGCACAGCACAATATTAGTATTACATATTACTATATTGTTGCTGGGGGGAGGGGCTCCCAACTGATGACACATGTTACAAGTTACACATGTATAGGCATGTACATATTCCTTTATTTCCCCAAATTTAGCATTCTGAAGTTTGTATGAGCAACTTAGACTTTCTATTTTGATTTCTTTTTTTTCTTTTCTGAAAGCCGCATGTCTGTGAGTAAAGATTTAATGTCAGACCACCAGGAGAAGAGGCAGACAGCAGAAGCAGGAAGTTGAAGATGAAAAATCAATTTTTATGAAGCTATTGCTTTTAACAACTTCCATCATTCATGTGCCAAATAATAAATTATTTTCCTGCATTAGTCATCTGGTAAGGTAAAAATCACCACATCTATTCTGATCTATGCTATTTTAGCCTTCTCTCCTGAAACGCAATGCTCTGTGGAACTGCTGTACTTTAACTTAGAAATAAATTGTGAAAGGATTTTATCTATATGCATTATGTGTGAATATAAATAACAGCACAATTATATGCATATTTGCTCGGAAATGTCAGCAGGACTTCCCTAAGAGCTGAATATAAATTTGCAGTGCAAATATCACTAATGTAATATAGATTCATTTTATTTACTTTGATACAATGTCTTTTTCTACCTTTACATGTTTTATGTGGACAGAACTTCACCCATAACTACTAGCTATGTGACAGGCAAAGACAATAAACTAAACTCAAAGTCCTTCTGCAACTAGTTTCAGCATTCCTTGTCAAGTGTCAAAAAATCACAGGCAGTTTTGAAAAGTGAGGCAAACAAGTTAAATCAAACAGAATTGTCAACCAAGGCACTAAATATCTGAAGGAGAGTTGAGCAGACCATAAAACTGAGGGAACACTGTTTGTTTAGAAGGGGATGTTGCTTGAGTAGATGTGATCTGAAGACATGCTCAGGACTTACTCAGCACTTTCCAAAAAAGTGTGCTGAAAAGAGAGGCAGCGGTGTTAGAACTTACAGATTTATTCATGACAAATAGACAACCTGCCTATTTGATATAGCAACCTGATGTGAGCCCCAAACATCCACAGAATACAGTATATTGGTTAGTTCTAATATACCTTTCCCATTCTCAAATACAGCTCTGTGATTCCTCTTTCCAAGGGCGCATCTACACTGTAGAATTAATGCAGTTTGATGCCTCTTTAACTGCCATGGTTCATTGCCATGGAATCCTGAGGATTCTAAATTTAAAAGACTTTATCTGCCAAATAGGGCTGGTGCCTCTCCAAACTCCCATGATTCCATAACATTGAGCTATGGCAATTAAAGTACTGTTCGGCTGCATTAATTCTACAATGTAGAGGAACCAGTTCGACTGGGAAAAATATTCTCAAATATAGGGTTTATATTGCATAATCTAGGAATATAGTCCTTCTATAATAATGCTTGCATTATAGGAGCGTGAGTTCCCCCTCCTTTGTCCCTATATCTGACAGATGGAGATATCCTTATCCATAAGGTTGATGTGGCCTAGCATCAATTGTGCATTTCTTTACAGTTGCACCAAATGTCTCTTGAGCTTTCTCCAAGGAAGACCCAAATCCCAAGACTTCTGATCCTAAAACACATAGTCCTTAAAACAAACCGATGCAGATAGGTTTGATCAAAATAGGAGAAGAATAAGGCTTATCCCTGTGTTGCCACCTCCACTGTTGGTTAGCTACAGAACTTTACGAGAGCACAGCCATTTCAATTGCATCTGTGATGTCAGAATGGAGTACCTTTCAAGACCAGCAAGAGAGAGGCAGTGTATCTACCTCCTCCTTCTTACTGGTGGCATGGGCACCTCATTATTACATCACAGATGCAACAGACAGTGGTCAGGTGTTCATAAGAAGGTTCATGGGTAGTAAGGAGTAACAATAGTGACATGGATAAAGGAATGATATTGTGGTGAGGCCAAGGCAATTTTTGTCTCAATGCCAACCTAACATTACAGTGGGTTTGGCCTGGTCTGTTTGGCTGCCATCACAGTCATTTTGGACCAGCCTGGGTATAAATGCTCCAGACTGGTCCTGGCTTAAGTGGGCATTGCAGACTATAAACAAAAGCTTTACCACAGTATTGAACCAAGATACACCCTGCAGTATAACAAAATGTCACTCAGCCTTGTGTAACAAGGAACAGTATTTTTACTTTAGTTCAAAAGTTCAAACAGGGTAACAATATATATTTCAGTCTCTTTCAATTCAGGCAGAGAACAGAGGAATAAAATAGTCTTTTAAAATAGTCTTTAAAATATTCATCATGCCTTAAAATGATCAGCCTTCAAGATAGTTGGTAGCCAGCAACCTTTTCACTGTCCAAAGTGAGAAATGACGAAGTGGGAAAGACAGTTAGAACCATTGGTCTCAGCAGCTAGCCAGAGGCAGCAGCCAATCAGAACTTTGGCTTTTGGCACACTCAGCCAATCAGCTGGTGACACATGCCTCTCCAGTTAACCCACCTTATCATGGCAGTCTTTTTCAAATTCTTACCACCCTTAGTCTTTGTCAGTTCTGATGTGACATGAAAGACCTTTGACTGAAACATTGGAAAGCTGTTGGTATTCAATAAAAAAGGTTAAAATTAGATAAATCAGTGGTGTGACTTGATATAATAATAGTGCCTATGATTCAGAGAATTTCTATCAGTAACTACACTCTCCCTTTCCAGGCATGATGCAAAACTCAACTGTCATCAAAAACATGTGCATATTTAATTTAATGTATGCCAATCCTTAGACTTAAATCCTATTGTTAGTTCCAAATAGATTAAATTCATTAAATCAATGGGAATTTGGTAAGCAAACACTATGTAAATTCTACTATTGCAGTGAGTTTACTTTAGGCAAGGCTAAAGCTGGGATTTAGGTTGTTCCTATCCTAGGGGGTAAACTATCTGTTAAATAAGTAACTTAGCTAAATCCCATTGTGTTCTCATCCCAAAGTAAACATGTATGGATCAGGCTTACCACCTGTGAACCATTTTCACCAATAATTTCACCTTTCAATTTGTATTTAAAAAGTCAGATGATAGCCATGAATATTCAGGCTTTGGAAGAATGTAAGAAAACACCAGCTCAAAGGGAAATATTTAAATGCAGGATATTCCCTATGTGAATCAGAGTCATGTTTTGCTTATCTTGGAGTGAGGAGAAAAATCAAGGCTCAGCTGCATGCCACACATTTGATATGGCCCATAGTTTAGCCCTAGGGCTGCAAATCTGTCATGGTGATTGCTTGTCTTGCTTATGAAAAGACCTAGTAAAATGGGGAGATGTTATCATCATCTTGTCAGACAATTGTCTAAACTTTATTACCTGCCAGAATTGCAAAATGTTCCTCTTTTCCATCTCTGTTCACAGCTCAGTTGTCAAGCACAGCTCACTATGGGATATCAACCTGTGCAAGGAAGGATCTGCTAGAGCTTGGGATACTAGACTGAAATATTAATTCAGGACTATTGATCACAAAAAGTAGGGGAGATATTTCATTGTTTTAATACTGGGAAGGTGAAAATTTAATTGGTTCTTCAATTAATTGCTGTATGACTCCCTGTATCCTTAGGGATCAAGATGTCATAGATATCTAAAATGGTAGGTAATAGCAAACGCTATATTTTGACTAGCATGCAGGCTGGAAGAATACCATAGACTTGCACTGGAAGACTTTCAGAAACCTACAAAAATGGGAGGCGGGTATTTTTTGGAATGTGAATGTGTGAAGCTGTGGATATTGAATCTGTAGATAAAGGAATTGTACTATAGTTTTAAATTGAATTTATGAATAATATTGTGTTAAGATTATCACTGTTGGTCCCATTTGGGCACTGGTGATATTAACTGCCAGAAGCCGTATCAAAAAGACACCAGGTAAGTCATTCTGTTAAGATTATTTCACAACTGAGTGTCCTCACTATGAAGGTCCTTTTATTAGCAGCTACCTGGCCCACTTTAGATGGCAGCTGTACATGGAACAGGATCTAAAATGAGGATCTGAAGGTTTGGTGAAATAATAGACTAAAGTCAGCCATTTACGATGCACTTACATTGTAGAATTAATACAACTGGAACCATGCTAACTGCCATGGCTCAGTGCTACAGAATCCTGGGATTCCATAGTTTGGTGAGTCACCATTGACCTTGTGCAGAGAAGGCTAATACCTTGCAAAACGAGACTCATATGTTTCCATGGCATGGCAATTAAAGTGGTGTCAAACTGCATTAATTCAACAGCGTAGATGCCTCTTTAAACTGGATCTGAGCGTGACAGGTAAAGCACTGACATAATATGATTGCAGTACTCCATCTCAGTTATTCATCTTGTGGCTCTATTACAAACCAACTGGGTCACTGTTAAAGACAGCATCATGGTCAATTCATTGCCCTGCTTTAAATAGGACATTGTCTTGTTTGATGTCTTTATGCAAATGTGTTTATAACCATTTGCAGTGTGCAAAGGAAGGAATTTTCATCCTGGGTGACAGCTCCCCCTGCAAGCAATGAATGAGTTGCACCCCACTTATTCAGTTTGTTTTCATCCTGAAAGTTATTACTTCCAAGCTGCCTGCGCGTGTTTGCATTGTGCTTTGAATTGTCCCACATGTTAGACAGCGACGTGTGTCCTGACAATTATTTAGTTTGTTGAGTTTTCCAGTCTAATGAATTTCCAGTCTAATGAATTTCCTGTTCATTGTTTCTTTGAATGGCAGGTTGCTAGTTCAGCTGCCAAAAGAATTTAAAATGATCTGTTATAGGAAAGAAACTGTCTTTTTATTAGCATCATCTGCCTGCTGCTTCCTGTTTACTGGGGTGCTCTCTTGAAGTCTGAAACTTTGGAAATCCAAACTTGGATTAGTTTCTTCTCGCCCACATCTCTTACCATTTCCAGTTTCTAAAAGGCCAGCGCTTAGAGTCTGGGCATAGGTTTTGTCCACAATTTAATCCCTGGTTTTTTTTCAATTTAAAAGGGATTTCCAGCATTACAGCCAGGGGAAAATGACATCTGCACCAAATCTTTGTGATTTTCTACCAGGCAGCAAGCCCAGGCAGCACAGTTTAAATTAGCTGGACTGATGGCATGTTGACTTTTTGTAGAGGAATTTAGGTCTGTGAAACTTCATTCTGTAATAGCTGTGCATTTTAAAGAGAATAGAGGCAGAACAAAATCAGAGAAAGAATTAACGGTTATCTACTTATTGTGGGGGAAAATATACAAAATGTACAGCTGGGAAAGAATTCTTTCAAAGTTCAAGAAAGATTCAGAGATTCTGCATCCTCAGCCTCAATCAGCCATGGCTTGAAAATATTTTTGAAAGCAAACCTTAATTTTATAGACTACATAAGGGATGCCATTTTACTCCATCCTTGTATATAATGTGACTTGAGCATCCATGGATTTTGGTATCCATGGGGGATCCTGTAACCGAATATCAGTGGATATCAAGGTTGTCACTGCTGTTGCTCCTTACTACTCATGGAGCTCTATATGAGCACATGTAATATAAGAGTTCCTTTTATGCTAGAACCTACTATTTATCTTTACAGAATATTGAGCAATGTGTTGTGTATTCCTCTGACCGCAGGCATAGCGAAGCCTCGTGTATAGATGTAATGGCCATGACCCAAGACAAAGGGAAACAGTTGTAGCACATTTGGAGCAGTCTAGCCATCCCTACCTTAGCGGAAAAAGCTAAACCCTTTGCGCAAAAGGTGAAGTAGAGCGCAGGATCATTGGTGGATGCAATGTCAGAAACCACTCATGGAAGACATCACTCTGAGATCTTGAACCTTAGGTTTAATACTTGTGATTTCATTCAAAAGCTGATAAAGACATATTTCTCCACTGGGTTTGTTTCACTGGTATTTTGAGTCTTCAGGAAAGATAAAGCAGGATATAAACAACAACAACAACAACAACACTATCAGCTTTTGACCTCTGGTTTGTTTAGACTTGTACATTGCTCACAGGGTTATTTTCAACACAAAGTACTACACATTTTAGTTTAAAAAATTGACCCAAAAGCCTGAGTTGATTTATCCACGGCTCTATGTAAGTACTGTCCCTTAACTCTAATCCTAAAAGCAACCATTTCCTTCTCTGAGTAGAGCAGGGGAATGTGAGTACTAAGGGCCCTTCCACACAGCCCTATATCCCAGAATATCAAAGCAGAAGATCCCATACAATCTGCTTTGAACTGGGTTGTCAGAGGCCACACTGCCATATATCCCAGTTCAAAGCAGAAAATGTGGGATTTTATTCAGCTGCGTGGAAGAGGCTGACGTCCATCCTGGAAGAACCAAAAAGAAGCACCAACCACTTCTACTCTCTCTATCTCTCTGCTGTGGTACTGCTTCTGGCTGAGTAGGAAAATGGCGGTGGCAGCAATACAGCCATTTTACCCATGGATTTGATGTTCACAGATTCACTTACTTACACTCCCAAAAATAGGTAGTTGTAGGTTTTTCGGGCTATATGGTCATGTTCTAGAAGCATTCTCTCCTGACGTTTCACCTGCATCTATGGCAAGCATCCTCAGAGATTGTGAGGTCTCCCAAAAATAGTTTCCCCAGCAATTGTGTGTGGGCTTTTGTAGGTCCTCCAGTGTGATTCTATGGTATGCTTCCAACCCATGTATAGACATAGGGTTCATTATCATCCACAGTTTCAGATATCTATGAGGTGTCTTGGAACCTATCCCCCAGAGATACAGGAGTCATGCTTTAATTTTTTTTAAAAACCCTATCAATACAAAATCTATGGTGAGGCAAACAACAAAAACCCAAATTATGAAAACAAGTAGTATACTATCCAAAGAAAAAGCAGCTATAGATAACAAGAATGTATTTTCTACTTACAAATTAGTATATATCCCCAAAAAATGTAATTTTAATAATTTATTTACATCATTTATATTCCGCCCTTATCACCCCACAGGGGACTCAGGGATCACAATGCACATAGACAACGAGCTACACAATTGGTTGAGAGCTCACCCAGACCCGGGCAGGCCTCAAACTCATGACCTTCTGGTCAGTAGAGATCTTACGCAGCTGACTCCCAGCCAGCTGCGCGACATTCCTGGTGGCGCAGCTTCAATTTAAAATGAAGCATAGCAATAGAGCCTTAATTTTATTCCCAATATGAACTGGATGTTGTCTATTGATTAATTTAAAAGCAAGGAATCTCATAGATGGAATGAATATTTGTAAAAATTCATGTGTCAAGAATGGTCAAATGTGATGACCCAAATGCAATCTAGCCTGTGACAAAAGAAATCTTAATTCCTTTCAAATATCTAAAACTGCTCCTATGCACGTCACCTCAGAAATAATCCTACTCATTTTCATTGGGCTTTCATCTAGATATGGCTGGTAAAAAAAGAAATGCAATATTTAATACCTTTCTAGTGGTCTAGACTTCCATGCTGCTTGATAAATAAGCTGTTCAAAACTGTTATTTAACCCCAATGGCTAAAGGTGTCCACGGAATTTTTTTTAGGGTTTGGGGAAGAGTGAAAATAGAGATATGTGACCACAAATTGTGTGTATGCCACAGGCTGTTGTATCTTACATGTACATTTACTTTACGGGTTTTAGCACATGCTTTGCTTCAATAATACAAAGAACTCTGCACATATCTGGAAAATAATGTTCAGGACCTGGAAAAGGAACGAATAATGAGGAGCACACAAGGAATAATCATAAACCCCAACAAAGTTTCATGAGAATTTTTTTAAAGGAAGAGACACACACAAAGACATACAGCACTTAATGCATCACCTGTTTTCTGACATCAATGCTCCTTTCTTAACATTAACGTGTCAGAAAAGGGGCCCTTTTTCTAGAAGGATTTCCTTCATCTTGATTGTCATATATATTGGTGTACAATTTTGGTTTTGGAGCTGAGTGAGAGAGGGTCTACCCTAGCAAACCTTTTGTATCATTATCCCAATACCCCCATGCATATGGGATATATTGAGCATGGAGATCAGATCATGATATGAATAAACATGACAGTTTAAATAATGTACCAGTAAGGCCTTCTCGCGGACCACCATGAGAATTTCAGGGGGGGGGCTGAAGCCCATCAAGCCCCCCCCCCCAGCTACATGCCTGCTTGTGACTAAATCAACGGTCATTCCACGGAGAGAGGAAAGCGGTAGCACTGCCTTAGGGGGCTGCTGCCCCTGGCCACTGTTGCCACTATATTCCTGCCTAGGCATCCAGAAATATATTTTGCTTCTCTGCACAGAAAAGAGGATGGATCCTTTTTAAAATTAAAAAAATTAAGTACAATATTAACTCTTATCAAAAACATAGCCATACCCTTCTTTGCATAGAGTGGTAAAAGGCAAGCGTTGAGTACAAACTGGAAGAACTTTAAAGAAGCATTGACCCATTGTCAAAACTGGCATGGAGAGAGGTGCCTATGTAAAGAGGATGCCAATTGCCTTACCTTCTTCCTGGTCAAACAGGTGCCTCACTATGAGGTTCCCACAACAGCGAGAAGCATCACTGCTGCTAGCCAGCTACAATCTGCATAAGATGGCCATGATCCTTTCCCTTTTCCCTATGCTGATGACTGTAGGAAAAAGAGAATGGCAGCCATACCCTGTGTGGACAGTGGAGTAGTCCAAATCAGACCTGATTCTGCTGTCCACACTAGGCATGTGCATTTGCATAGAATTGCTATCCCTTTCTGTTTGCTTAATTCATAAGCCCCCCCCCCCCCCTTTCATTTTTGCGTGCCTTTCCTAATGGGCATTTTCATTCCGCATTTAAAAAATGGAAATTTTCAACCCATTGGCACTCTCCCCTCCTTCTTCAGAAGAGAACTGGGTTGAAAGACAGGGCTTAAGATACCACTATTCCTGTGATGTTTTTCCCTCTGTCTGCAGAAGAGAACGGGGTTTATAAACAGGGCTTAAGATACCACTATTTCTGTGAGACAAGTGGTGGTGGGCAAGGTGAGGCAGGCAGCAGGTGAGGCGGATGGCATTTTTCTCCTCCAATTGGCCCAACAGGCAGGGCTCAGAGGGAAATAGCACTCCACGGGCTGACTGAAGAGTGCTACATGGCCCGAAAAGCAGGCAAGGAAATGGTACCCGCTCCCACTTTCTTTCTTTTTTGAGCTTATTTTTGTTCTGCGGGAGGTGTTCCCGTTTCGTTCTCCTGACCAAAACAAATGGAATGAAAAAAATGGATGGAACAGGAGAAACAAGTGTCACCCACACCTCTAGTCCACACTGCTCCAAAATCACAGGGTTGTTCTAGAATTTCAAACAAACTCGATAGCATCTCCTAAATGTTCATAACATGGGGTTAAAACAGATTAACACATGATACCTACCAGAAGCATAAGAATACAAGAGAGTCAGGATTGTATCACGGAGAGAGTCAGGATCAAATTCAAGGTGATTCTATCAAGGATAAATCATGCAGAGCCAGGTTGGAACTATAAATAGTCCTTTTATTAGTTAAAGAAAACAAAGCATTTTACAGGAGCTTTCTAACAGCCTGCGTCTCAAAGCACATCAATCATGGCGGCTGGAGAAGTTTTTTTTCTTATCTACAAATATTTACATTCCAAAGGTTGAACATATGGGAACTTTGCTTTCATCATAGACATGAGCTCTCCTTCTACAGTTAAATCTATAATGGCCTAAGTATATCACACAGCTTAGAAAATAGGCACATTTAACGGAAAACATTTTAAATTCATTTTGTCATACATTCTAGCACTGACAGATTCCAGGTCATGTTGCCATGTACATGATTCCTGAAGACCCTTAGGCAAAGGATTCAAATCTTGTATCCAGTTTAATCCTCTTGAATGATTTTAAACAAGCCATACACCTTGACCTCGCTAACAGTTTGTTGTTGTGAGCCTTCAAATTGTGACCTGAAGGCAAAGCTATCCCAGGGTTTTTTTCAGCAAGGTTTGTTCAGGTGGGATTTACTCTTGACTTCCTCTGAGGCTGAGAGGTTTCCATGGCGGAACAGACATGTGAACTTTGGTTTTCCGCAGTCCTCATCCAAGACTGAAACAATTCTATCATGTTGGCTCTCTTCATCAACAAATCTATTGGAAAGATTAGTGAAATACTAGTGTTTTTTCCAACAGTTCTAACACATATTAAATGTAACAAACTGTCACAATGCAGGGTCTTGGCCCAGCCCCTTAATCACACACACAGAGACGGTAATCAGCTAACTATTTATTGAATAATAAAAAACAGGTGAAAAGATGAATTGTCCATAAAAAGTATCAAAAGGTTCAATCCAAAAGGTAAAGAGTCCATAAGCAAAATCCAAAGGCAAACGTGGCAAAAGGCTCCGCAAAACTATGCGGATCAAAGACTTGGTCCGTGGCAAAGAACAAGGCAAAGTTCATGAACAACCCAAGAAACTTCTTGGCAAGGCTTGAGCTGGTAACTTGGCTCCGTGGACCTCCACTCGCTTCACTCCGCTTAGAATAGAAGTGGCCGAGCTACTGAGGATCCATTCCCACGGATCCTATACTTAATCCCTTGGCGAGGCCCCCGACGCTCTATGCTTCTCCGCCAATCTGTGCTACGGGACCTAGCGCTTCTCTGACGCTCTAGGCTACGGTGCCAATCCCTCCTGCTGGATTCAATGCTCCATCTCCTATCAAAGCTCCGTCCTTGCCTCCCAGCACCTGGCTCGCTATCTTCGTGAGAGCCGAACTCCCTTTCGGCTTCCATGGCCTCATCCTCCACTGTTTCCCTGATCCTTTCCTGCGACCCGAAACCACCTGGGTTCTCATACTGATCGGAATCATCGCTCTCAGGGTCGGCCTGACATTCCCAATTTTCATAGCCATCAGGCCATTCATCCTCCCAGGCCAGGCTCTCTGTGGGAGAGGAAGGCCCAGCTAACTCATCAGCCCCTTCCTCCATTTCCTCATCAGCTGCATCTGGCCCTAATGCAAGTGGGACCCCCGGTGCCGCCCCCTGCCCCCCAGGCACGAAAGGGAACTGGGTTGCTACACAAACGTGTTAAATTGATTCCACAGGAATGGACACAACTTGCGTTGTAGGTTTTTTCAGGCTATATGGCCATGTTCTAGAGGCATTCTCTCCTGATGTTTCGCCTGCATCTATGGCAGGCATCCTCAGAGGTTGTGAGGTCTGAGGATGCTTGCCATAGATGACTTCGACAATACATGGACAAAACTTGTTTGAGCAGGACTGTGACCACATTTTGCACCTTCAGCATTTAACTCTTAAAAATAAGAAAAAAACATGATCATTTCACAGGTTTTTAAGAATATAAATCACATAAAACATTGCTCATTAAGACTGTTATATAAATTAATAACCATCATGGTTGCCACAATTTCTAGTATGGCAGAATTCTTCAGTTTCATCATTAAAGACCCCACTTTCATCCTAATATGTGGTGTTCATTCCTTTTTGCTCTTGTGTTGTGTTAGTTGCTATAGTTACTAGCTACAGCACCATTCTAGTGACTTTTTTGTAGACTGCCATTTTAATTATATTTGTCAGGCTTTTTTTTGCCCCTTTGTGACATTTCCATAACTGCTAGGCACCCAGCATGGTAACTGATACAGTTCCAATGAACTGAGTTATTTTAGCAGCATGACATTCATAGACTTTAATGAGAATCTGAAGGTTGAAATGTTGCTTTGATATATAGGATAAATGTTAAAGTCTATATTAACAATAACACAGCAAGACAAACCACTTGTTAAATATATTCACATAAGTAATCATTTCAACATCCACTCTTTCAAACTACTACAGTGATCCTTTCCTGCACAGAGCCTGTAACATCTTGGCCAGACAAGGGAGAACTGGGGAAAAATTCTACCTCTTTTGTTCTGAAAATGGACAATGTGTGAAATTTGGATCAGTCGGGAATGCCTCCATTATTTCCTTATTGTTCTTTGTTTGTGGGAACAATTGTAAAGGTCTTTTTTGACTCATTTAATAGATTCCTTGTTGCATGTAATCATTAGGTTGCACTGAACATTATATCCCCCTTAATCCATACTTACACACACATATTAGGGAGTGACTCTAGTTTGAAGACTGGTTTATTAGAGTAGGGGGCTCCAAGAGATTTTCTCTTCTTGGGGCTGACCAGTTATATATCAAACAAATTTAGAAATCCATCACCAAAAATATACAATACTATAGATGTTGTGAAATTTCTTCCCATGCTTGCAAATTGGATTCAAACCCTTACTTGAGCAGAGTGGCAGCCCTCTATTGAATGGCGGCCATTTATGTTATAAGCCAACCCGAGTCTCCATGGAGAGATGGAACAAGGTATAAATAAAGTTGACTTGGTTTGACTTCATGGTCTACTAGAAGTTCAGTGCATCTACTAATCCTCAACACTTGCCCATTCTGATATAGACTGAAATTTACAAAGAATTAAAATAGAAATTGACCATGTCCTATCTGAGGGAGGCCTCCTCAGTGGAGATAGGGAATGAAAGAGGAGGCTGACAGCTGCCTTGGACCCAACTGGTACTTGAAGTGGTTATTGAGGTTTGACCATCCCATGTAAGCCTTTGGTTAGAAGAGCATAATTGTTATTGTTTACCTTGACTTTCAAAAGGCTTTTGACAAAGTCCCTCACCAAAGGCTCCTAAATAAGCTCTTCAGCCATGGAATCAGAGGACAGGTCTTGTCCTGGATTGGAACCTGGCTAAACTGTAGGAAACAATGGGTGGTAATAAACGGACATTTCTCTGGGTGGAAAGAGGTGAGAAGTGGCGTACCCCAAGGTTCAGTTTTGGGTCCGTTACTTTTTAATTTATTCATTAATGATCTGGATGTAGGAGTGAATTCTGAGGTAGCAAAGTTTGCAGACGACACTAAATTGTTCAGGGTAGTTAAAAATGAAACTGATTGTAAAGAGCTCCAGAAAGATCTCTCGAAATTGAGTGAATGGGCAACAAAGTGGCAAATGCATTTTAACCTAAACAAGTGTAAAGTCATGCACATCGGGGCAAAGAACCCCAACTACACCTACCAATTGATGGGGTCAAAGCTTTCCGAGACAAACCAGGAAAGGGATCTGGGGTTTTGGTGGACAGCTCAATGAAGATGTCAACCCAGTGCGCAGCAGCAGTGAAAAAAGCAAATTCTATGCTAGGCATGATCAGAAAGGAAATCGAAAATAGGTCAGCAAATGTTGTATTACCTCTCTACAAATCTATGGTAAGGCCACATTTGGAGTACTGTGTACAATTCTGGTCTCCGCACCTTAAGAAGGATATAACTGAACTGGAAAAGGTACAGAAAAGGGCAACAAGAATGATCCAAGGGATGGAGCGGCTCCTTATGAAATCAGGTTGCAATGCCTTGGTCTTTTCAGCCTTGAAAGACAGCGTCTAAGAGGTGACTTGATCGAAGTGTATAAAATCATGCATGGGATAGAAAAGGTGAATAAAGAAAAATTATTTTCCTTTTCACAAAACACAAGGACTAGAGGGCACTCCCTGAAGCTCCAAGGTAGGAAAATTAGGACTAATAAAGGGAAATATTTCTTCACCCAGAGGGTCATTGGGTTATGGAATTTACTTCCAAAGAGGTTGTGACAGCTGTCAGCCTGAACAACTTCAAGGCAGGATTAGACAGATTCATGGATACCAAGTGTATCGGTAGTTACTGAAAAGGACATTCAAGTGCCACCTCGGAGTTGGTTGAGGTAGGCAGGATTTCCCTGGGTACTGGTTGTGGGGGGTCGGAAGCAGGTTAGGGTTTTGCCCTCCCTTCTGCTCAAGATCCCCGTGTACAACTGGTGGGCCACTGTGTGATACAGAATGCTGGACTAGATGGGCTGAGGTCCGATTCAGCATGGCTCTTCTTATGTTCTTATGTTCTTATAGATTAAAACGACAGCAACAAAATTATAGGCATGGCCTTGGCCTTGGCCTGCCTTGAACGGGAAATACTGAGATAATTAGGCTATTGGTGCTTATCTGACCTGGCTGTTCAGAAAAGCTTTTGGGAATGCTTTGTCCCTAGACAGGCATATAGCTGAAGCCCCTCAAGGCCCCCCCCCTCCCAAATTCTCAGGATGGTCCTCGAGAAGGCCTTACTGGTACATTATTTAAACTGTTATGTTTATTCATATCATGATCTGATCACCATGTTCAATATATCCCATATGCATGGGGGTATTGGGATAATGATACAAAAGGTTTGCTAGGGTAGACCCTCTCTGACTCAGACTCAGCCCCCCCCAAATCAAACTCACCCCCCAATCAAAATCTTGGCTACGACCCTGTCCCTAGATGGTCCACAAAATTATTATTTAGCCTTACACTTCATCCCATGCCCTCGTCCCATGGTTACAGCTTTGCACTTATTCCCATTCCCTTGCCCTATTGTTTACAGCCTGGCCATGTTTACATTAACCATCATTGTTGTTTACATACTTATATATTTTATTCAGTTGTATTTTGTATTGCATTTATTTTGTGTTCTGCTTTGGGGAGATGGTGGCAGGATATTTATTTATTTACTGTATTTATCTACTGTCTTTCTCATCCCTTGGAGGACTCAAGGCAGTTTACAACATACTAATGTCAAAAATTCAATGCCAACATACAGTACCCAAAGAAATCATAATAGCTAAGTAATTACATATAACTATGAACTTAAAATCAATTAAAGCCATTAAACATAAGATATAAATAAAATTTAAATATTCAGACAAGCATAAAATCAACCTAATATAAACATTAAAATCCCATAAAGTTGTTGCTGTTGTTCTTATTATTATTTATAAGAGACTATAAATTGGCACAGCCCCAGATGTTTCTTTGCTGCAAAACAATACATATTGGGCATCATGCAACATTCTCTGTTCTAGGGTTTCCTGAACTCCAGTTTATTCCCTGGACTACTTACTCTATTAAGCAACTCCCTGTTTGGCATTTGACCTTTCTCAGACTGCCATTTTTAAAAACTTAGCCTTTGAATTGCTTCCACTACACTTCCACTACACTTCTTCTCTTGTACATCCTCTGTGTATGAATCTGGACAGATTTGGTTTGCAATCTTTGTTGTAGGTGCATTTCATTGTGTAATTGCCAACCTAAACTTGGACAGAAATATGAATCTGAGATCAATGACAAAAGATACCATCATCCTAAAAAGTTAGGTTGTTGAGTACACATGATGGAGATGTATCTATATGAGCACCAAAGTCATTCTGAATTCATCCTTGCTAGGCATCTGATGAGCAACCACAAAAGTTCATTTTGCATTTTGGTCTTTATGATTGTTTCTAAAATTGACTTTCTAAATTTATTTATTTACTAGCTGTCCCCTGCCACGTGTTGCTGTGGCCATTTGATGATCTGGAAAATAAAGTAATGAGAAAGTGCTGGTTTCTAATATATGTTATTTCTTTATGCTTGTGGGTAAATAGTATTTCTTGTTGTTTCTTTGTCAGTGTTAATGTAGAGATTGTCTGGTTTGCCTACTCTGGAACATGCAACATATCATTGTCCTTCTTTAGGGGTCCCTTTCAAATCTCTGATACTATAGCTCTCGCTGTGTGAATCCTATATATCTATCTATATCTATGGCTGGATAGCTCTTGTTCAGGTGGGTTTTGATTATGTTTTCTTGCTTTGGCGAAGGGAGTTGGACTGCATGGCCTTAAGTATTTTCTGTTGGTCATGGGGGTTCTGTGTGGGAAGTTTGGCCCAATTCTATCGTTGGTGTGGTTCAGAATGCTCTTTGATTGTAGGTGAATTATAAATCCCAGCAACTACAACTCCCTAATAACAAAATCATTTTTGAGCGATGGTCACTCCTTGGATTAGTAGGTATCTTGTAGGCAAATTTGGCAGCAATTCATCCAGGGTTTTTGGAGTTATGTTAATCCCACAAACGAACATGACATTTTTATTTATATAGATTTATTTATGACTTTTCTACCCTACTCAAGATGGCTTTACACATAGGCAACTATTCAATGTCTTTAAACAATGTACAATTAAAATAAGCATTTAAAAAAGAATCATAAAATACATTAAAACATTTAAAACAATACCTTCACTATTAATCAGCTATTAATCACACTATGCTTGTGAAGGAGGCAGCACTGAGAGCAGGGCCTCCCCAGACAATCTTAAACTCCGAGATGAGTTTAAATTAGTTTAACCTGCTTTTAATGTGCTTTTAATCTATATTATTTTATCTTACTTTGAGGCCCACAATGGCTGAAGAACAGTAAATACAACACAATGCAAAAATTCATTGCAATAGGGACTTGTATGTATAAAATCAAGATTCTCATTGTTGATGAGCAATTTCAGGGTCTCTGCTGACCCTTTCAGAAGATTCTTTACTGTGAAACTAGCACTGGACTAGACACATAGGATCCTATCTTTTTTAATGCAGGGCACACAAGCAATCTCCTGTACAAAGAGCAGGGCTTACCAACCAATTCAATTCTGCTGCCCTGTTACTTCCTCCGAGAGAGGACTTTCTGAAATAGCTCTTGGAAGTTCAGACCATCTAAAACCAACAGATGCATGAAAGAACACTTCAGGCTCCCTTTGAGTTCTTTGAATATCTTCAACTGGACTCTCCTTAAGAGTTGAATGCTTTGCTGCCTTAAAAAAAGAAAGCACTTTAAAAAAAAATCGGAATTTCTCCAGGCAATAGAGGGACACGAACCAACTGTAAATGGAAAATGGAGGGGGAGAAGCTCTCTCATCAGCCCTACTAAGTAAATAAAAAAAAACCCTAAGGGAACATATAAAATAGCTCTTCAAGGCAATTAAAACAACAAACAGTAAATCAAGAAGAAAATTAAAATAGAATTATAGGGAAAATAGTAAGCTCTCTAGGTCAAGCACCTGTTTAAAAAAATATATTTTGCTTGCTGGTGGAAAGGCAATACGGGTGCTCCACTCTGCTTCCCATTAAAATACATTGCAACCAAATGGAAGTAGTAATTGTTAATTGGATTTAGTGTTTTGTCTGAGACAAAGGGCCCTTCTACACATGAGTAAAACCAATGCCAATTGCTGGTTTAAAATAACCAGTTTCAGTGTGGGTTCTAGTCTCCACTCACCCAACAAAACCCTGGGCTTTTCCGGAGGGTGTCTACATGCCATCCTGATTGAAATCAGAGTGGCATGAAGGCAACCTGAAGCCCCCCAATTTTCCCTAAAATTTAATTTCAAAAGTCACTGGCCACCATAAATCCCCTCCTTACATCCTCTAGTATGAAAATATGATGCCCGAGGAAATGGGAGGGGTAGGAAAGAAAATCTCCCCCCCCCCCCTTCCAGCGTCATTTTCTTGCACCAGAAGGATTTTTTTTCATGTCAGGAGCGACTTGAGAAACTGCAAGTCGCTTCTGGTGTGAGAGAATTGGCTGTCTGCAAGGACGTTGCCCAGGGGATGCCCAGATGTTTGACCATCCTTGTGTGAAGCTTCTCTCGTGTCCCCGCATGGGGAGCTGAAGCTGACAGAGGGAATTCAACCCACTCTCCCTGGAGTTGAACTGCTGATCTGTTAGTCAGCAGTCCTGCTGACACAAGGGTTTAACCCATTGTGCCACCAGGGGCTCCAGGAGGATGTGAGGAGAGGATTTATAGCTGCCAGGGACCTTTTAAAGTAAGGGTATGGGGTAAATGGGGGCTAGGGAAAGGGGATAGATGCCTTCCAACACCATTGGGCTCCAGCAGCCCAAAAGTCCAGGATGGCTATGGAGACTGACCCCTAGTATCATGACCCTGGGATTCAGTCCCCACAGGACCAATACCTCCTTAGACCCTGAACTTTCAGAAAGGTCTGGATCTAATGAGGTATTTTATTAATTTGGAATAACTTGGTTTATTCAGAATTAATTCATTTTTACCAAAGGTGTTGTTTGGAACATTTATTAGGGTGGACTCAAAATGCCCTGAAAGAAATTCAGAGATTGATGAATCCAAAGAAGGCCTATACAATCTGAGGGAAATTCTGGAAATATATCCAACTCTTCATATGTTCTCCTACTGGAGAGTCTCCACAGTTGCACAACTGATACAACTAGGAAGTAGAATTAGGGTTTTATTGCATGAGGCTTTCTCTCCACCACAGTAACATTGATTGCACAAAATTATTCAATTGGGGTTACTTTCTTCCCTTGGGCACTTTCAGAACCATTCCAAGATTCCAGCATCCATGTGCATTAATACCTTATCACACAAGCTTTTGGGACTGCCCACCCACTACCTCATCCAAGATATTTTCCCCACAAACATAGAGTAGCCCAGCCCTGAAATATACATGAAAATAATAGCACCTTTAAATGCCTTTTTTTTTCTTGGGCGGAGGGCGGGGAGCTTGGAGGTTGAATGGCTAGGACTTCCTGACCAGAATAGATCAGACTTCTCAGATGTAAGTAACTGCTGACAAAGGAAAGCCAGCAGCTACTATATCTGTCTGATCTATCCCCATGACAGTGATTAGTGTGTCTCAAGAAAGAAACAGAAAGAAAGAAGCAGAAGGTTAATCGAAGAAATGTTTCTGGCTTTTCCTTTTACATTTCCAGGAGTGTGTGTGTGTTAAAGGAGAGAAGGAGGGAGGGAGGAAGGAAAAGAGGAAGGAAATAAATGAGGCATTGGTACACCATGGCGGTATAGCACAGTAGCAAGAGAGGGATGTCAGAACAGAACTAGAAAAGGAGTTGGGGAAGGTAATTTTTTGGCTCCTCTAACAATCTTCAAGGGGAGCAATGGATTATTTTTCTATAGAGAAAAAAAGTTGAAAAGTTTCTCACATTACTTTGCTAGTTGAAAGGAAATCACATTGAAATGTCCACGCCTTCCCTCCTAACATTTCCCGATTCGAGGATGAGCCAAAATCAGCATAAAGGCATAATAAAACTATTGCACAGAAAATCATAGCACAATAGAAGCTGAAGATGTAATTAACAGATTTGTATATTAAAAAAATAAATACTTTTGAATTAGTTTTGCATGAGAGAACAACACAAGAAGAAGCAACGCCATGCAATAAGTCCCAAGTGAATGCAGTTGTAATTTGCCTGTCCCATGTGATAAGGCTCTTAGTTTATGAAAGTTTATAAAGTAGACCCTCAGTTAATTGGCACCCATGAAGATTGGTAGATACCAAAAAAATGTTGTTTCTGATTGTTTGTGAGCTACTACTAAAAATAGGCCTATTACTATATCTCATAGTATACCATGCCATAAGCTCTGAATTAACTTGATATTAATATTGAAATACAGTAATTTAAGACAAATAAAGACACATTTAACTTAAACTTACATTTCTTCTAAAAATTGTGTATATATATGTGTGTGTGTGTGTGTGTTTATTTTCAGTATTATTTCTTTGAATTTTCATGGTTGCTCGAGAGTTCCAGTTGCTTGTGTTCTGGCTAACTGAGAATCTACTGTACTGTGTACTACCAACTTCATTCTCCCAGTATCTAGGCTACTACAAGATCCCTCTGCAAACTGATACCCTGTTAAGGACATTTAACCTTGGCACACAATTGAGGGATGCGACATGCCAGGATTTGAGAGAAGCACAGAAATAAGGAGCCCAGTTTATTCAAACCACTCTCTGAAGACTGCATTATTTTCCACCGTCATCTCATCTTGGGGGAAAGGTTACAGTGTCTGAACAGAGTACTGTACACCTTTACTGAGTAGGTTATAAATTGCTGCTCAGCCTTTCCTATCAGCATTTTGGATAGCCCTTTCCCCTCTTAATAAGTTTACGCAGGAAGCTAGTCTCTACTGTAAATAAGATTTATTTATTTACTTACTTACTTTATTTTTACCCCTCCTTTCTCAAGATGGCTTACAGCTCTGGCAAAAATTCAATGCCGATTTTTTTTAAAAGTAAAAACATATCCCACAGTTAAAATGATTAACAATTAATCAATAAAACACATACAACAGTATACAAATTAAAAACACATAAAGTGCATAGTTCCATTCATCCAATAACCTCAAATCCTTAATTCAGACCATGTTGAAACCCATAGTAACTTATTCCTCAAATGCTTGTGTGCAAAGCCAAGTCTTTAAGCTTTTTTCTGAAAGCCAGAAAGGATGGAGCCTGCCTGATATCAACGGGAAGGGAGTTTCACAGCTGAGGAGCCACCACTAAGAAGGCCCTGTCTCTCGTCCCCACCAGTCACACTTGTGAAGAAGGTGGTACCAAGAGCAGGGCCTCCCAAGAGGATCTTAAAGTTCTAGTAGATTCATAAGAGGAGCTGCGTTCAGACAGATAAGTTGGAACAGAACTGTTTAGGGCTTTATAGGCCAAGACCAGCACTTTAAATTGGGCTCGGTAGCATATCGGGAGCTAGTGGAGCTGATGCAACAGAGGAATTGTGTGCTCCCTGTATGCCGCTCCAGTTAGAAGTCTGGTTGCAGCCTGTTGAACTACTTGAGGCTTCAACGCTGTCTTCAATGGCAACCCCACGTAGAGTGCATTGCAGTAATCCATACGAGATATAACAAGAGCATGGACTATTATGGCCAATAATAATACTATATTGATTATTTTCACTAGCGTAGTAGTGTAGTTTCTGTGCATTATCTTTCAATAACAAAAATGTAAATGTGGCAATCAGAAAAGAACAAAGACCACTTGCTCCTCCTTGTCCTCCTCTTCCATCTTCATCATCTTCCACAATAGACAGACAATTTGTTCTGAATCTGTGTTAAATTTTGAATTTTCAATACATCATTTTAAACAACATTTTTTAAAGGACACTAACAGTGTGCGATTTTTTAAAAATGTAATGCAAAAACCTATAAAATTAAAACCATTTAAAAATCTATTCAAAGCCAGAAAATAAAAATCAATAAAACCACACACAATTAAAATCCATTATGGTTAATTCCTAAAAGCCTGTTGGAATAAAATAGCATAGCAAAAATATATGGCAGTTAGCTAGGATGAGTCCTAGTTGCCCAACCAATTGTGTTTTGAGTGGCAGAGTCTGGCACTCATTATTTGTATAAGAGTTGATTAGCTCCTTGCTCAGCAAGTTGCCAGTTTGAGAGAAGAAGACAGTATGTAAGCTTGCAGACCACACCTGCACAACCTTGGAGAAAATGCACCTGTTTATACAACTATTTTAATGTTAGTGTAGTGTCCCAATGGGATTCTGACACCAATGGGCTGTGTGTCTGAAAGTGTGATTTAACAGGAACATTAAAAATAGTGAGAGGGAAACTAATTTAATTTCTGTTGGTGTTAGAAATGAAGGCATTTCTCTGGCTTTGAAGAGAAAAGTAATTTAATAGCTCAACAGAGGATGACCCCTCTTCACTGGAAATAGGTCCCAGTGACTGATAACTGTACAAAGGAGAACAAGGAGCAAATTGTTGCTGGATCCCATTTCACCGGAGTCAATGATGCACAAAACTTGCAGCTTAATCCTTTAAGAACTTCTTTTACGTTAGCAGCTAAAATGCTGAGATCATGGAAAACTGTACAAAATCCCACATTTTATCCCCCCCCCCCTTTTCCTTTCTCCCTCTTTTCTATTCTGGTATGTGTCATGAGCACAATGTGTGTGATTGTTTCCTTGCTCGCTTTTAAGGCTAAGGGAACAGAACCATCCCTTACATCTGCAAGAAGGTGGCATGGCAATTTCTTAGGTTATGGTCTGGAATCAGAGAAACCCTCAAACAAATTGACTAAAGATAGATTGATCACTTATGTTTCTCCAAATCCCAATAAATTCCAGATCCAAGTAAAGACACTGGTTCTGATACAACTCTGCACTTTTGTAGCTTATTGAAGAGTGTCATGGAAGTCCCTGTGCTACAGAAGGGTTAAGAGACTATGCACGCATGCATTTTCTATGGAAGCTGTTCCATCAAACCCGCCTACCTCACATACGAATGTCTGAGCAAGAGATGTGGCAGGAGAGAAATAGCACAGGCACCTGAATGTGTGCCTAAAGCAGTCGTTGGCATGCAGAGGGCAGAGAGCTAATCTAAGTAAAGTAAGAAAGAAACCTTTGTATGCAACTTCAGGTTTTGACAGTATGGAAGCTGTCCGAAAGCACTACATACCACAGTAGTCATGATGACTGGTATATTCTGCAAGTTATAGTCCAGAGAGTAACTTTTTGAGCTCTGTTTTTATACACAGACAATGCAACCTTGCTGAAATCTGTCGATTCAAACTAAACTACCATTTAGAAACAGAGAAGTACACCTGGCTATGGAAGCTGGAGAAACTGGAAAGAGTCAGGGCTTCATGTTATCCTTCATTCCTCACAGTTGTGGCTCATTCTCCTTTCCTGGAACTAGGCAGAGATGGGTTTTAGGAACAAGAAGAGACAAGTAGCACGCAGGGCCGTAGCCGGAGGGGGCGGGGTTAAGGGTCCTAACCCTCCCCCCTGAAAAGTTTCTAACCCCTCCCCCCAAAACCCCCGGTTTACTCAAGAATTTTAACTGGTTAACCAAGTTATGAGTAAACCAGGTTTCTTTTTTAACCTGATACATTTCAGGGCAGGGTTAAATTTTAACCCCCCCCCCCCCCCGCGCGCGCGCGCTCTGGCTATGGCCCTGAGTAGTAATCATTTTTTACCAAGACATTTTAACAACTCTTTCCTTGATTGCCAAGCTAGTAGAACAAATGGGAGAAAATGATTGAGAAACCAGAATCTCCATGAAACAAAGAATAGTCAGAGGAAAGAAGAAAATAGGAGGAAGTATGGAATTATTCACAGCCTGGCATGTCCTGTATGTTATGTCTTTTTTCATGCCCTTTGGTCTTTATTCCCTCTTGTTTCCATTAAAAAGATGTTTCATTTATCCAATATCTAAGGGAAGATAAAATCCTTGCTGGACCTTCCTGAGCTATTTAGAGCAGAGTTGTCTCAATTATAGGAGAATGTTCTACAACTTCTTCCACCTTCCTGAATTGCATAAAAACTGCTTTGAAACAGAAGCAGTAAAACCTATGTGAGATTTTTGTGGCCATCCAGATGTTATTGATTTGCAATGGCAATTTTTTTGGAAGGAGAAGTTGTCACAGAATCAGAATTCTCTCCTAATCCCATGCAAAGAGGAAAATCTCTGCCTTTTAGCTGGCCAACTACCATTCCATGACCATTTGTGAAGGTCCTGCTGGATAAAATTGGCATTTTGTGTCTGGTTATAAGGACATAGCCAGGCTATGCTTCTGAGATTCTTGCTCTCCACAAGTCACTAAATGACTATGGAGTAAGAACTGCAGAAGCTAAAGGGTGGTCCTGGAGGAGATGAGAGGGAAACAACTGCAGTTACACCTATGAAGTTCATTATCTTCTTGAACATTTTTGAAGATCCCATTGGTCTGAGATTTTGTGGCAGTCCCTAGTCCTGTGCTGAAAAAATCATAAACAATATTTGGTATACAGGACATTGAAGGGCATTCAGCAGCCATCTGAATTCTAAGCAGATGACATTCCTTAATTGTGGAACATGTTCTTTCCAGTACAGCAACGTCAGTAGCTAAGGAAGCATTATATTCAGTAGAAAAGCTATTAGCAAAGTTTCAGGTTATTCATTGCTTGAGATTACACTGTATCCGCCTCCACACAACCTCCCCTTTGAACATAACCCTGTATCAAATGGTGCACATGAATATCTAAACTAATTTTGTGTATTCCAACTCCCAACCCACCCTGAGTTTATTCATAAAGATTGGCATATCTGTAAAGGATTTAAAAATGCATTAAATTGTGGCAATACAGGATTGCCTCTCAAAACAGAGTACTGTTTTGATCATGAATGTTCAAATAAAACTGAACATTGGCATTTCAGCTCTAATTCCCGAAGACCCGTGGCAGCACATGTCACTGTCACTTTTAAATGGCACTGCCTACCATTTTATTTCAACATCACTGGAGTGTTTTATGTAGTGTAGAAACTACTTCCCATGGGGAAGTTTGTTTCAGCATTTTGTGTGACTCACATTGATTCCCTTATTATTATTTTCGGCTCTCCCTTTATTCTAAGTGCTTTTTAGATCAACATAGTGCTGTTAATAATAATTGGAAAGGTTATGTAAGGATTTTAATGCAAGCGTAATACAAGCTTCATAAAAAGAATTGCCTAATTAAGCCAGTCACAACACTTCTCTAAAATATATATTTATAGAGGATCATTTCACCCACCACTGAAATCAAGTCACACAGAAGGTCAAATGAGGTAGTACAGGGTAGTTTCACACAGTAGCATGTGAAGATAATGCAGTATAGGAGAGGAAAAGTACAATTAGTAAATGGCGAATCACTGTCCCTGTTCTGTTTGTTATTATCCACGTGTATGTGAACAGCATTTTTCCCTATACAGACAGTCTCCAAGTTATGAACAAGATAGATTATGTAGGTTTGTTCTTAAGTTGAATGTGTATGTAAGTCAGAATAGGTACATTTTTAAGTTATTTATTTATTGTATCAGAAGCAGACCAAGGGTACAATTGTCCCGAATAGATTACTGCAACGCACTCTACGTGGGGCTGCCTTTGAAGACAGTTCGGAAATTGCAATTAGTTCAGCGGGCGGCAGCCAGATTACTAACGGGAGCTACATACAGGGAGCACACCACCCCCCTGTTGTGTCAGCTCCACTGGCTGCCTGTCCAATTCCGGGCTCAATTCAAAGTGCTGGTTTTGACCTTTAAAGCTCTATACGGTTCTGGCCCAGCTTACTTGTCCGAACGCATCGGCCGCTCGTCCCATCCCGTAACCTAAGATCATCCGGGAGGCCCTGCTCTCGCTCCGCCGACCTCTCAGATGCGGTTGGTGGGGACGAGGACAGGCCTTCTCGGTGGTGGCCCCCGCCTGTGGAATGCGCTCCCTATGGAGGTGCGGTCCATCTCATCCCTCCTGACATTCAGGAAAAAGGTGAAATCCTGGCTCTGGGACCAAGCGTTCCCACACCAGCACTAGGCGGCATGTGAGATGGGATTCTAATGGGAGGGAGGAAGGGGGTCAATGTTTTTAGGGTTGAATACTGTTTTAATTGGAATGACTGTGGATGTTGTTGAGGGATTGTATTTTAATGTTTTAATGTATTTTAATATGTTGTGGGGTTTGGGGTTTTACGCTGTTGATGTGGCATCGAATTGTGCCGTGCTGTAAGCCGCTCTGAGTCCCCCCTCGGGGGTTGAGAAGAGCGGGGTAAAATCCTGAAATAAATAAATAAATAATAAATAAATAATGTATTTAAAAGCACAAAGTTTAAAAACTTGGCATTATACTAAATGTTCCTTTGTCCAGTAGCTGGCCACTTGGGGTGCCTCTGTGTTGTGATAAGAAGGTCTTCCATTGTGCATGTGACAGGGCTCAGACTGCATTGTAACAAGTGGTCTGTAGTTTACTCTTCTCCACACCCACATGTCAAGGACTCGACTTCATAGCCCAATTTCTTAAGGTTGGCTCTGCATCTCATGGTGCCAGAGCACAGTCTGTTCAGCACCTTCCTAGTTCCCCAGTCTTCTGTGTGCCCAGGGGGCACGGGGGAGGTTCTCTTTCAGTATCAGCCATGGCTTGAGGTTCTGCGTTTTAGCCTGCCACTTTTGGACTCTTGCTTGCTGAGGTATTCCTGCTAGTATATCTGTAGATCTTCGATAACTATTTCTTGATTTAAAGTGTTGGTGTGCTGGTTGATATGCAAACAGGGGATGTTATGCTGGCTGATATCCCTGCAGAAAGCAGTAATATCATACGAAAGCTGTCACAACCTGGGGACCACAATCAGACACAGTGAAGACACCTGCTCTTGTGCTTTGCTACTCTGCTGCTGAATACGCATGACCAGTGGAACACATCTCACCATGCTAAAACAATGGATGTGGCTCTTCATGAGACATGCCGCATATCTCATTTTTAAGTGTAACTACATATAGCATAGAGAAGGGTTAACATCATTGTGGTGTTTGCTTTGCTGTCTGTGCCCCTGTTCATAAGATTTTGCCTCATTTTCTGTCCCTGTGACAGTTGGGTTTTGAAAAAAATGATTTGTTTTGGAAACAAGGATTGGTGATAAAGCTTCAGTAGAGACACCTTTTCCCTGTGATCACTCTTCCAGGAGTGAATTTGTAAGTTGGTTGTTTGTAACTAGGGGACTGCCTGTTCTTGATCACTGTGATGACTGACAGCCGAATGAGGGACCTGACATTTTTTAAAACTATTATCTTCAAGATTGACAGGGAAGTATTTTTGTGGCATGACATCAGAGATGGTTCGTTCACAGCTGCTAGTCATCCCTTGATGTGACAATCATCATTGATTGATAAACACACACATGTTAATCGGCCTTTCAAGAGGTTAATTCATGGGCAGTTCACAGACCAAGCGGAAGGCTTCTGCCTCTCTACCATTTCAGTGTGAGGCATCCCCTCCTCACTTGCTCAGTACATGTGCAGCCACTGAGATAAATCAATAAGTGCTTCAGGCAAGTTCTATCTTCCTTTTGATACTGGGCTACATTCAAATTGGGCTCTGTAGCAGAGGATACGGTATAACCTCAAACAAGTGATATCTCAAACTTGGGTAACAGCTTTTTTATTGAACGTAATGTTTTCTTAGGTGTTGATGTTCTCGAACTGGAGGAAGCATTTTCCCCAGGATAAAAACAGTTGCAAAGGCTAGCTCCCGGCATATTTCGTGCCTTCGCAGATACACAGTTATTTAAATTCAGCAAAGAACTTCATCTGCTGTTATAGTTTAAGATTCTGGATTGTCTACTGGTTGTTACCAATACAAGTATGATGACTATAATTTTAAATATATCATCCACCTACTGTGTGAGGCTCTGTATAATATATCACATTACAAGTGTTCAAAGAACATCATGTATATTATTTCTATAACCTGCAATGATACTGAATGATGAGCTAGGATTACAAATAAATTCTAAGACTATTTTGTAAATGAAGAAGAAAGGTAAAACTTCAGTACTGAGTGAACATCAGTTGGATAGAAAACAATGCTCCTGCCTTAACCTGCTCTTTTTCAAACACCCTGACCTCAATGCAGAGATCCTAGTCTGTGTCAAACCATGATTTTAGGTTATATTCCTAAGAAGGACTTCTTGTTTAATGTTGGTTCACTTAGAGCAGTGGTTCTCAAATGTTCTTCCTGATGCTTTAACCATTTCTGTCATTTATGGTTATAGTTTGTTTTATTTTGTGGTGACCCCAAGTGTTGCAATGAAAATTATTATGTCTTGTAACCCGCTAGCCCTCTAAAGGCGGAATAATTTTGCAAATAATAAATAAATAAATAAATAAAATAATGTAAGTATTTGATATGCAGAATGTATTTACATTCACTGGACCAATTTTAGCACAAATATATGAAATGCCCAAAGTTGAATACTGGTGGGGTTGGGGGGAGATTGATTTTGTCATTTGAGAGTTATAGTTGCTGGGATTTATAGTTCGCCTACAGTCAAAGAGAATTTTGAACTCCCCCAATGATGGAATTGAACCAAACTTGGCACACAGAACTCCCATGACCAACAGAAAATGCTGGACGAGTTTGGTGGGCGTTGACCTTGAATTCTGGAGTTGTAGTTCACCTACATCCAGAGAGCACTGCGGACACAAACAATGATGGATCTGGACCAAACTTGGGACGAATCCTCAATATGCCCAAATGTGAACACTGGTGGAGTTTGGGGGAAAATAGACCTTAACATTTGGGAGTCGTAGTTGCTGGAATTTATAGTTTGCCTACAATCAAAGAGCATTCTGAACCCCACCAACGATAAAATTGGGCCAAACTTCCACAAAGAACCCCCATAACCAACAGAAAATATTGTGTTTCCTGATGGTCTTTGGCAACCCCTCTGACACCACCTCACAACTCCCCTAGGTGTCTCGACGGCCAGATAGAAAAATGCTGACTTAGGGGGTTACGCTGACGGGAGGCTGGTAAATCACAATTGCATCAGAATAATAACATATTTTTGGGAGACTTAATGTCATGTCAATTTTCTTCTGTTGTTCTCCAAGGCAAGGGGGAGATGGTTTGGAAAATGTTTCTTTTGCAGCCAAAAAAATCCATTAATAACCATTGTTTGCAAAGGAAATGCCTTGAAACAGTCACTGGAAGAGAAATGTGTTAAGTCCCATTGTTATTCTGCTGTAATTGCTATTTACCTGCTTCGTGTGATAAAGTCAAATCTAGAATAAAAGCCAACTTTAAGCCCGTTCCCCATTTTTGACATGACATAACCACATCAGAGCTGGTTCACAGAGGAGAGGGAGAGATTGTGTCTTATTGGAATTAATCTTCATTTTAATGGTTGTCATCCACCCCATTACAGGATCCAGGGACTGTTCTAGAATCTGCCCACCACAGCTGATTCCAATAAAAAAGTAACAGAACTGAGTATGATCAACACCCTGATGGCACCCAGTCTTCAAATAGGGGGAAGGGAGCAAAACATAGATGTTAATTATGCATGAGCCAAATAAGCTCTTGGAGACATGACAAAAAGCATGGCATCAATTTACATTAAAAACAAACATCAACAAATAAGACTACTAATCAAGATAATTATACAGAAACCAACAAAATTATAATTATATTAAAATGATAAAGCATCTGTCAATTATGCTAGAATTTAAAGAACTATGTTAGACTTAGCTTTCCCCTCCCTGCATGTTGGAGGCGGGTATATTTGCTAGCACCTAGTGATGAAAGATCAATGTTTAATTAGTCCCTACATGTGTAAAAGCCCATTCAGTTGACAGAAATGCCCTTCTACTGGGAGAACCTCTTCTGCAAGGTGATCTCATGTATTTTCTAACAGAGTGATCTTCTCTACTGTCCAAATTCAATAAGAGAAAAGAGAACATGGCTGAAACTCTAAGTTAACTGACATTTTGAACTTTCTAACATTCATGCACTTTGGTCACAATGGTCATTATTACCTAATTATAATGAGATTAGGAATCAGGTGGTTTCATCGGCAAATGTGTTATAAGCACACATTGTTTTTATGGGCATTGATTTTTTAAAATATAATTACTGATCTTGTCAAATTTTCTGGTGTTTTAACTACAATATTGTGGTAACAGGTCCATGTGGGTGTTTTATCTACAGTATTGTGGTAAGAGATCCATGGTGGTAAAGAAGCCCATGGAGGTGACACCACGAGTTACTGTGCCAGGTGACACCAACCCTAATGACAGAACTAGTTGAGGAACAAACTGAGTCATGCCAGATCCAAAGTTCACCCAGTCTTAGGACACAGCCACAATGTTGATAGAAAGCTAGACTAGGGTGAAAGTACTCATACGTTCAGTAATTTCTAACATCCCCAGGATAAGAGGGGTTGGGGTTCAGGGTAGCTTCAGTTAACTTAACATCAGCTGAGCCAGCCTGTTGCAGTGAGATTTGCATTCTCATATTTATATTCTAATGATGTAGGGTGCACCAGCTGATTTGTATTTGGGTATGAACATAAGCATGCAAAACTTCTTCAGAGGTGTGTATTATAAAAACATGATTAACCATACTATTATGAAGATTTGTACTTTTGCTTAATTAGTTAGTTGTTCATTAACAGAAGACACCCATCTTATAATATTGCTGTTTATAATAATCTATGTCCAAATCTTGGCACATGGAGCAAGGGGGGGGGCATAATTTATTACTTATTTTATGGCTCCACTGGAGCCCCTGGTGGCACAATGGGTTAAACCGCTGAGCTGCTGAACTTGCTGACTGAAAGGTTGCAAGTTCAAATCCAGGGAGTGGGGTGAGCTCCCGCTATTAGCCTCAGCTTCTGCCAACCTAGCAGTTTGAAAAAATGCAAATGTGAGTAGATCAGTAGGTACCGCTCTGGTGGGAAGGTAACAGCGCTCCATGAAGTCATGCTGGCCACGTGACCTTGGAGGTGTCTATGGACAATGCTGGCTCTTTGGCTTAGAAATGGAGATGAGCACCAATCTCCAGAGTCAGACACAACTAGACTTGATGTCAGGGGAAAACCTTTACCCTATGGTTCCAGGCAAGACTCAAGTAATCTCTTTAAGTCAAGATGTGACTTCTACCATTTTAATTTTTCCTCCCATAGGAGCACCTGAGAAGTCTCCAGTTTCTTCCTCATTTTGGGGGAGAAAAGAAAGTTTAAAAACCAATGTTTAGTATCAGTCCCTCTGTTCAACATTGCTATTCTTCCACGTTATAAATCTCTCAAATATTACAGATAATATGAAAAAGGAAATGTTGTGCTTTGTCTAGTCAGTCTTCATCACTACATTTCTTCCATGGAAATAGAAACATACAACTATGAATATTGACTTGACAATGTGCAAAGTGTCCTCTTTTTATACCATCTGCTTCCCTGTGTTCAGCAACATTTGGGAGACTATCCCTGCTCAAAGAGCAGAAGGATTTAAAAGACAGGCTTAAATTGGATAGAGGAACACAGGGGATGATTTTGAAGGATTCTGATAGGGTGGTGACTCACTGATTTGTGACAGTTGCGTGTCTGCAAATCTGATGGCCATTCTTGTCCACTAACCCGTAACACTCCATATGAGGTTAAACAGTGCTCAGAAAAACCCTCAGCATTTGCCACCACTAGTACAGACAGCACCCTGCATTACAAATGTGCTGTGTTGAGGTAGAATACCTGCTGCTAACCCTTGGTCTACCTACCCAGTTAATTTTTAACTATGTATTTTATACTCATGCCTTGTGTTTACTGGTTTTAATCTTTGATCTGTGTATTTTAGTATATATGTATATATATATTTTATATATATATATATATATATATATATATATATATATATTTCACATAATGCTTTACAATGATGTGTTTTTAACTGTGTTGTACCCCTCAAAGAGAAGAGGGTAAGAAATAAAAATCATCATTATTATTTTCAGGAGTAGGGAGATGGGTGCAGAAAGATTATGAGAAGGCCCTAATGAATACAAAAGTAAAGTATTTGGAAAGAGTTGAAGCAGAGGCAGAAAACAAGAATGTCTCTCTTAGGTGCGTTTCCTTAATGCAGCTTAATTTTACATTGCACCTGTACTTGTTGCTGCTCTTATTGTTTAAAGCAGTGGTTTCCAACCTGTGGTCAATGGACCACCAGTGGTCCACAAGAATTAAAATATGGTCCGTGGTCTCACTGTTACTATAATGTCGCAACAAGAGCCACTGGTCTCACAAAACTCTCTTTTAGTGCTGAGGTTTATTAAAAATGGTTTTCTGTGGGCAAACAGATGGCGACTACTGGATGACATATGTTCTGTATCAGAAACTAGATCTGATGTGATCTATCCAATGCAATTTTCGGAATCAGCACCCTAAATAACCGAACCTAATGTAAAGTTGACCAAAAACCAATTTGTAACCCTTTTGGTATTAATGTTGGAGAGTGGTCCCTGGTCAAAGTGATCCCTGGTCAAAAAAAGGTTGGGAACTGCTGAGTCCCCTTGTGGGAGAAGGGCGGGGTAGAAATGAAGGGAATAAATAAATAAATAATTGTTCTTATGTATTTTACCTTAATACACAATGTATTATTTCACTGTCTTTTAATTTTTGTATTAGTTTTCTAAATGATCACCAAAATTTGGGATTGTTATGAGTCCCCACGGAAAAAGGTCGAGGTATAAAGTAAATAAATAAATAAAATAAAATAACTATAAATAAAAAATAAATTCTTATATTTTAGACCTATTCATGAGGTGTCCTGAACCAAACCACTGCAGATACTGAAGTAAGACCAAACTGATTACAAAAGAAATTAGGTTTCAAAATAATAAGGATATTTTAAAAATAATTGGAAAAATTAAACAAGTAATTCAAGTTTTTAAAATCTAAGGTTAAATATATCTTCTGGAGGAAGGAAATGGAATAGCAGATATTAATATAGTTGTGAAAACAGTAATTTGATGAGCTTGAATGTCAAATGTAATCCTACCCAATGTAGTCCTACTCAAAAATAAGCCTTGTTAGTTTCAGTGCAGCATAGTCCCAGCGACGTGTCTATAAGATTGCAACTTAGACATGTCTACTCAAAAACAAATCCCATTGAGTTGTATTGAGATTAATGCCAGGTAAATGACCAAAATTCAGATGACTCTCAGGTAGGCCTGAAATTTCAATTATCATGCTGTAAATCAAGCACACTGTTACTGGACTGGATCTTGCCTCAACCCATTTAATAGCACTGCTTTTGACATGCAGGAAATGACAGTCCATAATATGCATGGAGAAGAGACCTTCCAAGTATTTTCTTTGACTGATGATTATGCATATATTCTTTGCACTCATCAAAATGGGACGCTGGCAGAATTCTGTGGAAGCAAAAACCAAGGGACAAATCAAAACCAAATACCCAAACAACAAAATTAAATATTAATAAGTCAGCATATTAAAAAGTTATATTGTTCAAAGAGCTAATTAACTTTATTGCATATTGATCTTTCTGAGAATTATTCAGCAGAAAATATGTGGTGCTTACATTTTGTAGAGAGTGTATATGGTTTAATATCAATCAAAACTGTTTGCTAAAACCGATGTTTCAGAATTGCAACATCAACTACTAAGTCATTAATCAGAGTGAGAATTGTAGTCAAGAAACCAGAAGACTAGCATAGAAGGTCAACTGTCAAGAAACTAGACAAGATCCTGAAGTGTGGGGATATATCATTTCTTACTAAACTTGAGATTGTCCATGCCATCATATTTCCCATTCTTGTATATAGTTGTGAAAGGTGGATAGCGAAGAAAGCTGATAAGAAAAAAAATCAATTCATTAGAAATGTAATGCTGGAGAAAAGTTCTATGGACACTGTTGAGGTCTTCAGGTCTTTGGATTGTGTTTAGTCTGGAACCTCCCCTGCGGCCTCTCCTAGGAGTACATGACTTTGACCGTTACATCCGCAGGTTCATTGGAACACGCAAGCCCCCTCACCATGACAAGGTGACAATCCACCAAAGGTGTGTGTGTGTGTGTGCATTGATAACTTCCATGTGATTCTAATTGAATAGCAGGAAATTATGCAATGAAATATATCTCTTGGTACTTTTTGCAAAGAAACAAACAGTAGAACCCAATGTGTTTGTGCATGTGAATATGTGCAGTGAAAAGCAACACATCAAGATCTGTCATCTAAAGAAAAGCATAGAGTGGAATTTATAAGAAGAACAAATGCCATGACATACTCAAACCATCCATACTTGAACAGTGTTGGCTGATGGTATGGGGCACAAAAGAGTTAACTGCTTGGGCAGAAATAGCTTCAGTGTGTTGTGCATGATGTTAAAATAATGCTTCCAAGCACTGGATGTCCTCAGTCAGGGAAGGTCACATTGAATCATTTCTATGATTTATTTTGGAAAAGGAGGCAGGGAAAAGGGGAAAAATGCAAAACTGTTCAGGCAGGGGTGGGAGGAGCAAAGATCCTGATATTTTAAAAATCACTTTTCTTTTCTCACTATGATTTGGTATAGACAGTATGGCATTAATTTGGATCATTACTGTTTTTTCCTCTACATTTTTCATTCTTACTGATATGCTAGCTTATAAACAGGTTATTTTTTAAAAAACAACAACAACGAGCAAACATTGAATTAAAAACTGAAGTACTAGGGTACTTCATGTAATATACTGAGCTTCTGACTGTAAACACAGATAATATGGAACTAAATCATTTTTTAAGAAATCAATTTGAAATATGGTTTATAGCAAATGACTAACTTACAATAAACATATTGCTTGGTTGCTTTGTAAATTCATGTAATGGGTGATACATCACGTAATTCTGCTGTTCTTCAGGAAATAAGTTATTTTCACATAACTGAGTGAATCTTTGTACACATCACATTTAACAATTGTGCCGATATTATGGACATTGAACTGACACATGTTTAACACATCCAAGTGTTGATAATGAGAACAGAAAATGTTAAGCAAATGGAAATGGCTCAAACTGATGTTAACAAAACAACATTTCTCCTGGAGAGCTTATAATATCCATACAGCTGAGTTGTTTTACCATCCATGCTGTACCATGTTGTGGCAGTGAAATTGATGATATGGATCAGTTGAGCCGGAAAGACTAGTTGTGTTATGAGCAAAGCAGCTGGCAAACTAACTTCTGTGAAGGAATTTAAAAACTGGAATTAAAACTTCACAGAGGATACGTTTGTGTATATGTGCCTTCAAGATGCGTGTCAACTTACGGCCACCTCATGAATTTCACAGGATTTCCTTAGGTGAGGAATGCTGAGAAGTGGTTTTGCCTGATCATTCATCTGAAATACAGCCTACGGCACCTGGCATACATTAGCAGTCTCACGAACAAATAAAACAAGCCACAAGAAATAAAGAAAATAAAGCTTAAATCCAATTATCGATCCCAAGTAGGAGATCTATAAAAGCTGTCATACCCATCTGTTTCTGACATATTGTGCATATTTGACATTATGCATGCAGAGGGAACTATTTGCCACAATGCAACAATGTATTCTGCTGTAAAGAGAAATGGCTAAGTTGTTCAGTAGTCATTTCCACAAATATTTCTAATAAGCATGGCTGTCCACCTTGCTTTAGGACAGTGGTTCTCATACTGTGGGTCCCTAGGTGTTTTGGCCTACAATTCCCAGAAATTCCAGCCAGTTTACAGCTGTTAGGATTCCTGGAAGACCAAAACATCTGGAGATCCACAATTTGAGAAGGACTGATTTAGGGGAACTTCATACTTCCAATCGTGTGATCTTTCTTGGTTTTGGTGGCAGTATGTGCTTGAGGACTGCAAAATGAGTGGAGATTAGTATGGTGCTGACCCGTATATGGGATTTCTGCCTATTTCTATACCTTCCATACCTATTAAACTTTATGAATTGAAATGGCAAGCCAAGTAGGTGGTGGAACAGTCAGAAAGAGCCAGAAATGGTTGAGAAGGAATCTGAATTTCACATATTTCTTTGATCTAACCAGATAATACTTATATAATAAGCTTCTAGTTATCTTCATGAATCACGAGGAAGAAAAGATTTCACTTATTTCTCCTTAACATAAATTAAAATGATACCTGTCTGGAAATGTCTGGTTAAAGTTAAGGGTCTAACAACGTCTTACTGTGGAGCCTCCTGAATCGCAGCTCCAATGTGGCCGAAGAGGTTATCTCACAAATCCCGCAACAAAAAACCAGGGATGAGCTTGCAGCACTGCCTAGCTTGGAAGAAGTCAGCAATGTCATCGGCCAACAAAAAATAGCAAAGCCTGAGGACCTGATGGGATCCAGGCTAAAATCTTGCAAGTGGGAGGATCTGAGCTGACACAACAACTCCAACAGCTCATAGAAAAAGTGAGGATGACTGAAAAAATCCCAGCAGATTTCAAGGATGATACCATCATCACCCTCTTCAAAAAGGGGGAAAGAACAGACTGCTGAAACTATCGAGGTGTCTCCCTTCTAACCTCCGCTAGGAAAATCCTCGCAAGAATCCTTGCAAACCGCCTTCTACCCTCTCAGAAGACACCCTCCCAGAATCCCAGAACAGCTTCCGCCCCTCCAGAGGAACAGTGGACATGATCTTCACTGCATGACAGCTCAAAAAAAATGCAGGGGAAAAAATCAACCACTGTACATGGCATTCATAGACCTTGCAAAGGCATTTGACACAGTGAATCGCAGTGCTTTCTGGACTATCCTCCAAAAATTGGGTGCCCTAACAAATTTGTGAACATTCTGCGGCTCCTCCATGATGGCAACAGTCTTAGACTGCAATGGTTCCCAAAGTGAGCCATTTAAGATGGAATCAGGTGTCAAACAGGGATGTGTTATTGCCCCAACCTTATTCTCCATCTTCATCACTATGATACTTCATCTTGTTGATGGGAAACTTCCCACCGGAGTGGAAATCATCTATCGGACAGATGGCAGGCTATTTAATCTCAGGAGACTGAAAGCCAAAACCAAGGTTACAACAACATCTATTATAGAACTCCAGTATGCTGATGACAATGTCATTTGTGCACATTCAGAAGACTTACAAGCCACTCTAAACACCTTCGCAGAAGTATACGAGAAGCTTGGCCTCTCATTGAACTTTGAGAAAACCAGCAGTCACCAGCCAATTTCTCACCAATGCCATAAATACATCTTAATGGTATAACATTAGAAAATGTTGACCATTTCTGCTACCTTGGCAGCCGCCTCTCCACAAAAATCAACATTGACATTGAAATATAACATTGCCTGAGCTCTGTGAATGCAGCATTTTTTTTAATGAAGCACAGAGTGTTTGAGGATCAGGACATCTGTAGGGAGACCAAGGTGCTTGTTTATAAAGCGATTGTCCTCCCAACCCTGTTATATGCCTGTGAAATGTGGACAGTCTACAGACACCACATGCAACTCCTGGAATGATTCCATCAGTGTTACCTCCGAAAAATCTGGCAAATCTCCTGGGAAGACAGTATGCTGGAAGAAGCAAAGATCACCAGCATTGAAGTGATGGTCCTCCTCCATCAGCTCCGCTGGACCGGCCATGTTGTCCGAATGCCCAACCACCATTTCCCAAAGCAGTTGCTGTACTCCAAACTCAAGAATGGAAAACGGAATGTTGGAGGACAGGAAAATAGATTTAAAGATGGGCTCAAAGCCAACCTTAAAAACTGTGGCATAGACACAGAGAATTGGGAAGCCCTGGCCCTTGAGCACTCTAGCTGGAGGTCAGCTGTGACCAGCAGTGCTGTAGAATTTGAAGAGGCACAAATGGAGGGCGAAAGAGAGAAGCGTCCCAAGTGGAAGGCACATCAAGCCAACCCTGACCGGAACCACCTCCCACTTGGAAACCGATGCCCTCACTGCAGGAGAACATGCAGGTCAAGAATAGGGCTCCACAGTCACTTGCGTCCAGTGCAACGAACCTGGAAGACAATCTTACTCGATCAACGAGGGATCGCCTAAGTAAGTACTGTGGATCTCAATGAGATAAGGTGGCCTTACCTCTTAGTAAGCAGAGGGTAAGATTCGTTTGCATACTCCGTGTCTCTTTCCTCAGCTAAATACTACTGCAGATATTAATTCTTAATTTTCTTAATGCAAGTAAAATAACAATAAAAATAGCAAAAAGTGAGGATCAGGAAGAGATCTGAAATGCAGGCCAAGAAATGTCCATTACTGCTTGTCTCTCTCTTTTGCACTATGGACAATATGAAGCTTTGAAACATGGAAGGCTAGGGTTTATTACAAAGAGACCAATAAGATGGGTGGAGTATATCTGTGGATTATCAAATAGTGTAGCTGAGAGTTATCTGTGTAATAAAGGACAGTTCTATAAGATAAAGAAAATTATCATTTCAAATTCCTGCTCTATTCACTATACTTAAAAAAAATAGCTTCTTTGAACATAACTTTTATCACCAGGTGAAAGAATTTGGGTGAGACTACATGCACTTATAAAGGAGTTAACCTGGCTCCTTTATGCACTTATAAAGGGGCCAGGTTAACAATCCCTTAGCATCCTAAGAGTTCTTTTGAGTGGCACCTTAGCATCTGAGGGATATAATTATTAAAACCTCATCCAAATAAAGATGCATTAAGAGCCAGCTGAAAAAAGGGCTCCCGCACATCCGTCCCCACAAATTTTCACAGAAATTTCAGTGGCAAGTTAAGATCAGTTCCCAATTCCATCTCACTCTTATTATTTTCCTCTTGTAGCATCGCGTCAGTCTTTTTGACTACAAGTGACAAAAACAAATGACTTTTAATACAGATTTTATTTTTCTATAGAAAGTATTTTATAATATAACAGTTGATTATGCATATGGCATTAGAACTAGCAGAAAGAATCCAGCCAACGATGGATCTGGACCTAACTTGGCACAGAGAAGGAACATGGTCAACTGTAAATACTGGCTGGGTTTGTGAGTGATTGCCCTGAGAATCTGGGAGTTGTAGTTTACCCTTATTCAGAGAGCACTGAACCCAGCGGATATTGGATCTGGACCTAACTTGGCACACAGACACAACATGGGGAACTTTGAATAATAGCAAGATTTGGGAAGGATTGCCCCATGATTCTGGGGGTTGTAGTTCACCCACATCATTATGAATATTCCAATAATAATAATAAACTTTATTTATACCCCGCCACCATCTCCCCAATGGGAACTCCGGGTGGCTAACATGAGGCCAAGCTCTTCTAAAATACAATACAACACAATAAAATACAAAATACAAAACAAAATACATCAGACATAATAATATTCCAATGGAAGCATTCATTAAAAAAACAAAAAGAAAGATTGGCTTTTTCCCTAATAAATAGTGTTATACACTACCAAACTTATATTACCAAACTTCGAAAAACAAATAATGCCTATCTCAAATAACCCGGCCACCGCCGGGTCCCCAAGCTAGTAAGTAATAACGTATGCCGCCTTGCCCCATATGCTAAGATTTGAATATACGGTAGGTGATGATTTTAAAGTAAAATATTGTAAGGGGTGTTTTCTGTTACAGAAGAAATACCTAAGCAAAAGTAAGTATATTAATAACAGTGTAGTTAATCATGTTAACATTTATAACATGCAAATCAGAATAAGCATATATCAGTTTGTTTTTGTTCATTTGAAAAGACTCAGGCTCAAACAGAATCAGCTGGTTCACGCACTATCATCAGATATATATATATATATATATATATATAATATAAATGGGTTCACGTCATGTGATGTATACCTCAAACAAAGAAACCATACAACGCAGAAACACAATACTTGCCAACAGAAATAGGCCTCAAGCAAGGTACGTTTGTAGCAAAGAAACTTTCCCCCCCAAAACCTAAAAGGCCCCCAAAACAACGAATAAAAATAAAACTACATTTACCAGCATCCTCCGGGGCAGCCAAAGACTCACCCAGCCTCTACATTCTGAACAACATGATTGGCTGCCAATAAGGGCGGATTTGCATAACTGCTGCAATGGCCAGCCAACATGAAAATTCCGAACCATAATAAACTGCCAAAACAGAATAAGGAAAAGGCCTGAGCCAACCCCCAACACAAACACCCAAATCACTTCCAACCGAAAATTTACACCCCAAAAAATCACAGACCATGCCCAAAATTGACAGTAAGGCTTCATTAACTTGATTTCCCTAACTAGCCCTCACTTACTGGGAAGCTGTTTACGCTCTAAATTGACAGTAAGACTTCATTAACTTGATTTCCCTAACTAGCCCTCACTTACTGGGAAGCTGTTTACGCTCTGAATTGACAGTAAGACTTCATTAACTTGATTCTCCCGACTAGGCCTCAGCTCATTGGACATTGTGTATGGCCTGAATTGACAGTAAGGCTTCATTAACTTGCTGTTCCTAATTAGGCCTCAGCTCATGGGACATTGTGTATGGCCTGAATTTACAGTAACCTACCTTGGCACACAGAGCCCCGACCATGCATGATGGGACTTGAAGTACCACCATGGAAAACGGGATTTGTAGTACTTCAAAACCCATCATTCCCCACAGACCACTGTGGCCCAGAACCAAGACCAATAAAGACCCAACTTGGCACACCATGCCCCCCATGGCCCACACTCCATCCATCTGCAGTTTAGAGGAGGGCACACCGTTGATGATTGAACTTTCTTGCATCTCCTAAAAAGGGCACAGCAACGCGTGCCGGATACAGCTAGTGAATGCTAATCTCACCGCAGCATTAGCCAAAGGACTACTGTGCTGACGTTCATCATCCTAAACACCAACCACTCTCATCCTGGGGATATTCAAAATGATGTAGGTGTACCCTCTCCCTGACCCAGCTGGGGTTGGACTGGATGGCCCTTATGGTCCCCTCCCATTCTATGATTCTATCTAGTCAGGCATATACTCTTGAATGGAATTCACGTCACATAATGTGATCTCTTTGCCAAATGCTTGAGGGACTGAAGACGGAGGAATCTTAAATATGAAAAGGTAAAGCATCTGCCATGTTTAAGTTTGGCCTTTCGGTTAAAATAGGTTTTGATTTTAAATAGCTCACTCTAATTCCTCCACCAGGAGCTGCTTCTAAGGATAGCATTACTCCTGGCATTCAGCAGTAAAGGTTAAAGGAATTGCATTGGTAAGCAGTTGGAAAACAAATGAATAACATTTGCACTTCATAATATATTGCTAGTGATCTAAAAGAAATGATTGAAAATATTCTTGTGTTATTCAATTCTGTTCTGTGCATGCATGTTTTTTTTCTTGTGTTTTCACATTTATCACTGCCTAGTTAAGGTTTCTTTGAGCAGAGGTGGTGAAAATGAATTCTGTTCAATTGCAACATGTACATATGGATAGGTAATTGGATGAAATGTGTTTCTCGCATACTTTCTAAAAACAAGATTCAATATATTTTGCTTTATTTTAACAGAAACTGAATTTCACTAGTCATTTGTTTTTGGTATAGCACTCAGAACCAAAAGGAGAATGATCAAGATGGTGAAGATTTTGGATACTAAGCATTATGAGCAATGGCTGGGCATTTTTAGCTTGGGGAAGACCGAGAGGTGACATGATAATCATCGGCAGATATCTGAAGGGATGTCACATAGAAGGTAGAGCCAGTTTTTCTGCTCTTCCAGGGAATAGAGTATGAACTAATGGAATCAAATTGGAAAAAAAGGAGATTCCATCTAAAAAATCAAGAAGCCCTTCTGCCTCAGAAGATGGTGGCGTCCCTTTGTTTGAAGGTCTTTAAACAAAGGTTGGATAGCCATCTTCTGGAGTAGTTAGTGATGGTGAATTTTAACCCATTTTAATCGTTTATCTGGGAAATATTTGTAACTATTATGCTGTTATTTCACAGCTACATATTGGAGAGTGACTGTAGTGTCAGCAACACTCATTCAAACTGCATATCTTTGAAATTCTGTAAACATGTATTTCTCTTTTTTGGTGCAGTTCTACAACTCTGCAGGAACAATTCTCTCTACATTGCCATTCAAAACGGCTACTGATGCCTTTGTAATGGAGGCTGGGAAGCCAAAAATGGCAGACATTTCCAAACTTCCACTACAGACATCAGAAGATCTGCAAGACCAAGAGCAAGCCATGAGTATAAAGATAAAGATCCAGCCAGAGGAAAAGTGTTTTTACCATACATCAAGGGAACCACTGACTGCACAGGAAAGCTGATGAAGAAACACAACCTATAACAAACTATCTACAGACCCACTAAAAAAATTCAACAAATGCTATGTTCAGCAAAGGACAAGATCCTCTCACTTCTGCAGGAGTCTACCATATGCCATGCAGCTGTGGACAAGTCTACATAGGGACCACCAAACGCCACATTGTTCAAACACGAATCAAGAAACATGAAGGGCTCTGCAGACTAATTCAACCAAAGAAGTCAGTCCTAGCAGAGCACTTGATGAACCAACCTGGACATACCATATTATTTGAGAACACTCTAACATCCACCATGTCAGACTACACAGAGAAGCCACTGAAATCCACAACCATGTGGACTTTTGTAGATGAGTACTTGAGTGAAGCTGAAAGCATGGAGGTTGGGGCTAGGAGTGCAAAATTGGTTACTTGGGAGCAGGAATCTGATGAGGAGGGGGAGAGGAAAAGAATCCGGCAAATACTTAATGAAACCACTGATGAGGATTCCTTTTTGGGTTTCTCTGGGAATGATGGGTCTGAGAATGAAGAGCCATCTATGGGAAGTGGGGATGGGGATTCGGAAGATGTTTCTAGCGATATGGATTGGACTAAAGTGCAGGAAGTGCATGATGTCTGTGCAGAACCAACCAGTAGTGATACGTTTGTGGGGTTTTCTGGAGATGGGAATTGGAGTTCGGATGACCAAACCTCATCTTGGGGTGAGCTAAGTCATGGCAGGAGAAGGAGAGCTTGGCAGGAAAGACAAAGGACTGCACGTGAAGTTGCATTAGCATGTGAAAGGGCTAATGATGGGGTGTCAGCTTATTTGAGTTCTGATGAGGATTTGTGAATAAAGTGAGACTTGGAATTGGGGGTTCCTTGAAGTCGGCAAGGTGTTGCTGGGTGCCTGTGTTCTGCCTTTGTGTGCTGTGTTTCCTGTGTTCCTGTGGATTGACTCTTCGACGTGAGTTTGGATCCTGATCTACCTCTATGGACTTGGGTATTGTATCGGCTGGGTTCCACATCATGTGTCCTTTTGACTACACCGTGTTTGCTCCCCTTTATGCTCGTTGCTGCTGCCTGCTCCGTGCTGATCCTGGACCGGTTTATCGACACTGCTGTTTCTTCCTCGCTTTGACCCGAATTGGTTGTTGTCGCTGCCGCTTCTCCTAGCTCTGACGCCGGATTGGTTTGACTACGTGTTTGCTGACTCCTCTTTTTGATCCTCAGACATGTGTTGCTATATACAACAAATACGAATGAAAGGTTTTCATTAGATTTGTTGTGTTGTTATTACCATTTATGTATGTGTCTGTATCTCTTATAAAGGGTTCGGGTAACCTATGGTTTGCTAACAAAACTAAACTACTGTGTTGCAAAATGATGTTGGTATAAAAAGTGTATCACTAACATGAAATGTTTAGAAAGTTCTGCAAAATGGTGCTGTGGTTGGACTACTCATCTAACTCTGGCACTGGAACTCTGGAGACCAGGGTCTGACTCCTCACTCAGTCAAGAAAATTCACTGTGTGATCTAATGAAGCAACTAATCTAATGATTCCGGCCCAGCTTACCTATCCAAACTTTTCTCCTCCTATGAACCATCTAGGAGCTTAAGATCATCTGGGGAAGCCCAGGTCTCTATCCCACCTGTCTTGCAAGCACAATTGGCGGAGACGAAGGACAGGGCCTTCTCAGTAGTGCCCCCCCCATGAGTGGAAAACTATTGAACTCCATCCCCAGGGGTATTAGATCAGCCCCCTCCCTCCTGGGATGAGTCCTTCCTGAATTTTCGTTCACGAAGAAAAGCCAAGAAGATATTGCCATGTTGATTGTTTTTAATTGCACTTTTATGAATGCCTGGCATCGAATTATGCCAAAGAATGCTTAGAAAGCAAGCTTCGAATTCCTACTTAGTCATGGAAACGCACTAGGTGAGTAAGTCACACACTCTTAGCCTCAAAGAAAGGCAATGGCAAATCTCTTCTGAAGAAATCTTGCCAAGAAAACCCTGTGATAGGTTCGCCTTAGTGTTGCCATAAGTCAGAAACAAGTTGAAGACACATGAAACAACAACAAACAGGACAGAAGATTTGCTTTATACCTGAACAAAACATGAGTGGAAAAGTACACTGACTTATCTTGGCATATGATGTTGAATAGGCTGCTTTATTTTACAGTAGACTCTCAGTTAACCAGCATCCCATACATGTAGTTTATGGTTGCTTGAGGGTTCCTATTAAGAATAGTAGGCATGGTTTAGAACCCAAAAATAGGAAATCGAAAATCTAATGGGGGGGGGGGATTTTTTTGATTAGTAATAGAAAGACTTACAAAAAAAATTCCAAAAATTTCTAAAATGTAACGTAATTACTAACGAAATTCGTTAGTAGTTCGTATGCCAGCGCATGCGCATTCCAGATGGTTTTGGCCTACAACTCCCAGAAATCCTAACAGCTGGTAAATTGGCTGGGATTTCTGGGAGTTGTAGGCCAAAACTTGAATAAATCACACTGAATTCTAGATGGGACTCTCCAAATAGGAAGGAGGGAGGGAAGGAGGGAGGGGAGGGAGGGAGGGGGTATTCTATTCTTGGAAGCAGCAAAAAAGGAGGAGGAGCCCCCTCTCCTCGCTGCCTCTCTCTCACCCCGATCCTGAGGGAGCGAGGGCCCTAGTTTGCCCAGGCTGAGAGGAAAGGAAGAGGCCTGAGGCTGTGAGGAATGGTGTGAGTTGAAGTCCAAAACACCTGGAGGGCTGAAGTTGGCCCGTGCGATGGGGCAAGACAGAGCAATGGGGAAGAGAAGGGGGGGGAGAAGCCACCAGGAAAGAGGAGGAGCAGAGAAGCATGTGAGAGAGTGCAGGGAGAAAGGAGGAGGAGAAGCGTGTGTGTGTGTGTGTGTGAAGTTGGCCCGTGCGGTGGGGCAAGACAGAGCAACGGGGAAGAGAAGGGAGGGGGGAGAAGCCACCAGGAAAGAGGAGGGGGCAGAGAAGCATGTGAGAGAGTGCAGGGAGAGAAAGGAGGAGAAGCGTGTGTGTGTTTGAGAGGGAAGCAGGGAGAGAAAGCAGAGCGGGGGAGAGGGAGGAGAAGCGTAGAGGACTACACTTTCCAGAATGTCTAGCAGCAGTGTCACTTCCAGTTCCCCATAGAAATGCGGGAAAAAGAAGAAGATGAATGAAGGCGGGAAGAAAATGAGGGGGAGAAGACAGGGAGAAGTGAGTAGTACAATAATTAAGAATTAATTACGATCATTACGCAAATTGTTGGCCTCAAGGACCGTAAAAGAAAGTCTACTTCCTGGTTAGCTGCCGTGATGCGTATAAACTAGAAAGTCCCATTACATACGAATCACTTACGATTTCTTTTAATTTTCATAACTTTTTTCTCATGCCTAAAGAATAGGCCTAACTAATCCCACCCCATACCATAAACTCTGCATTAACTTAATATTAATATTGAAATATAATAATTAAAAGTACATTATGACAAATATAGGCAAACATAATGTAACAAAGTTTTACTGTTTTACTATATTATTAAAAAGTATTTTCAATTTAAAGTATCCTTTTTTGATTTTTGATATTTTTTTTGCCAGTTGCTTGAATTTCAGCTATTGAATCACATTATTGGCTCTAAACCTGTAAATGCCCTATGTCTCCTCTGGCACATTCAGACAGAGTTAACTTTCAGTTAAATTTTTTTTAAAGCTTCCTTATCCCTTATGTACAGAAAAAGTGAGAGAAACTATTTCTCAGGCTCTGTAAAATCCTTTGCTCTCAGATTAGAAATGAAATAGAAGCAATGGGTTCCATATTCTCTCAGCCATTTTAACCAGAATCCATCTAAGTGAAAAGCTGCAGCCTTATCGGGATATTCTGAAAACTTGCCAGAGAAACATCTCATTATTCTCCCAGCATTTCGGTTCAACACATCCATTTAGAATTGCAAATTGAGATCAAAGAAGCTTGTGTGTGTTTGAACTGTATTTCTGTCATCATAATTATCAACATAATAAGGCAGCGACAGTTACAAATGCATTATAATCTATTGCATAGTACAGTACGGAAGACCAATTAATACAAATGTTTATCTTTCATTAGAAAGGCAGCCATAATTTCAGTGAGCAAAATAATAGATTGTGTAAGACGGCAGCAATTCTCCCTCATAAGCAAGTCCTCGAGAGTTCTTTTTATGTATAATTCTAGAGTAACTCAACTGAGATCTAAATGTATAATAAGGCAGCATAACTCTTGAATGGAATGGTTCATTTTCTTCCTGTATGCTTCGCACAATTGTCTTTTTCTTCCTATATGTATTATATTGCATGTGTATGAGTTTTCAAAGGTCTAAATACTCTAAAGCGACCAGGCACCATCTTACCTTAGAAATGGAATGAGCACAAGATGGTTTGCTGATTTGTGTTTATAGCATAATAAAATATGTAAAAGGAGGAGGAGCACAAGACTGGGAGATAAGCGGCACCTTACAGGATTATCCTCGGGGACACTTACTTACTTCCTATATTTATACCCCGCTCTTCCCACCCCAAAGGGGACTCAGAGCGGCTTACAAATTATGGCCAAAGTTCAATGCCACATTATACATACAATAATAAATATAACATATCAAATTATAAAACAGTTAAAACATATAAACACAATAATGCAGAATTTAAAAAAGAATGCATGTAATGTCGCAAAAGATTACAGAGTGGAAGAGGAAAGGTCCAGGTACGGCTATACATCAAATACTGCAATGGAAAATTGAGAAAAAGAAAGGAATTACAGAATTCATATACAACAAATTAATAGAAAAACAATGCACTTTGAAACCCACGTTGATAGAAGTATGGAAAGAGGAAATAAACTGTAACTAGAAGGACCTAGAACCGTGGATAAATTCAATCAAAAACTTAAACATGTAAAGATCAAAGGAATTCAACGGAAAATTCTGACTAAGTGGAATAGAACTCCCAACAATTAACCCATATTACAAAAAGCACAACTAAATGATGTTGGCATAAATTTGGGGAAACTTGAACTTTTATCTGTATGTGGTGGGATTGTGCCGAGGTATAAGAATTCTAGAGGAAAATTAAGGGCGAAAGAGAAGTAATATTAGGGCAAAAATCAGACATGAATAAAACAAATTTTACCCGGTTCCCAGATTTGGGACAATTGGATTCCCGAATACCTTGATGGTTTCTGGAAGTAAAGACAATGAATGCCTGAGTGCCCAGGTGGGCTTCCCAGACATGTCAAAAGAATGAGCAGCTGGATCAATGACTTTTAGCTTGGGTAGCTGTGAGTTTTCCTGGCTATATGGCCATGTTCCAGGAGCATTCTCTCTTTTAGCTTTCTGGTTGGGGTATTTTGTGAGGTTGGCAAACTGGCTGGGGCTAATTCCCATTTATTGTGAAGGTGCAAGAAGGGGGAAATGTGTGGTAATTATGCAATTTGGGGCCAGACCCCGGAGGAGAAGATCGACTTGTTTCTGGAATTAGGGAGATGTGGCAGAAGGGGACCTTGAGATGAAATTCATCCATTCCTCAGTTTGGGGGGGGGGAGGGGTCCCTTGTTTGATAACATATACCATTGAGCCATGGCTATTAAAAGAGTGTCAAACTGCATTCATTCTACAGTGTAGATGTACCCAAAGAGTTCTGGAAAAAATGAAAGAGGACAATTTTTTTGATCCTAATAATGGTATAGCCTGATTGTAAAGTTTGTTTCTACTCAGAGAATAAAAGATGCACTGAAAAAGAAAAAGAAACCCAGAATAAATCAGAAAAAGGGCTTTCTGATCACGGCAGCTCAGAGTTCAATGTGCACATACTCTGAATATGGCTCAAGTAATAACACTTATTGCTGCCTCTTCATGACATATCATGAATCACAAGTGTTACTGAATTAATGCTTCAGCCTCAAGAATGAAACGCTGCATAAAAATTCTTTATTTTTTTAAAAAATATTTCAAAAGACAGTATATAGCTCACAGAAGTGGAAACTTACACTTCACTATCTAACCTTTTTACTTCATCAAAAGGTTTAGATATGCTTCCCTGCCTTTTTCAATAACAATAAAAATACATGATAAACCTATGTTTCTGAATTTAATAGCATATAATTTTGAGAAGTTATATCGATCATTTCTGAACCACATAAACGTTAGCATCAACAATCTTTCCCCCACAGTTTGTATATTATTCTCTCAGTATTTTGCTTTCTTATTCATCCAACATAGACTTCCAGATTGAAATGGAAATTAGAACATAAAGCTTTCAGCCTTGTAACTCAAAAAACATGTGTCGTATTTTTAAAAGTTTCTCACTTTTCCATAAGGAAAAGGAAATATAATATAGGGTGCTGGAATGAGAACAAGGTCGATGTTCAGCATACTGCCTTCTTATCTTCTGCTGAATTAAGCATTTTATCTACCCGTTGGATTGATTTCTCTACATCACTCTCTACCCCCCCCCTATAGATACTTCTGTTCACGCCCAGTATTTTTTTTTAACTACTACATCCGGTCCTGCCCACAGTGTATTAAAACCCTTCTGTGTTATTGCTGATATGTTATTTATGATATTGTATTGTGTTGCATTTGGAAGGCTTCACAAAAGAGTCTGGAGCAACAAGCACCTGAGGCAAAGCACCAAAATCAGTGTGTACAGAGCTATCGTACTGTCTATTCTCCTATATGGGTCTGAAACATGGGTCACCTATCACCAACACCTACGACTCCTCAAATGCTTTCATCAGGGCTGTCTTCGCACAATCCTAAACATACACTGGACCGACTATGTGATGAATGTTGCTGTCCTTGAGCAAGCAGGGATCACCAGCATTGAGGCCATGCTATTGAGAACACAGCTGTGCTGGGCAGGGCACGTCTCTAGGATGGAGGACCACCGTCTCCCAAAGATACTATTCTACGGTGAACTTGCCACGGGTCAGCGCAAGAGAGGCGCACCCAAAAAGAGATATAAGGACTCCCTGAAACAATATCTCAGGCTCGGCCAGATTGATCACTAACAATGGTCCACCCTGGCCTCACATCGGGAGGCATGGAGACGCACTATCCACAATGCTGCGGCCTCTTTCGAGAAGACATGTCGAATGGGTCTCGAAGAGAAATGACAATGCAGAAAGAACAGCATCTTGGAAACAACATCACCCAAGGAGACTTTCTGCTGTGCTTTCTGCAACCGAACTTGCCTATCTCAGATTGGCCTTTTAGTCATCAACGCGCTTGTAAAAAGCGTGGGATCGGGATGAGTCCTTCCTAAGAATTTTCGTTCGCGAAGTAATGCCGAGAGTATTGTGTTTTATTTGTGATGTATTTTGTTGGGCTCGCCCTGAGTCCCCTTGGGGAGATGGTGGCGGGGTATAAATAAAGTTTTAATATAATATATAAGACTAAAGCAACTCACAATTAGAAGGCAAATGTTTAGCTTACTTAAAGTTCACTGCAATATATAATCTATGAATTTTACTTATCTTACCTTTGGAAAATGTGAATTGGTTTTAATGTACCACAGCCTGCAATGCTATGATAACACAGGCAGACCTCAATTAATGATGTCAACATACTGTATTCCTAGGCATTTCTCCCTTCACAGAAACTTTAACACTGCTATATAGAGCAGTTTGAAATGCATCATATGGCCAGAGTAAGCACATATAATGCAAGTTAGCCTGCATTAGATGAGTTTACTCTGGCCATATGATGCATTTTCAAATTACATGCAGGCTTTGCTGAGGCCCCTTCCACACAGCTGAATAAAATCCCTCATTATCTGCTTTGAAATAGGATATATGGCAGTGTGGATACAGATAACCCAGTTCAAAGCAGATATTGTGGGATTTTCTGCCTTGATATTCTGGGTTATATGGCTGTGTGGAAGGGTCCTGAGTTGCAAATCGTGGCACTTAGCCTGAACTAAAGAGTACTGAAAGCCTTCAAAGGCTGAGGGCCCTTCCACACAGACATATAACCCAGAATATCAAGGCAGAAAATCCCACAATATCTGCTTTGAACTGGGAAATATGGCAGGCTGAACTCAGATAACCCAGGGCCCTTCCACACAGTCCTATATCCCAGAATATCAAGGCAAAAAAAGGTCACAATATCTGCTTTGAAGTGGGTTATCTGAGTCCACACTCAGGCACACAGCTAAATAAAATCCCACATTATCTGCTTTGAACTGGGTTATGTGGCAGTGTGGACTCAGATAAGCCAGATCAAAGCAGATATTGTGGGATTTTCTGCCTTGATATTCTGGGTTATATGGCTGTGTGGAAGGGTCCTGAGTTGCAAATCGTGGCACTTAGCCTGAACTAAAGAGTACTGAAAGCCTTCAAAGGCTGAGGGCCCTTCCACACAGACATATAACCCAGAATATCAAGGCAAAAAAAGAGGTCACAATATCTGCTTTGAAGTGGGTTATCTGAGTCCACACTCAGGCACACAGCTAAATAAAATCCCACATTATCTGCTTTGAACTGGGTTATATGGCAGTGTGGACTCAGATAAGCCAGATCAAAGCAGATATTGTGGGATTTTCTTCCTTGATATTCTGGGTTATATGGCTGTGTGGAAGGGCCCTCAGATAATGTGGGGTTTTCTGACTTGATACAATAGGACTGTGTGGAAGGGCCCACAGTTCAAAGCAGATAATGTGGGATTTTATTTAGCTGTGTGGAAGGGGCCTGAGACCTTGCTATCTTGGGGGTCTTTCTGCACAGCCCTATATCCCTGAATATCAATCCCACAATATCTGCTTTGAACTGGGTGATCTGAGCTGTGTGGAAGAGCCCTCAATGTAGAGTCAATGAGGCTGCTTTTTCACAGCAGAAGTGGCTATTTGGGCCACGCGGCAGCGCCCCCTGCAGGGCGCTCGCGGGAGAGGCAGCTCAGCCAGGAGTCACGTGGCATGGCTGTAGGCAAACAACCTACGCTTAGAATTCTTTGTGCTAATAGCGGCGGCGCCATGCGTTCCATCAGGTTTCATCGCTTATGAGAGAGAGAGAGAGAGCGAAGGAAAAAAGAAAGAAAGCCGCACTTCCCGCCGCGGCCTCCAGGGGGCGCTGCCTCCTTAGTGGATTGCAGCGTCAGCGCAGAGAAGCGGCCTGGTGGATTCTGAGGCTGGCAGCGAAGCCTGGAGGATGGCATGGAGGCCTTTGATTGCCAGTCAATCCACCTGGACAGGTCCAGCGGGGCCTTGTCCTCCGGAAGGCGGGCGCCTGCAGGTCAGGCTACCTGCTGAGGCAAGCTTTGCCTCTCTCCTGGCTTTTCTAGTTTGCTGAGCGAGTGTGGCACTGAGCATCAGGCTTCCTTGACAGAGAACACTGCTTGGAATGAATGCTGCTTGACACCACTTGGGATCTCTGGGGTCTCTGGAGTTATTGTGTCGTCGAAGGCTTTCGTGGCTGGAATCACTGGGTTGCTGTGTGTTTTCCAGGCTGTCTAGCCATGTTCCAGAAGCATTCTCTCCTGACGTTTCGCCCACATCTATGGCAGGCATCCTTTGAGGTTGTGAGGTCTGTTGGAAACTAGAAAATGGGGCTTATATATCTGTGGAATGATGTCCAGGCTGTTAGAAATAACTTTTGTGTATTAGAGGCAAGTATGAATGTTGCAGTTGATCACCTTGACCAGCATTGAATAGCCTTGCAGCTTCAAAGCCTGGCTATTCTCCTCCCAACAAAGGATTCTCCCAGGCAGGAGGCAGCCAGGCTTTGAAGCTTCAAAGCTATTCAATGCTAATCAAGCTGGCCAATAACAACATTCACACTTGTCTCAAACAGACAAGAGTTCTTTCTCCCACCCAGGACGTTCCACAGATATATAAACCCCACTTGCCTAGTTTCCAACAGACCCCTCAACCTCTGAGGATGCCTGCCATAGATGTGGGTGAAACGTCAGGAGAGAATGCTCCTGGAACATGGCCAGAAAGCCTGGAAAACTCACAGCAATCCCCTCATCCTGGGTGGGAGAAAGAACTCTTGTCTGTTTGAGACGAGTGTGAATGTTGTTATTGGCCAGCTTAATTAGCATTGAATAGCTTTGAAGCTTCAAAGCCTGGCTGCCTCCTGCCTGGGAGAATCCTTTGTTGGGAGGAGAATAGCCAGGCTTTGAAGCTGCAAGGCCATTCAGTGCTAATCAAGATGGCCAATTGCAACCTTCACACTTGTCTCAAGCAGACAAGAGTTCTGTCTCCCACCCAGGACGCTCCACAGATATATAAACCCCACTTGCCTAGTTTCCAACAGACCCCTCAACTTCTGAGGATGCCTGCCATAGATGTGGGTGAAATGTCAGGAGAAAATGCTTCTGGAACATGGCCATACAGCCCGGAAAACTCACAGCAACCCATTGGTGTTATTATTTTTAAAAGTCTTTGGCCCTCTCTGCCAAAGAGCGCTGATGGTGTTTGGAATCCCCTTGAGTCCATAACACAGCTATGGCAGTTCAAGTGGTGTTAAACCACATTACACCTGCAATGTAGACAAAACCGCACACAAGGAAAGAATCAGGAAGTGCCACTCCCCTCAAAAAATTCAACAGTTTCAGCGGTGTCTTGGTTTGAGTGTTCAAACAAAACTCTTGGAGACAAGGCCCTCCAGGTGTTTTGGACTTCAACTCCCACAATTCCTAACAACCGGCTGTTAGGAATTGTGGGAGTTGAAGTTCAAAACGCCCGTAGGGCTGAAGTTTGCCCATGCCTGGTCAACATTGAATAATTAATGCAGTTTGACATCACTTCAACGATTACGGCTTCATGTCCTAGACTCTTGGGAGTTGTAATATTACAAGATATAGGTAATCCCTGAGTGGCAAACATCTAAGGCAGGGGTGCTCACACTTTTTTCAGCATGCGAGCTACTTATAAAACAACCAAGTCAAACTGATCTACCTACCCACTACTCAGAGAGCCATAAAAGCAAAATATTTGGAAATTTATTTCAGTGAGAGCCATATAATATATTTTAAGACTGAATTCAACTAAATGTGAGTATAATAAGCCCCTGAATTTATTAATAATAATATTCATTCAGCCTCTGCTGCTGCTGCTGCTACTACTACTAATAATAATAGTAGTAACAACAACAGGTTCCTAGAGTAGAAGGAGACCTCCAAGGGCCATCCAGTCCAACTTCCTTCTGCCATAAAGCAAAAACCCAAAGCATTTCTCACAGATGGCCATTCAGCCTCTGATAATAATAACAACAACAATGGGTTCCTAGAATAGGAGGAGACCTCCAAGGGCCATCCAGTCCAACCTCCTTCTGCACCTGGGTGGCGGCGGGAGCCTGCGGGGCGGGACTGAGCCTTCCTCCCGCCCTGCCTACGATCTACCAGGACTCCCTACGCGATCTACCAGTAGATTGCGATCTACCTAATGAGCACCCCTGATCTAAGGGCTCTTTCAGATAGACCCTATATTCCAGGATCTGATCCCAGGTTTTCTGCTTTAAACTGGATTATATGAGCCTGCATTGCCAGATAATCTGAGATAAACAGAAAACCTGGGATCAGATCCTGGGATATCGGGCCTGTCTGGAAGGGCCCTTACAAACAACTCACATTTAAGAACAGTGTCAGATAACAAGTGAGAGAAATCTACCCCTAGAGAGGGAAATTTCCCCTTGGAAGAGTTATTATCCAGGGAAAGGGTGTCTCCACTGAGAGCCCTTCAAGACAGGCCCTATATCCCAGGATCTGATCCCAGGTTTTCTGTTTATCTCGGATTATCTGGCAGTGCAGACTCATATAATCCATTTTAAAGCAGAAAACCTAGGATCTGATTCTGGGATATAGGGGCTGTCTGGAAAGGCCCCGAGACTTTCTCACCAATCCTTGTTTCCACAACAAGATGTGTTTTTCAAAATCTAATTCTTACAGGGCCCTTCCACACAGCCCTATATATCAAGGTAGAAAATCCCACAATATCTGCTTCGAAGTGGGTTATCTGAATCCACACTCGGATAATATGCTATTTCCTTCCTTTATATTCTGGGATATAGAGCTGTGTGGAAGAGTCCACAGGGACTGAAAGTGAGGGGAAATCTGAACAGGGGCACAGAAAGCAAAAGAAACACCACAAGAGTGCTCAGTCTTTCCTATGCTATCCAAAGCTGATAGATAGATATTTAGCAGGAGTTACACTTTAAAAAGTATCTGTTCCAACTTACAAATTCAACTTCAGAACAAACCTACAGAACCTATCTTATTCGTAACTTGGGGAACAAATATATGTAGTATATTTCCCATTAGTGTTTCATCCCTAGGTACTTTTTATCTTAGGTTCTACTGATTTTGCTAAGAGATGTCTAGTAACTTGCAGACCTTATTGTCTACTTCATGGTTCGTTTCTATTTTTCAAGGGGTGGCAATAGCATGTGATTGCTGACTAGGATTTGTGCGTTCTCCATTCCTTGTTCCCAGTCAACATGTATTTAGTACCCAGAATATGTGCATATGATGTGCTCCTCATTTATAATTCCTTGTTATAATGTTGTCGAAGGCTTTCATGGCCGGAATCATTGGTTTGCTGTGAGTTTTCTAGGCTGTATGGCCATGTTCCAGAAGCATTCTCTCCAGACATTTCACCCACATCTGTGGCAGGCATCCTCTGAGGTCTGTTGGAAACTAGGTAAGGGAGGTTTATATATCTGTGGAAAGTCCAGGATGAGAGTTCAAACAGACGAGAGTTGTTTCACCCACCCTGGACTATGCCACAGATACATAAACCCCACTTGCCTAGTTTCCAACAGAATCCTCAACCTCTGAGGATGCCTGCCATAGATGTGGGCAAAATGTCAGGAGAGAATGCTTCTGGAACATGGCCATACAGTCCAGAAAACTCACAACAACCCCATTCCTTGTTACTTGAGGCACCAAAAAAAAAACAACAACACAACAACAACAAAAAAGCCTTACTGAGAACATATCCCTGTATTTCTGTGAACACTATAGTAGTAGAAAACATACATCTTTTTCTTGGTATTTCTTTCCAAGTAGGGTTCTTTAAAGTGATTATTGCAAGCATTTTCTTTATGTACGATAATTAGCAATTGTTCAAAACCTGTGACAACTGAAAGTACCTTGGGAAAGGGCAAGGCTAAGGTCCTCCTTATTTTAAATATGTTCCAATCTTGTTTTGCCTTTATTACCCAAATATATTTTCTTCAGTAGTGTTCTTGAAACCTCCCATTTGTCAGAGCTTAATGGAATATCTCGGTTCCTCTTCTCACAGTGAGTTAAGTGTTGAATTTTGGTGTAATATTATAATTGTTCCTTGTAAAATTTATGTAAATTTATGTAAATAGATTTGCATAAAAAGTGGTAGTTGTGCCTGGACAGCATTTATGCCTATGATTTAAATCACAAAGACAGATACGGCGGGGAATCTGTTCATTGTAAATACATCTCTGGGGTGTAATTGTATGTCTTGGAAGAAGAGGTTCTTGAATGTACTTAGATGGAAATGTGTGCAGTAGAAGATGCTTAATTTACAGTGCTGAGGAGACACTACTCTTGTGTGGATTGTGGAGCTGTCACAGTGATGTTGTTATCTTATACTTATGGATAAGTATAGAAATTTTAATTTAAAAAATCAATCCCAAAACCGGGATCAACTTATCCACAGATCAGTGTGAATACTGTACCTAAGGAAATAATCTCAATCTCTTAGGACCCCTCCACACCTACATTTTCTGCTTTGAACTGGAATATATAGCAGTGTGGACTCAGATAATCCAGTTCAAAGCAGATATGTGGGAGTTTTCTGCCTTGATATTCTAGGTTATATGGCTGTGTGCAAGGGCCCTCAGTGGCAAGAGGTGAGAATTTAGGCCCCTTCCACAGAGCTGTATAAAATCCACATTGAACTGGAGTATATGTCAGTGTAGACTCATGTGAAACTTTAATTAACTAGCCAATCATGATGAATACGTTGGGAAGACCATGGATGTGTTGTTAGTTAGGGTTTTTGTTGTTTGCCACTTGGAAGCTCTTTGAGGCATTTATTTGTATCTAAACACGAATATGAACAACATGGTGCTGGAATTGAATAGCTTCTACATAAAATACTATCCCCGTGCCACCAAGGGAAGTAATGGGTATAACATTATATTGTAGAACTTTTCTGTTTCTACCATGATGCCCAGTGAATTGAATGTGAGAAGAAATAAATACAGATCTCCACATTTGTAGGTTTCACTTTTGCAGATTTGATTATTCAAGAGTTTGATTACCATTTGTCTCTAAGGCCTCATCTGCACTGCCAAATACTGCAGTTTCACTTCATTTACCTTCATTGTATGTCATTGCTTTTCAGCCTTTTGGCTAAGATCAAGTTTCATTATATGGCAATGTAGACTCATAATGTAGTTCAATGGAGTTTAACTGCTTTATGAAATTGCATTATATTACAGTGTAGATGAGGCCTAGGTACTCCAGAATAATTCCCAGCAGATGTTGACAATAGAATTGGACTAGAGGACTCAGAGATTCCCAGGGAGGTGTTTTCCCCAGGTTTTAAAAAAGCGGTTTTTGTATGCGTTTTTTCACTTTTGCAGGGGTCCTGCATATCTAACACCAGCGTCTATATGTAGTCGATTGCATGCCCTTTTACAATTTCTAGTTTAACAAATGCTTCCAATGAAAAGAACAGAGTATGAGGTTGCTCTGATTTCAATATTAGCCACACACACTTCCTGTAGAAGTGTTTTCAGACAAGACTTTTGTCCTTGGGTTGGTAGCTCTAAAAATCTTCTATTCAGAAGATCCTCTTCTGAATTTAGGGTATTTTTGTAACCTGGAAAGGAGTATGATCCTGAATTATATTAAATACTGCATCTTTTAAAAGGTAAAAAGAATGCTATGAGAGAAACTGTATTCTCAAACTGACTGTTTATTAAAACTTGCCCTGGGCAAGGTGACAGGTTCTCTACTGTTATGTTTATTTATTTTTCTTTTCTGCTTCTAAAATAATGAAAATAAACCCCACCAATTATATAGTAAACTTGGGAAAATGTGCTTTTAATTGTAAAATAAGGACAAGGGTATATTTTTTTAAAAAAACATCGCCACTTTTGGCTTCAGGTGCAAAAATAATTTTCACTGTCTGACACCTTAACTCATCAGGGGTTTATTTATTGCTCAGCCTCAAGCAGCAGCATGTTTTAGACACAACAAAGCCATTTATTTTGCTTCCTTGGGCTGGAAAGATATTATTTCATTTTATTTGCAAACCACTTTTCATTGTTAATAATGGTGCATATGAATCTGTAGCCACGAGGGAGCATAGATACTTCCCAGTTCCTCTGCTCTTTCTTTCTTGAGTAGGAAAACTGGCGATTGATCTTATCAGGTTGCATTTGCCTACTTGTGTGCAAATTTAAATACATTGAGTTGTTTCTTTAAAATATTTATGTACTGTCTCTCTGCCTGCTAGAGGCTTTAAAGCCATTTACAAAGGCATCAGCTATCCATTACGAACTCAAAATATATGGAGCAAACCTGCCTTCCTTCCAGACCAGAGGAAGTGGCTGCTACAGAAAAATCCCTGTAAGCTGTAATCAAAGCAAAACTATCTTTGTGGAGGAGTGGGACACACAACAGGACATGCACTGAATATCTCAACCTTTAGGTAGTTCCCGTATGGGAAGAAGCCACTATTCAGATATCCTGTTTTTAAGCAAGGACAGAAATATTTAAAAGTCACTGCAGTGTGATATTTACTTTTCATTAACCATGCAGTCAGATGGCAGTCAGAGTAATCCGAGGGTGCTTTCAGACTGGGCTCCTAGCCTTATCAATCAGAAGGCTTAGTGCCTTCTGTTTTAATTTTCTAAATAAATATATTTTTAAGAGGAGAGAAGATGGTGAAAGTGATTGAAAAGCACAAGTGGACAAGACTTTTTTGTATCATATGTAAATTGATTTCAAAGAAGCCAGGGGATGGTATGATACAAGTCACATCCCAGATCTTGTCTGTTTCTATCTAATGGGTGAAAAAGAAAGGCAGGACCAAAAGCAGGAATTTCTGCTGTAACTTGGGTCTTATTTGATGTGAACATTGCAAATGTTTTGGAACATTTAAAAGTTCAACTGTCTCAACTTCAGCCCAGTTGCAAGGCTGGAATGGCTCTAAAACCGAGGGACAGTACTGCAAGGTTGTAAGTAGCCCAGAGCTTTATCAGTGGCACTGGATATGAATTACATTGTGTTGGGCTGTCAAAAGCTATGGTTTCTTAGCCATAGCGGCTTTCAGGCTTCAATGTGGAGGCAACATTTTTAAAATACTGAGCTGAGTTAGAAAACTCTTCTCTCATTTGCCACAGAACAGGGAAGCAGATGTATTGCTACTCGGTCGCAGCGGCAGTAAAATCTTGAATGTATCCATCAGTTTCTTTGGGCCGCTTTCATGCGCATTCCTCTGAAAATTCCTCTGAGAATTTTTTGGGGCTGTATGGCCATGTCTCAATAGCATTATCTCCTGATGTTTCGCCTGCACCTGTGGCAAGCATCCTCAGAGGTTTGTTCAGAGGTCTGTTGGAAATGAGGCAAGTGGAGTGTGTATATACCTGTGGACTGTCCATGGTGGGGGAAAGATTCCTTGTCTGTTTGAAACAAGTGTAAATGTTGCAGTTGGCAAGCTTGATTAGCATTGAGTTGCTTTGCAGTTGCAAATTTAATTCGTGTTGGGTTGCTGTGCATTTTCCGGGCTGTATGGCCATGTTCCAGAAACATTCTCTCCTGACGTTTTGCCCGCATCTAGTGTTGTTGCTTGGAGGCATCCTTTATTTGTGAGGTGTTAACTGGCACTTCATTGTTTGCTGTCTGGAAATCCCCTGTTCCTCCAGACAGACTGGGGATAATGGGAATTGCAATCCAACAGCACTTGTGGATCTGAAGTTGGGAAAGGTTAAAGACATTTAAAAGTCTGATATTATATCCATAAACCTTGTATCTAAATTCAAGCCTCACTATCTTGACTAAACAGAACAAACTGCAGCCTTAAAATGTTATTGTATCACAATTCCCATCAGCTCTGGTTATGATGTTCAGTGATGTGGAATGCAGGAGTTGTCGTCCAGTAGCTGGAGGGCCACATAAAATGACATGGTTGGCCTTTAAACTACTATATGCATTTTGAACTGTGAAATAAAATGGCAAACATTCTGAATCTTACCCAGCTAGGATAAGCGTTTGTTACTGTGTGTATGAAAGATGTAGCAATCTTGACTTCCGAGGAAATCTTTACTGGGCAAGCCCTCAAGCTCTTACACACACATCAGTAAGAACATATGAGTAACTGTACTGAAGAATAGTAGAGACTTGTTGCATCCTCCTTTTTGCTTGCCCTGACAATGGTTAACCAGATACCTTTGGGAGGCCGTGAGTAGAAGAGCCTCTTTCTACATTTTCCATAGCTACAAGTTCAGTTTGTAATTGTCAAGGATGAATGTAAACTTACAAGAGGCAAGATCTGATGGCTGGGAGGAAGAAGATCGATAATAGGACAGAAATTAGGGGATGGAAAGTAGTTCATTCAATGGAGGCAGGTGATGACCACCATAAAAATAATGTATGCATCCTCACTAAAACATAATAAATCATGTTGCCTTGGGATCCACCATGGCACTACCTTTCCACTTTAAAAGTTTAAATGCTGCTATTTAAACTAACTTACTATTTCCTATCTCATTTCTCTGGAAGCCAGAAATACTGATCTAACTATGAATTTCAAAGAAATCAGTACAGAGCATCTCCACCCATCCTTTTTTAGATTCAACAAGGCTGTCTGTGGAATGGTACTGTCTGATGACATTTCAGATTCTAACCTTATACTTCACCTATTTTTCCCTCAGGTATAGAAACTCAATTGTAATCCTTTGTAGTGGAAGAATTTTGAAAAGTTTTCCTCCCCCCCCCCCCTAAGATGGACCTTGACTTTTTAAAATAAAAAAATGGGGAAGTCTGGATAATATTTTGAAGCAGCAGCAAAAGGCAATTGCGTGGTAAAATACAGATATTTTAAATGTTTGTTTGATATATGCATACTTGATGCTAAGCATTAGGGCTGTGCACATTTCCATTTTTGAAAACAGGCTCAGGATGGTTCGGAGGATTTGGCTGAGGAATCCATGAGAAAGAGCTAGGCGGCGGGCAGCCAAAGTCTTAGCAAGAACAGATCACACCAACCGGATCTTTTCGGCTAATAGGGGCTCATAGGGACCAATGGGGCTAAGCAAGCAGCACTGACTCTACCTGAGGCAGACATGGTGGTGTGTGGACAGAGCAGCCTCACTAAGCAGGAAATCTGCTGCTCTTCCTTTACATTCTTCCCCGACAGCCTCCTCTATCCCTTCCTGAAAGCCCCCCTCCCACACACACACACACACACACACACACACACACACTCGCTTGAGGGAAATGGGAACTCGCTTGAATGCTACACAAGCATTCAAGGAACCTTGTGCTCCATCCTGAGGCATGATGGGAGTTGGGTTTTTTCTCTCTGTGTGTTTCTCACTTTCTTTCTCAGATAATCAGACACCTGGCTGGGTGTGTCCATTCTCCTCCCCTCTTGTGGTATGCATTTGGGACTTCAATTGTTATGATAAAAACTTTTTAAAATTCCCAAAGGTTAGTAGATTGGTGAAAGGTTCTGAAAGTTGGCCAGCTTGCAGAATTGAATGTGGCCTATAAATGAGACGAGTTTCATACTGATAGGCCCAAAATGACAGAGAAATGAGCCTCAGTCTAAGGTTTCCCCATTGGTGACAATGGACCGAATCATTTCGACATGAAAACAGAAACCCTTCCTGAATTCGGGAAGCTCTCTAAAAACAGAACAGGAGGGCAACCGAAAACCGGACACTGAAAACGGCATGTTTTTTTTAGCCAATTGCACTCCCCTACTAAGCATATTTCTTAATAAGTACCATCCTTTAATTTCATTGATACTTATTCAAATAGTAGCAGATAGAATATGTGATCCTGAAATATTATAAAAGAGTGTATTGAATACAGTTTAATATACATCCCTTCTATTTGCTAGGTTCTATCCTATTCCCCCCACCCCATTTTCCCCCTTCTCTGGTTCACTTACTACTGTTTCTATTCACCAAAGGCAAGATCTCAGTCTCCTATCCGCATTCCTAGCATGTTCCCTCTTTCTCTTAGCATGTGGTGCTAAGAAAGAAAAGTAATTACCTCTGTTTTCTACTTGGAGGTTAGGAAGTGATGTTGTTTGAGATTGAGGGACTTTCTAAATTATAGGCCTCTAGTGTAGTAAATGTGCTGTGTGTTTTCCTTCTGGATTGTAATTCTCTGGTGTGACTATTACATTTTCACAGCAGTTGAAAGATGCATAGCATTCCCTGCAGTCAGAGAGTCAACACGCCTATTGCCACTGCAATGCATGACATGTTTGAATATTTCCTGTTCACCAATGAGAACAAATGACAACTCTCATTTTAGAAGACATTTTGTAATCTTTTAAAAAGTTGGGCATTAAATGATGTAGAAAATGCACATTTCTCCCACTTTATCAATCTCTTAGACTTAAAAGAAGGAAGGGTGAGGGAGGTGGTACTTACGTTCTCATGTTCCTACTCTCTCAAGATCATAGGTATTTATAACCATTTTATGAACGTTGGCTCTTTCTCTAGCTCTCTGAAGTCTTAACACTTACCACCTAACCAGTCATAGCTCATCCTTCATATTTGCCTGCAACTCCCTTCAGCTTCAACCCACATACTGAGGAAATAAGGATGTTGGGGAATGCAGTCTGGCTAGTAGGCTGAGCTGCCTGACTGGTTAGAAGAAGAGCCATACCTTTGGTTATGGGTAAGAATCATGTGGCTTTCTGGATGTGGCTGGAATCCAACTCCCATCACCCTTTATCAGCTCCCCCAAACTCTGCCAATATTTTAAGTTAGATCATAATGGGTATGTGTACCAAATTTGGTCCAGATCTATCAAGCTGTGTAGGAGTGTTTGTGGATCAAACATAACATACATATATGGGTACTTTGACTTTACATATACAGTGGAACCTCAGCTTAAGAGTGTTTTGAGTTAGCCGTTGCTCGGCCCTGGCTTCCCTTTGACATATGAGCAGAATTTTGAGTTAAGAGCTAGCACCAGAGGGAGCACTAGCGCCAGTGTACAGGGCTTTAGAGTTTCAAGGGAGTAGCCTTTGTGCCTCCGTGACTCATGTTCTTTGTCACTTTGGAAGATTGCTGTCCGCTTTTAGTTTATTTTGTGTGGTTTCTATTCCTGGTATGTTTGGCTTAATGAAGAGAGAATGGGAGAGAGGGCAAGAGAGGGAGGGAGGCTGGAATCAGTACAGTATGAAGAAAATGATGCTTCTGCCTCTTCACTTTGTGCTTCCTTGTCATGACCTTGTGCTTCTACCATTGTTCTACAACTTATTGCTTCTACCATTTTAAGTTTATCTATATTTTGTATTGTTCCGTGTAACTATGCATTTATATATTATTTGTTATTTATAAAATACATTTAAAACATATAACAAAAATGGGGAGTGGGGTTCGGGCGGCTGGGACGGATTAATAGCATTTCAATGCATTTCAATGGGAAATTTTGCTTTAGATAAGAGTGATTTGAGTTAAAACTTCAGTCACAGAACAAACTCCTAAATCAAGGCCTCACTGAAATGTTGTCTTTCAATGTGGATTATCAAAAAGGATACTAAAATACAGATATGAATTCTGCATAAACAGTATTAGACAGGATTCTAATGTAGCATGCAAAGTTTGAAACCCACAGGCAAATGGACAATTTCAACAGAAAGGAAGAAACCATAAAAATGAACAAAACCTGGCTACTGTACTGAAAAACACCTGAATCAAGACAGTAACTAATGAACACCACCCAGTCAGGAAGCCCCCAGGCAGCAAGCAATCAAGGGACAGTGAACATCACCCAGACAAAGGATGCCTCCAGGCACTCCAACAAGGGAACAAAGGCATGCCTACCTCTAGGCCAGGGGTGGGCAATTACCGGCCCTCCAGGTGTTTTGGATTTCAACTCCCAGAAATCCCAGCCAGTTTACTAGCTGTTAGGATTTCTGGGAGTTGAAGTCCAAAACACCTGGAATTGTCCACCCCTGCTCTAGGCAGTTGCTCTCACTGTATTGACTATGCAGTCTTCTCAGTTACTCACATTCTAATGGATAGATCCTGAGTGATTTACACTTGTACACCAGGCATGCTAATTGCACCCTTCACACTTGGTTAATAGATTCTTTCTCTCGCCCACTTTCATTCCACTTGTTTTACCACCATCAGATCCTCTGAAAATGCCAGCCACATATGCAGTCGAAACGACAGGAGAAAATGCTGCTAGAACACGGCTATACAGCCCGGAAGCCACACAGCAAAGATTTTGTAGATTGCAAGTTGATATTGAGAATATGTGTGTAATTTCTCTATATAGTGTATACTGGAATGATATCGAGTTGCCCAGTACGGTGCAAGATGAAATCCTTTGCTGCTTGAATTGGTACAGCAAGGCACTGAAATGTATTGCAGGAAGGCAGTAAAAGAAAACTGACCCCTGTTTCCAATTCTTTCTCAAATGAGTCATAAGTAAAACAAATTGATCTCTTCTCAGAAGTTGTAACCTTTGTGCCATTTTGAAGCATTGATGATCACATTTTTAAGAGAAAGAACACAGAAGTACAGCAAGAGATTTCAGCAACATGGGAAAATCTGCTGAGGTGCCATATAAGGTTTTCTAACATTTTGCAGAGATAACTCACAAATATGTATGATATTGTCTAGATCTAAAGATGCCAATGATGGAATGCCAACATTGACCTTAGATAGAGAGAGGCTTTAACTTAAAGTTTTTGACTTTTAATACCTTGATCAGATGGGCTGTCGGGTTAGTCTAGCCCTCTGGTTCACAATGTGAAGCACATGCCTCATGGGGCACAGTTGGATTTTTAAAGGGATCGGTTTGGGAATGAGTTATTAATACTGATCTTTTTCCACATTTTTTGTGGTTCTAGGGGCGTCATATACAGCATATAAATATATATAGCGATATACACATTTTAAAAAATAAAATCAGAATGTCCATGGTGGTCAGGTGGTGACAATGGAGAGGGGGAAAGCCCGCTCATAGACAGGAGTGGTGAGAGCATAGAGTTAAATAAAGAGTGCAAGAGTACAGAGAAATGAGGCAACTTTCATACCAAACACTCGAGTCCTCACAGTGTTATTTTAAACATCACAACCTATACAAACTATATAAACATGTATTTTTGTTCTGCATATGAATACAGCAAGAAAACTGTGAAAAAAAATCCAAACCATGATTATTACTTTCATAGTAAGTTAATGTTTTTGCATGATTTTTTTTTAAAAAAGATAATCAGCCGCAAGAAATTATTCTTGCATGGTGTTTATTTGTTCAGTCGCTTCCGACTCTTCGTGACCTCATGGGCCAGCCCACGCCAGAGCTCCCTGTTGGCCATCACCACCCCCAGCTCTTTCAAGGTCAAGCCAGTCACTTCAAGGATGCCATCCATCCATCTTGCCCTTGGTTGGCCCCTCTTCTTTTTTCCTTCTATTTTCCCCAGCATCATTGTCTTCTCTAAGCTTTCCTGTCTTATGATGTGGCCAAAGTACTTCCTCTTTGCCTCTAATATCCTTCCCTCCAGTGAGCAGTTGGGCTTTATTTCCTGAAGTATGGACTGGTTGGATCTTCTTGCGGTCCAAGCCACTCTCAAAATTTTCCTCCAATACCACAGTTCAAAAGCATCTATCTTCCTTCACTCAGTCTTCCTTCTGGTCCAGCTCTCACATCTGTAGGTTACTACGGAGAATACCATTGCTTTGACTATGTGGATCTTCGTTGCTAGTGTGATGTCTCTATTCTTCACTATTTTATCGAGATTGGTCATTGCTCTCCTCCCAAAAAGTAAACATCTTCTGATTTCCTGGCTGCAGTCTATGTCTGCAGTAATATTTGCACCTAGAAATACAAAGTCTGTCACTACCTCAACATTTCCTCCCTCTATTTGCCAGTTATCAATCAGTCTTGTTTTCATAATCTTGGTTTTTTGGATGTTTAACTGCAACCCAGCTTTTGCACTTTCTTCTTTCACCTTGGTTAGGAGGCTCCTCAGCTCCTCCTTCCTTTCAGCCATCAAAGTGGTATCGTCCGCATATCTAAGGTTTTTAATGTTTCTTCCAGAAATTTTAACTCCAGCCTTGGATTTGTCAAGCCTCGCATATTGCATGATGTGTTCTGCATACAAGTTGAATAGGTTGGGTGAGAGTATACAACCATGCCGTACGCCTTTCCCAATCTTGAACCAGTCTGTTGTTCCATGGGTAGTTCTTACTGTTGCCACTTGAACGTTATACAGATTCCTCAGGTGACAGACAAGGTGATTTGGTATCCTCATACCATCAAGAACTTGCCACAATTTATTATGATTGACACAGTCAAAGGCTTTAGAATAGTCAATAAAACAGAAATAGGTGTTTATCTGAAACTCCCTTCCTTTCTCCATTATCCAGTGGATATTGGCAATTTGGTCTCTTGTTCCTCTGCCTTTTCTAAACCCAGCTTGTATATCTGGCAACTCTCTCTCCATGTATTGCTGGAGACATCCTTGCAGGAATTTGAGCATTACCTTACTGGCATGTGAAATGAGTGCCACTGTACGAAAGTTTGAGCATTCTTTAGCGTTTTCCTTTTTTGGTATGGAGATATAAGTGGATTTTTTCCAGTCTGATGGCCATTCTTGTGTTGTCTCGTAATCTCACATATTCTCACCAAATACACACAGTGAAGTTAGACACTTGTTACACTGTATTTGGTACAGATTACTCAGATCAATTGTGCCTTGAATATTACTACTGCTCACATGAAAGTTGTTCTATTTCATTTCTTAACTTTATTAACAGCCAAATGTTTTCATTAGCAAAGTGCAGTATTGTCAGGTTCAAGCATAGAAATCTCACATTTTCCATTCCTGTTAATTTCTCCTGCTATCTTGCTGGCTACTTAAAATACTTGCATTATTTTTTAAGGGAAAGAGCCTTTTGAATATGTAATGAGAATATAAATAATGTGCATTGACACATCATTAACCATTAACAAATGACATCGAACATCAGAAAACCCATAAGCTTAGGTTTAGAGATGCTTAGATGGAGCATGGCCAAAAAAGGTTGGGAACCACTAGTCTAGACCAGTCTAGACCCCCTTCAAAAATAAAAACCAACCCTATTATATGGTTTGCTCAGAAGCAGATCCCATATAGTGCAATGAGACTTAACTTTCAGATAAGCAGGTATATAATAATACATTAAGTCCAGTCATGTCCAACTTTGGAGGTTGGTGCTCATCTCCATTTCTAAGCTGAAGAGCTGGCATTGTCCATAAACACCTCCAAGGTCATGTGGCCGGCATGACTGCATGGTGCGCCATTACCTTCCCGCAGGAGCAGTACCTATTGATCTACTCACATTTGCATCCTTTTGAACAGCTAGGTTGGCAGAAGCTGGAGCTAACATCAGGAGCTCACGTTGCTCCCCAGATTTGAATCTGCAACCTTTTGATCAGCAAGTTCAGTAGCTCAGCAGTTTAGCCCACTGCGCCACCGGGGGCACCATTATACATTTAGTATGCAACTGCATTGTCACATATTCCAGTTTTAATCAATGCGTCTTTCATATTGCTTCCTCATTTAGTTTTCTCTGTTAACATTTCTGTAGACCTCATGGATACTTTACCCCTCCTTCCTGAAATACCATCTCAAAATAATTATAATAGGAAAAAGCAGCAATGCCCTCACTTGTTTCCAAGGAGATACTTTAGGGATCTCTTCACAGGTCCTTCCCCTACCCCTGTACCATTTCACGGGCAATCACTGGCTAAATGGTAGGTGCACAGTGCACCCCACAATGCCCCCACACACCCTCCCTCCTTTCCCCATCACATTGGGGGAATGGGTTGGATGCTCTGTCCCCATCAGATGGGGAAAAGGACAGAGCATCAATGGGGCAGGGCCTGCTGAGTGACATGTGATGGTATTCAGAAGGCCCTGCCCCCAAAGTGTTGCAAAGGGGCAATTTCTCCCCATGTGATGAGGTGGCATAAACCTGCATCCTGTGAAAGTGCAAGAGGTTAAAATGAGGTCCCAAAGAAGCCTCACAATAGACTGAATGAAGCATTGAAAAAGTGGATTGTGGTTGAGAGTATATAAAACATCTTCCGCGTAGCCTCAGCTTTTAGTCAAGTTGGGAAGATACGTTTAACAATATGTGAACAGTACCACAATGATTATCAGAAATAATATATATATCAATAATAATAATAAATAATGTGGAATAATTTGTGCCTGTGAGAGGCTATGCAGTTTGGCAGAAATTGAGACTTCTTCCAAACTAGCTTTGAATCTTAACTTTGGTGATTCTAGTTCAGAATGTTTATAGCCCTCTCTGTGTTATAACTTCGCACTGTTTCAGTCCCCATATTGCTTCAGTCCCTGGTTCATATCAATATTAAATATTTGTTATTTTCTTCCTCCTCTGTCATGCTACTAGCACTAAGTACCATTCCTCACAACTGTGACCATTATTAATTGTGAAATATATCCTCTTGAATTTATGGAATTGTGTAATTCCTGAGATTGAGTCTCCTTCTCTGAAGGTTTTTAAACAGAGGCTGGATGGCCATCTGTCGGGAGGGATGTTTATTGTGTGTTCCTACATGGCGAAAGGGAGTTGGACTGAATGTCTCTTGGAGTCTCTGCCAACTGCATGAGTCTTTGATACTTAAAACTCTCATAGAAGGCAGGAGAATTGCTTTATGAATGTATTATTGTTGCTTAATGCCTCTATTTTCCAAGGATGGGTCATGCTTTGAATAGTTTATCTTTTGATTTATCTAATGCCTTTAAAAGCCTATGAAAACTGATCTCCATTCATAGCATTTATTCTAAATAAATGAAATATGCAAACTATTTTGTTATGAGCTATTAAACCCCTATAAAGCTTTTCTCTTTTTTTTGGACAGAAATGAAGCATGAAGAAGTTGTGATGTGCTACCTGAAAACTTCACAGTTGGCACTGGCTTTAGCTATCATCCGCTCCAAGCCATCAGATAAAAGCAGCAAAGAATATGCAGAGTACCTGGCCAAGATAGTATCTGGACAAGATTTTAAGTGGAAATCAAGAATTGCAATGTTAGAAGCTGAGGTTCTTCATTTAAGGCAGCAGCTCCTACTGAGGAAGGCGTCTTCTGACTTAAGAGCAAAACATGGTAGGTTATTAAATTGAGTAAGCTCTGGATGCCAACCTGACATAACTGGAAAAATAAAACCTCCCTCACAGCTTTAAAAAATAAAACTAGTGTTAATTTTCTGTAGATTTTGGCTTCTTAATTTTAAAGGAATAGTTATGAAAATATTTATGTCTTCCCCTATAGTCCTCAAAATCTTAGGGCAGAGTTCAGATGAGAAAGCAATGTAAAATAACATCAGTTGTACAAAATAATTGAAAACCTATAAATCAATGTAAGATGATGTCCATTACTTAAAACACAACTCCACATGTTGTGTCTGCCCATTTCCTCTTAAATGGAGGGAATAAAGAATTATACCTGTTGCTAGATATATGAGCTCAATCTCTTTCAAAGCCTCTGGGATGAAATAGCCAGGTCCTTTAGTTTGGACAGCACATCAGCCATATTTCGACTGGAGTGGTTTATTCTGTAATGGTCTAGGACAGGGGTGCTCATTAGTTACATCGTGATCTACTGGTAGATCTCGAAGGGCGTCCTGGTAGATCCCAGGCAGATCGCAGGCACAGTGTGTATGGCTCCCATGTGAGGAATGCTCAGGGGCTTATTATACTCTCATTTAGTTGAATTCAGTTTTAAAATGTATTATATGGCTCTCATTGGAATACATTTCCTAATTTGCTTTTATGGCTCTGAGTAGTGAGTAGGTAAATCTTTGTAGGTAGATCTCTGAGTAGGTAGATCTTTGGGACTTGGTTGTTTTATAAGTAGCTTGCATGCTGGAAAAGTGTGAGCACCCCTGGTCTAGGATAAAATGCAACATTTTCACTTTTGGCCACTATTTTGTTAAGGGGAGGATACAAAAACTTTCCTTCCCATATTCCAAACCTCTCATTTTTTTCGTGTCAGGAGCGACTTGAGAAACTGCAAGTTGCTTCTGGTGTGAGAGAATTGGGGGATTGCAAAGATGTTGCTTAGGGGGTGCCTGGATGTTTTACTAACCTATGGTCGGCTTCTCTCATGTCCCTACACGAGAAGCTGGAGCTAACAGATGGGAGCTCACCCTGCTCCCTGGATTCAAACTGCTGACCTTTTGATCAGCACTCCTGCCAGCACAAGGGTTTAACCCATTGTGCTACTGGGAGCTTTTATTTATTAATCAGGATATTTCTTTAGATGCCAATCGATTACCTTCCTGTGTCACATTATAGTGAAAACAATTGTATTTAAGAGATAAATTGTAGCATTCTTTGTCTTCCACAAGCCAACATTTCTCTTGTATCCAGTTGCATCAGTTCTTAGTATTTTTCTGAAACTACCAAGTAACTGAGACTCACGACCCATAAAATCATACCTTGTTTGAAGTGCCATCTAGTTTTCAGAAAATTTCTACCACCTTTCTTTTTTATCCATTTGGATGGTGTTTCTTGTGAATGTATTTTAGTTTGATATGCTTTCTTAGTTATTAATTCAAGTAGATCAAAGTAGAAAAGAGAACCTTTTCTTGCATCTTTGCCTTCAGTACTTCGGCTACGAAGAATTGTAAAATGTCTCATTTCTTTAAACTTGAAGCTTTAATATTAACAAGTTTTTCCCTAAGTCTTTTTATCTCATCTGACATTCTCTCTCCCTCAAATTGCCCAAGGATAAAAAAACTAGCCTTTTAAAAGTTGTTTCTATTGCTATTTATTTAATGAGAACCGGGATAATTTACTGGTGATTAGTAATTTGTGCATTTTCTCTTTAAAGATTCTGTCCCTGTTGGAATCAGCTCTTGTGAGACAAAGTGTGTGCTCTATTTTGGATTTCTTGAGCTGTCCTTTGAGACCGGGTTCCCTTTCTATCCCCTATCCATGGGGATGCATGGGTCATGCAGTCCATGTTGTGTGGCCTCATTGTGCCAAATTCCACAAGGGCTAAGAGGCTAAAGTTTCATCTGCGCATGACTCCAACAGAGGTAGCATCACCAATGGCCTCCCAATATTTACTATGTCGTTGAACTCTCTGAGAGTGAAAGGTTTTATTGGCCTCCCTCAGTGAGGGTTAAGTGATTGCCTTCCTAAGCACGCTGGCTTTCTGGTGGGATGAGAGTAAAACATTGTCTCCCTCCAGACAGGGCTAAACTTGAAGTGGGCTCTTAGAGACAATTGTTCAAGTGGACACTGATCAGCATTATAGACTTACTTCATTTGCTTCTGCGATCTTCCAAGAGTGAATTACATGTGCCTGAATATTAGCTTTAGATGGATACAGGTCTAAGCCCACTTTGTGTTCTTTGATTTGTGTGAAGACTAAAACTGCCTTCCTATCCAATGCAACTCAAGTCAAATGAATGCGTGCAAGCTGTCTGTTTACTGAATGTTGACCTACCTAACTGTGTGAATAATTTAACAGCTAAATCCTATGCCCTGCCTTTTAAAATCAAGACCATGGCTCTTATGCAACAGCTATGATTTTGAGGTGCAAACTATAGTGCCATGTCTAACATTGGATTTTCCAAGGCCTAACTTCCAGTTAAGCTCGTAGTGGGTTACAGAACTAAATCTATTGGTGCTTGGAGACCCTCTAAAATTGTGGATGAGGAGTCTGGGTGTGTGGAGGAGGGGGTAATATAATCCTGATTGATTTACCCCTTTGCCAATTTAAATACACATTCTGGTTTGGGGTCCATTTTAGTGATTTGACAAACAGCCTGTTTCAGTTTAAACCACTTTGAAATCAATCGTTTCTTCTACTGAAGAAATCAAAAGCTTTCAATCTCCCAACAATTTGCTATGATTTCATTGTGTTTTCTATGAGACATTAAGGCCTTGTAACCTTTTCAAATGAATGAAGATTGCCAAATTGCCAGAAGCATTTTGCAGTTATAAATTATGGAATTTAGCAGAAATCTTGCCAGTGCTAAAATGAGCTATGAATACGAACTATGTAACTTACTTGTTCTTTTTGGTTTTTTATTTGTGCTTGTACTTACCTTTCTTTTAGACTAAGATAGGGAACATTTGGGCCACATACAGTTCACACATTTTCCCCCAACCAACCTGTCCCTGGTAATTATGTCTGGAAAAAGGATAAAAGTTCTTTGGGAGATAATATCTAGTGAGAAAGAGTGATGGACCCAAAATTATCTATTAAATTTTATGTCTCAAAAGAGATTAGAATTGAGTTGTCCTAATCTCAAGTCCAGCTTTTTATCCACTACAGTGCGCTCTTTTTATGTTTCAGGGCTTTCAGGTGAGACTCTGCCACTACCTAATACAGAAGAATTCTCAGATCATCTTGGAGATTCTGGATGTGATCTCTCAAATCACTGCACGGTTGATACTCTAGAAACATTACCTAGTTTCAGCCACAGAAGCCATGGTTGCAACAGTTGTGCATCTGAGCCATCATCAAGCATAATCCCAATATGGGCTTCTTGTAGGGCCAAGAAGCAAAACTCTTTGATCTCACACATGCAGTTCCTACAAAATTTCTTTGAACTACGAAAGCTGACAGAAATTGGAGGCCTGAGAACAGACTTGAAAACACTTGGAAAAGATTGTTCCATAATATCTCATTCTTTCTCACAGTTGCTTGATGGTCTGGTTACTTCGTACAGCCTGCCCGAACTCCCCTTTTTAGATGTTATGACTCAAGCAGTTTCTCTTATAACCAAGTTATTAAGTGATGTGGACATATCTAGTCTGATTCTGGGGAAGTGCTTGAAGAAGCTGGAAGACAGTATGAAAAGGCTTCTTGCCGTTGTTTTGAACAGCAGCGGTCTCAACAGAGTAAGTAGAATGCCACTCACACATTTCATTTTCATGGATGTTCACTGTAGAGCTGAGTTTGCACACATGATTATTTTTATCAGATGAGGTTTGTTTGATGATGGAATTGAGATGCCAGGCACTGTAAGGCTGGAGGTTCCACCTCAATGCAGATATTTACCCTTTGGAACTGATGCAGTTGTCTTGTACTTGGTTAGAGCCTTATCTGTTAGAGTCAGATGTTTTCATATGCAACAGGACTTTCTTTTTCCCCCAAGTCAGAGCCAGAGTTGATAAAGTTAGCTTTGGGACTGTAATTCTTAGAATTCCCTGGCCAGAATAGCCAATTCAAAGTGGGAAGTCCAAAAATTACCTTTGCCATCTCTGTTACAGTCTTTTATGGAGAGGGACTTGGCAATCTCTGCCATAGGGCAGGATGTCAGTAGATCTCATGTGCAGGAGACCCCTGAGCAAGTTGAGGTCTTTGGCTTCTGTGACCCTGGCTTTTCTCCCCTTGTTCCCCTTTTCCACTTTTCTAGACCCAAACCACCTGAGCAAATGCAGTCTTTAGTGCCAATTATCACCTGATAGGCAACACACAGAGGCACCATCAGATGAAGCCACTACTAAGTTTTTTAAAAATTTCACACTAGCTTGAGGACCCGACCGTGCCTGGGTTATTTGAAAATTGCATTGTTTATTTTGAGAAGTTTGGTAATACCACTTAAATAATTTGTAACACTATTTTTAAGGGAAAAGACAGTCTGTGATTGTTTTTTGGTTTTTTTTAAAAAAATGAATGCTCCCATTAGAAAATGCATAATGATGTGGATGAACTACAATTTCCATAATCATGCGTCAGTCCTTTCCAAACTCTGCCAGTATTCAAAGTTGTCCATGTTGGTTCTGTGTGCCCAGTTTGGTCCCGATACGTTGTCGGCTGGGTTCAGTGTCCTCTGGATGAGAGTGAACTACTTCAGGAGACCTGGAAAGCAGGAGAGGGACAGCAAACTGCCTTCTACCCTCTCAGAAGACACCCTCCCAGAGTCCCAGAACGGCTTCCTCCCCTCCAGAGGAACAGTGGACATGATCTTCACTGCACAACAGCTCCAAGAAAAATGCAGGGAACAAAATCAATCACTGTACATGCCATTCATTGATCTTTCAAAGGCATTCGACACAGTGAATCCCAGTGCTCTCTGGACTATCCTCCAAAAAATGGGTGCCCTAACAAATTTGTGAACAATCCTGTGGCTCCTCCGTGATGACATGATGGCAACAGTCTTGGACAGCAATGGCTCCCAAAGTGACCCATTTAAGGTGGAATCAGTTGTCAAACAGGGATGTGTTATTGCCCCAACTTTATTTTCCATCTTCATCGGTATGATACTTCGCCTTATTTATTTATTTATTTATTTATTTAAAACTTTTATATCCTGATCTTCTCTACCTCCGTAGAGGAATTTGGACTGGCTCACAGCAAGGATTCAATGCTAATAATACAGTCTAAAACATCATACAACAGGAAAAGATTAAAATACATATAGAATAAATACATATAAACCAAATTGCCAAGATAAAATCATGTTCAACTCAGTCCACATATGTGGTCGATAACTGTAGCCGGTCTCAGCCATTATTCGTTGAAACTAAATCCAACGAATGCTTCGTTCCATAGCCAGGATTTCACTAGCCTCCTGAAGGTCAGGAGGGAGGGGGCAGATCTGATTTCAATTGGGAGAGAGTTCCATAGCCGAGGGGCCACCACAGAAAAGGCCCTATCTCTCGTTCCCACCAGAAAAGATTACGAAAGTGGGAGAATACGTTTAGACAGGTAAATTGGGCCGGAACTGTATAGGGTTTTGTCGGTTAAAACCAGCACTTTGAATTGTGCTCGGAAGCGAATTGGCAGCCAGTGGAGCTGGCACAACAAAGGAGTTGTGCGCTCCCTGTACCCCGCTCCCGTCAGTAACCTGCTTTCCGAGGGTTGGACTGCTTCCGGGCAGTCTTCAGAGGCAATCCTACATAGAGAGCGTTGCAGTAGTCTATACGGGATATAACCAGAACCTGGACCACCGTGGCCAAGTCAGACTTCCCAAGGTATGGGCACAGCTGGCACAAAAGCTCCCCTGGCCACCACTGAAACCTGGGGTTCCAGGCTCAGCGATGAGTCCAGGATCACTCCCAAGCTGCGAACCTGCGCCTTCAGGGGGAGTGTAACCCCGTCCAGTACAGGCTGTAACCCTATGCCCTGTTCAGCCTTACGACTGACCAGGAATACCTCTGTCTTGTCTGGATTTAGTTTCAATTTGTTCTCCTTCATCCAGTCCGTTACAGTGGCCAAGCACCGGTTCAGGACTTGAATAGCCTCCTTTGTAGTAGGTGGGAAGGAGTGACAGAGTTGGACATAAGAACATAAGAACATAAGAAGAGCCATGCTGAATCGGGCCTCAGCCCATCTAGTCCAGCATTCTGTGTCACACAGTGGCCCACTAGTTGTACACAGGGATCTCTAGCAGAAAGGAGGGCAAAACCTCACCTGCTCCCGACCCCCACAACCAGTACCCGGGAAAATCCTGCCTGCCTCCATCAACACAGAGGTGGCACTTGGATGTCCATTTCAGTAGCTACTGATTCCCTTGGTATCCATGAATCTGTCTAATCCTGCCTTGAAGCTGTCCAGGCTGACAGCTGTCACAACCTCCTCTGGAAGTGAGTTCCATAACCCAATGACCCTCTGAGTGAAGAAATATTTCCCTTTATTAGTCCTAACTTTCCTACCTTGGAGCTTTAGGAGTGCCCCTAGTCCTAGTGTTGTGTGACAGAGAAAATGTTTTTTCTTTATTCACCTTTTCTATCCCATGCATGATTTTATACACTTCGATCAAGTCACCTCTTAAACGCCGTCTTTCAAGGCTGAAAATACCAAGGCGTTGCAACCTGATTTCGTAAGGGAGCTGCTCCATCCCTTGGATCATTCTTGTTGCCCTTTTCTGTACCTTTTCCAGTTCCGTTATATCCTTCTTGAGGTGCGGTGACCAGAATTGTACACAGTATTCCAGATGTGGCCTCACCATAGATTTGTAGAGAGGCAATACAACATTTGCCGACCTATTTTCGATTCACTTCCTGATCATGCCAAGCATAGAATTTGCTTTTTTACTGCTTGCTGCGCACTGGGTTGACATCTTCATTGAGCTGTCCACCAAAACCCCAAGATCCCTTTCCTGGTTTGTCTCGGAAAGCTTTGACCCCATCAATTGGTAGGTGTAGTTGGGGTTCTTTGCCCCGATGTGCATGACTTTACACTTGTTTAGGTTAAAATGCATTTGCCACTTTATTGCCCATTCACTCAATTTCGAGAGATCTTTCTGGAGCTCTTTACAATCAGTTTCATTTTTAACTACCCTGAACAATTTAGTGTCGTCTGCAAACTTTGCTACCTCAGAATTTACTCCTACATCCAGGTCATTAATGAATAAATTAAAAAGTAAGACATCATCCGCATACAGATGACACCGTATCCCGAAACTCCGGATGACCCAACAGCTTCATGTATATGTTGAATAACATAGGGGACAGTACTGAGCCCTGTGGGAACCCACAGTACAATGGCCATGGGACCCTAACAACACCTTGTTGGTGGGTAGCTTCCCATCGGAGTGGAAATCATCTATCGGACAGATGGCAGGCTATTTAATCTCAGCAGACTGAAAGCCAAAACCAAGGTTACAACATCTATTATAGAACTCCAGTATGCTGATGACAATGTTGTCTGTGTTCACTCAGAAGACCTACAAGCCACTCTAAACATCTTTGCAGAAGCATACGAGAAGCTCGGCCTGTCATTGAACATCGAGAAAATCAAAGTGCTCTTCCAGCAGGCACCAGCCAATCCCTCTCCAATGCCAGAAAAACAGCTTAATGGTGTAACATTAGAAAATGTTGACCACTTTCACTACATTGGCAGCCACCTCTCCACAAAAGTCAACATAGACACTGAAATTCAACACCGCCTGAGCTCTGCAAGTGCAGCATTTTTCCGAATGAAGCAGAGAGTGTTTGAGGACTGGGACATCCGTAGGGATACCAAGGTGCTTGTTTATAAAGGTATTGTCCTCCCAACCGTGCAATATGCCTGCGAAACATAGACTCTATAGACATCACATGCAACTCCTAGAACAATTCCATCAGTGTTGCCTCTGAAAAATCCTGCAAATCTCTTGGGAAGACAAGCGGACAAATGTCAGTGTGCTGGATGAAGCAAAGACCACCAGCATTGAAGTGATAGTCCTCCGCCATCAACTCCGCTGGACTGGCCATGTTGTCTGGATGCACAAAGCAACTGCTCTATTCCAAACTCAAGAACGGAAAATGGAATGTTTGTCGCCCTCTAGGCCCTTGGGCAAGACCTCCCTTGATAAACCACAGAGTCCAGCTGAGGTACAACAGTTTTATTGAGAATATAGTTTATAGGAAAGAGGTTGGAAGCAATACTATAGTGCTTCCAATAGCAGCAAATCTCAGGAACAAAGCAATGAGTAAATAGTCCCGTAGTAATCAGGATTCAAGCTGGATGCAATCAGGAATAAAGCTGGATTCACAAAGCAAGGGAAGTCTTTCAGGAACAAACAGGAACGTAGCAAGGTAACAAGGCTTTGCCCCAGTGGGCCAGATCCTCTATAGGCAGGCAGAGAGCTTAGTAGGCCCGGCGGCCTTCCTCAGAGATCCATAGTCCTGAACACGTCGTTAACACGAGATGGAGATCCGTGCCAACTCCACACGGATATACTGTCCAAACCCTTTGATCTAAACCACGTAACTCTGCGTCGAGTGTCAAAGTGGGCATGATGGATGGCAGCTGTTGTTTAAGCTACCTCAGCTTCTTAAGAATGTAAACCCAATTAGAGAATCCCAGCTGCAATGGGGAGTCAGGCTCTTGTCAGGCCCTGGCCTCTCCGGTTATCAGTTAGGCCCGCTTTGGTAACCTTGAACGATTCACCCTGCCGGCTTGCTACCAGGTTCACATGGGAAATGCAGGCAGGCCTGGAAAGGATTTTAGAGCCATCATGGCTGTAGCATTGCTCATAGGAAGCAGAGGCTTGCGGGACTTGGGGCCTGACAATGTTGGAGGACAGGAAAAGAGATTTAAAGATGGGCTCAAAGCCAACCTTAAAAACTGGCATAGACACTGAGAACTGGGAAGCCCTGGCCCTTGAGCGCTCCAGTTGGAGGTCAGCTGTGACCAGCAGTGCTGTAGAATTTGAAGAGGCATGGATGGAGGGTGTAAGAGAGAAACATGCCAAGACGAAGGCACGTCAAGCCAACCCTGGCCGGGATCGCCTTCCACCTGGAAAGCAATGCCCTCACTGCAGGAGAAGATGCAGGTCAAGAATAGGTCTCCACAGTCACCTATGTACCCACCGCCAGTGCAACGAACCTGGAAGACCATCATTCTCGGACAACGAGGGATCGCCTAAGTAAGTAAGAACTACAACTCCCAGATTACCAGATTCACCCCCAAACCCTGCTAGTATTCAAAGTTGGCCATGCTGGGTCTGCATGGCAAGTTTGCTCCAGATCTGTCATCAGCTGGCTTCTGTGTTCTCTGGATAACAGTGAACTTCAACTCCCATATTCCCAGGGCAATCACCCCCAAACCCTGCCAGTAAAGACTGATTACCTTAAATTGCACCTAAGTACTAATACGGCAGCACAGAGTTGCTAGAATTCTTATAGGCAGTTCTGTGTGAAACTACTAAATGCTGGCAATCTGGATGCTCATCCCAGATGCTCTGGCTGCATGAGTTATGGCATATTCTGAAAAGTGTTCAAAGAGCATATTTTTTATGAAGTTTAAGATTAGCCTGTGTCAACCTAATTCAGACACTTCACAAGAGCAGAGTAAATCAAACTCCTTCGTGCCAGAGGAGCTCAAGGAGTTTATAGTTAGTAATATACACCCAGGTGACTTCAGCTTTCAAGTTCTTTAAGTACATAATTTCAGGGAACTTCAACATTTGACAATGCCTTTTACATGCAAAAGGATGTGGTGGTGGCAGTCCATGAGACACTTTGGCACAGAACATTCTTCCTTAAAAGCTTACCCAAGTTTTCATAATAGCATCATAAGCCTTTTTAAAAAATCTCGACAGTGTTAATTTGCTTATGTTTCTGCCAGGTATGGATAGTAGTTTCATTTCTGCAGGGGAAATGAATTGGATGTCACCAAGAATATTTTAAAAATTGAAGTGTCCATATAGTTTCAGATTTAATAATAAATATAAGCTTGTTAGGATGTTACCTAATGACTGCTAGTCCAGTTTCTGTGTTGTGCTAAGTACTTACTACCTATCTAAACTGAAAGATTAGAGATGCAGAATTAAAGCAAGAAGCAGTAAAGATGGGAGAGCAGTTTTGCCTTGGTTGATTGCAGTGACAGAATATAGCCATTTTCCTTTCTGGGGAAAAATAAACCCAGTGTATTTTGGTGTCATTCTGCATTCAACCTGAATTTTTTCTTCTGAAGCAAAAAACAGTGAGTCATAACCACCTTTCTTTTCTCCCCAAGTAGATGGAGGGGGAAGGGGAGGGGAGAAGTACATCTGGGAAAACCTTTCCACTTCCAATAGCTATTCCATTGGATTGGCCAGGAAAAGTTGGGGGAGGGGGGGTTGGACCACAGCTCCTAAATTTTGACTTTGATTCTGAGACTTGTACGTTAAAAAGTAACTTTTTGAAACAGCGAGTTTGATACAACCCACTCACTCTGCCTCAAAGCATCCAAATCAGTCCTCTAATTAGCATGATGCTGGATTCTACAAGGAGCCATATAAGGAGACCAGTACAGTTTCTGAATGACAAACAGGCCGCTCCACTGTTTTGGATATTCACTTCCTGTATCATACTCAAAAAGGTTTGAAAGTGTCCCTGGTTGTGGAAGAGAGAATTGGGCCATAGATACCAACAGAGATATAAGATTGCTATATACCCTGAAGGCTGCGATTTGTATCTTCCGTTAACCATGAAACACCCTGTGTGACCTTGGTCAAGTCACACTCTCTTAACCTCAAAGGAAGGCAAAGGCGACCCCCACCTCTCAACAGATCTTGTCAAGAAAACTCTGTGATAGGGTCACCTTAGGTTTGCCATAATTCAGAAAAGACCTGAAGGCACCTGATTCTGTTTTATCTTCAAAGTTAAGCATGATCATCCCTAGTTTGTTCTCAGAAGGGAAACTACCAGGGAATACAAAGCATACTGTAAGATTGCATTCAGAGGAAGGCTCTGGTGAACATTCTCTGGATATATCTTGCTAAGGGCCCTTCCACACAGTCCTATATCCCAGAATATCAAAGCAGAAGATCCCACAATATCTGCTTTGAACTGGGTTATCTAAGTCCACACTCAGATAATGTGGGATTTTCCACCTTGATATTCTGGGATATAGGGCTGTGTGGAAAGGCTCTAAGAAAACTGTGATAGGGTTGCCAGAAGCTGGAGTCAGCTTGATGTTACATAACAAATACTGCCTTAATTAAGCACAAGGGTATTCCTTACAAACCTGTCCTCACACCCCCAAAAATAAAATGAAGGTGGAAGTGGAGGGAATGGTAGTGAGGAACGAATTCCAAACGGATTAATGAAGACTGCATGCTCTGAAAACAAAGAATGATGAAAGCATTGTGAATAACTAGGCATTCTGTCTATCTGTTGCAAAGCACAAAGAGGAATAAATGAATGATGATGATGAATACAATTGTGTGAATGCTGATCAGAAATGCTCCATGTTGCCACATTCTGGGATCTATCAGAATATAGGATATGTAAATTGAACATTCCTTATCTTGAATTCTGAAATGTGGCTGAGATAGTGACAGTTTTCCTTTCTGACACTTGAGTATACACAACTGTTATTTCATGCACAACATTCAACAAATGTTATATCAAATTACCTTCAGTAATTTCTGTATCAGATGTATATGAAACATAATTGTGTTTTGCCTTGGGTTCCATCTCCAAGATATTTCATTATATATACACAAATACAGGTATACCAAAATCCAAAATATTCTTGGTCTCAGCCATTTCAGATAAGGAATATTCTATGTTTACTATAAAAATTAAAACATTTTAAATACATTTTGTCATGTATAAGCTGAAGGTACTCATTGTTTGTCTTAGTCATGGCCAAGGTCTTTTGTTGAGCAAGAAAATCTTCCAGTTATATCAATTTAAATGAAGAGTAGCGTGAAATGAAATTGATGCTGTTTGTTATTGTAATCAGCTTTGTGTCTTCATTTGGGATTGCTGCAAATCAGTGTCCTAGGTTATCATGGGTTGTCAATAGTCTTGGTGACTCTGACTGCTTTGTAGCTTGTAAGAGTTTTTCAACATTGGGACAGATAATATTTAAAAATTGATGAATGTGTCTTTCAGTTTCCTTTCAAGTTTAAAGCTACCGAGTTTCCATTGCGTTCCATTAATTGAGCCCCCAGAGGATTTATGGCGGTGACTGAAAAAATCAGGCAAATTCTGATCAGCTTTAAGAATAACATATATGGAACAAAAAGCAAGGGAGCAACAGTTGATTTAAATAAAAGTATATTCAAAATTTATGAGGCCTTTTAGGAAAACACAAAGAGCATGTGAAAGAAGGTGCTTGCTATTAAAATGAGTTTTTGGTCTGTGAGCCTTTTTACTGGAGATAACAATACTACTCAAATAGTGGTTATTACCTGGAAAAACACTAGATTAAAGATCATTCCCGTGGCATTTTCATGTTAATACAGAGAACATGTATGTTTCTGGATCGAAGGCTAGGTTATTTTAAACATTTCTTTACTTCATTTCTGTTAGAATAGTTTTCTCCACACCTGCCACAGAAATTTAAGTGGTCTAAAGGCACATGGAGCAGTCACCTTCTCACATTTGAGGTTTAGTCAGTGCCTGAGAGGCTGGGTGACTTTTGACATGTTATATTTCTCTTTGTTATAGAAGAAGGGTAGGCTAGTTCATGAATAATAAAGCCGCGATCTTGCATGTAATAGTGGTTTGAATGTTGGATTGAGACTCAGGCTTCCTACTCTACCAGGGAAGCTACAGGATGATCTTGATTAATTCACACTTTCCCAATCTCAGAGGAAGGCACTGGCAAATCTCTAAACAAATCTTCCAACAAAAAAACACGCCTTAGAGTTGCTGTAAGTTGGAAATGACTTGATGGCACAGAATACCAGCAACATGTTCACATACAAAATTGTCAGGATGCTGATTGCACAAATAAAATCAATATACACTTTATCTTCTGTGTGCTGTTCACAAAGCAACAGATAAACAGACCATGGTGACTGGCAAGTAACCCAAATGCCAACATTAAAACAGTTCAGTCTAAGTATCTAAGCCAAGTAAAATGAATAAAATATTATGCATATGTGAAATATCACAATGTACAGTGTTCCCTCGCTGTTTCGCGGTTCAGTTACCGCGGACTCGCTGTTTCACGGGTTTTTATTTAAATATATATGTTTAAAAGTAGCGAGGGAATACCGTATACCCCCAGCGGTGACCATGAGGAGGGTGGTAAACGGGGCAAGGAGTCGATTCCCCCCCCCCCGGGCCCCGTTTACCTCCCTCTTCCTCTTTGTGGTCACCACCGGAGCTTCTTGCTGCCATTTAGCAGCAAGAACCCCCAGCGGTGACCAGGAGGAGGGAGGTAAATGGGGCAAGGAGGTGGCTCTTCCTTTCCGCTCGCCCCTCTTCCTTCTCGTGTCTCCGCCGGGGCTTCTTTCTGCCATTTGGCAGCAAAAGGCCCAGGCAGTGACCAAGAGGAGGGAGGTAAACGGGGCGAGGTGGCAGATCTTCCTCCCCCCTTGCTCGTTTACCTCCCTCTTCCTCCTCATGGTCACCACCGGGGGTTCTTGCCGCTGCCTGGGCCCCTCGACACCTTTGCCAAGTGGAGGCAAGAGACCCAGGCGCCGACGGGAAGGAGGAATATGAAGGTAATGAGGATGGGGAAGGCAGGGGAGGGGGCGTCCCTATTTCACGATTTTTCACTTATCGCGGGTGGTCCTGGAACGTAACCCCCGCAATAAGTGAGGGAAGACTGTAATTCAGTGTATGATGGTGAAGAATATGACTTCTGTATATTACAAAATATCAATAAAATATTTCATGAGATGTAAAACTGGTTAATTATAACCAAAGCAGATATAATACATTGCAGTATGATGAGTTTCCGACAGTTACCTCATTTCATAATCTTTGTCAGATTGAGCTTTAGCAATAAAAACACCTCCACCAGAAGCTCTAGACATAATACCAATTTTCCAAGACCATATGGTTTAAATGTGATTCTAGTTTCCATTTGCTCCTTTCATATGGTAGCAAATGTTCTCATTTTTGGGGATTATTATTAATAATAGTGAAGTAGTATGTTTAGGACCACAGTTGGCAGGAAATTAATTGTGTGAATAAAATAAACATTCATATTTTATTTGTAAATAAAGATGTTCAGTCCAGGGGACTGAACATCTTTACAAATTTATCTACACATGCAGACACACATGTATAAATATTGTGTGTGTGTGTGTAGGTAGGTAGGTAGGTAAATCTTTAGAGACGTTCAATTCTCCCTGGACTGAACATCTGTATTTACACAAAATATGTGTGTGTGTGTGTGTGTGTGTGTATCCATCTGGCCTAAATCAGGCTTTTGGATCAGTGTAGACATTAGCGAAGACTCTGTGTGTGTGTGATATGAATGGAAGTTTAGTTCTTCCTTGCCTGCCACACAATCATATTTCAAGAGTTTGCCTCACACAGTTGTCATGTGCATAACATGGGTGTGTACCATAATATACAACAGCAATAGAAGATGCTGAGAAATCTCTTGCTGCATACAGACTATACACTCTCTCTCTCGGCATTACTTCGCGAACGAAGATTCAGGAAGGACTCATCCCACGCTTTTTACAAGCGCGTTGATGACTAAAAAGGCCAATCTGAGATAGGCAAGTTCGGTTGCAGAAAGCGCAGCAGAAAGTCTCCTTGGGTGATGTTTTTTCCAAGTTGTGGTTCTTTCTGCGTTGTCGTTTCTCTTCGAGACCCATTCGGCGTGTCTTCTCGAAAGAGGCCGCAGCATTGTGGATAGTGCTTCTCCATGCCTCCCGATGTGAGGCCAGGGTGGACCATTGTTGGTGATCAATCTGGCCAAGCCTGAGATGTTGTTTCAGGGAGTCCTTATATCTCTTTTGGGGCGCCTCTCTTGCGCTGACCCGTGGCGAGTTCACCGTAGAGTAGTATCTTTGGGAGGCGGTGGTCCTCCATCCTAGAGACGTGTCCTGCCCAGCACAGCTGTGTTCTCAATAGCATGGCCTCAATGCTGGTGATCCCTGCTTGCTCAAGGACAGCAACATTCGTCACATAGTCGGTCCAGTGTATATTTAGGATTGTGCGAAGACAGCGCTGATGAAAGCGCTCGAGGAGTCGTAGGTGTTGGCGATAGGTGACCCATGTTTCAGACCCATAGAGGAGAATGGACAGTATGATAGCTCTGTACACACTGATTTTGGTGCTTTGTCTCAGGTGCTTGTTGCTCCAGACTCTTTTGTGAAGCCTTCCGAATGCACTATATGCCTTTGATAATCTGTGATCTATCTCTTTGTCAATCTTGGCGTCTGAAGAGATGATGCTTCCCAGGTAGGTGAACTGCTGAACGGACTTAAGCACAGATGTGCCTATGCTGACGTGAGGATGGTGGTGTTCTTCCTGTGGTGCGGGCTGGTAGAGGACTTCTGTTTTCTTCAGGCTGACTTCCAGCCCAAACAGCTCTGCAGCTGTTGCAAAGCAGGATGTGAGGCGCTGCAGGGCTGCTTCTGAATGGGCGACAAGGGCAGCATCGTCAGCAAAAAGTAGCTCACGGACTAGATAGTTTAGAGTCTTAGTGCGAGCCCTCAGACGGCTTAAGTTGAACAAGCTACCATCAGTACGATAGCGTATATATATGCCGTCTTCTTCTTGTAGGTCTGCCATAGCCCTTTGGAGCATCATGCTGAAGAAGATTGTAAATAGGGTTGGTGCAAGAACACAACCTTGTTTCACTCCATTAGTTATGAGAAAGGGCTCCGAGAGAGCATCGCCATATCTGACTTGACCGTGCTGGCCCTCATGTAACAGGACAATCATTTTGAGGAACTTGGGGGACATCCTAGACGTTCCAGGATCTGCCACAGACCTTTCCTGCTCACAGTGTCGAAGGCTTTGGTGAGGTCGACAAATGTTACATAGAGTCCTTTGTTCTGCTCTCTACATTTCTCTTGCAGTTGTCTAAGGGCAAAAACCATATCTGTGGTGCTCCTATTTGCTCTGAAGCCGCATTGGCTTTCAGGGAGAAGTTCTTCTGCAATAGCCGGAACTAATCTGTTCAGGAGTATCCTTGCAAGGATTTTTCCAGCAATGGAGAGCAGTGTTATACCTCGATAGTTTGAGCAATCGGATTTTGTTCCCTTTTTCTTATACAGGGTGGTGATAACTGCATCTCGGAGATCTGATGGCAGTTCACCTTTTTCCCAGCAACTCACAAGGAGCTCGTGGAATTTAGCGTGAAGTACATGACCTCCCTGTTTCCAAGCTTCAGGTGGGATTCCATCGATCCCGGCTGCCTTGCCATTTTCATCTGCTGTATGGCCTCAATGGTCTCTTCCAGAGTGGGAGCTGTGTCCAGTTCATTTTTCATTGGTTGTTGTATCATGTGTTGGATAGCTGAACCTTGGACTACTCGGCTGGCATTAAAGAGACCCTGAAAATGTTCAGCCCATCGGTTCAGGATGGAGGTTTTATCAGTAATTAGTGTTTGACCATCTGTACTGTATAAGGGCTTTGGACCTGATAAGTAGGTCCAAACACTGCTTTGAGAGCTTCATAAAAACCTCTGTGATCACCGAGATCTGCACAGCGTTGTGTCTTTTCTGATAAATCAATCCACCACTTGTTCTGGATGTCTCTGAGTTTTGTTGGAGTTTACTACATGCGAGACGAAAGGCTGCTTTTCTTACATGGCAAGATGGCTGGGCGAGGAATGCCTGGTGAGTGGTTCTCTTCTTTGCCAACAGCTCCTGGATCTCTTGGTTGTTTTCATCAAACCAGTCTTGGTTTTCTTAAGGGAGAATCCTAGGGATTCTTCAGCAGACTCAGGATACTGTTTTTGATGTGTTGCCAGAGCGCTGTAGGAGAAGAATCTGTAGGGTGGACTTCAAGTTTTGCTTGCAGATTTACCTGGAAGTTGTCTCTCACAACAGCCTGTTGAAGACTGTTGACTTGGAGTCTCCTCTTTAAGATGCCACCCCTCTTAGGTTTGAGCTTAAGGTGTAGATTTAGTTTACATCTTACAAGGCGATGGTCTGTTTGACATTCTGCACTGGGCATCACTCGAGTATGACGGACATCACGAATGTTTCTCTGGCGCACTAAAACATAGTCAATGAGGTGCCACTGCTTGGATCGGGGATGCATCAGGTGGTCTTCAAGCTATCTTTCTGCTGAAAGATGGTGTTTGTAATAGTCAGCTGCTGTTCTGCACAAAACTCTAGCAGAAGGCGCCCATTATCATTACAGTTTCCAACACCGTGCTTGCCTAATACACCTTTCCAGGCTTCAAAGTTTTTCCTACTCTGGCATTGAAATCACCAAGGATAATGATTTTATCTTCTGCAGGGACCTTTTGTATGAGGTGGCGTAGGTCTGAGTAGATTTGTCTTTCTCCACAGGGTCAGCTTGCATAGTTGGGGCATATATACTGAAGAGAACAGCATGTGGGAGGCGTAAGGAGATAATGCGATCAGAGTGACCTGTCGGCAACGTCTCGAGTTTAGAGGCGATGGAGTTTTTAATCATAAAGCCTACTCCTGAAAGATGTTTCTCAGTTTTGGGTTTGCCAGACCAGTAGAGTGTGTAGCCGGCACCGTGTTCTTTAAGGCTGCCTTCCTCATGGAGACGAACTTCACTAAGAGCAGCGATGTCAATGTTAAGCCGTGATAGTTCATGGGCTATTAGAGCAGAACGACGCTCAGGACGTCCACTATCTGCAGAATCTTGCATGGTTCTGATGTTCCAGCATGCAAGTGTCAGTCTATTTGCACCTTTGCAGGCAGGTGTGTGCCTTTGTTTCTTTGTCTTTGTTCGACCGCATCGGACGATGCCCGTTGGCCGCGGCTAGCCAACCAGGTAGACGGGGATGAGCTTTCGTTAGGCCACCTTTTCTAGGCCCCTCTCCATACGGAGCAAGCAGTGCTCTCCTTAAAAAGGCTGCTTGGTCGTTCAGGATGCTGCCGAACAAGACTGTCATCTCCGGGTCAGTCTCGGCGACCAAAGTCCTGAACCGCCTGCATGCAGGGTTGGGTCTGCGGCTTCCGTGCATCTTTACACCTACCGTGTCGTCCCTCGCCTATCGCTACAGGGCTTTTTCGGAAGTTGGATGTGTCCTTCGAGCCTGTGCAATGGATTTTTCTGGTGGAGCGCAGCGTGCACAGAACTGGCCTCACCCTTTAAACCAAAGGTTCATCTGCCAGGGCCTAGCAAGCTTGGACGGTGGCAGCGAGGTCCTCAGGTCGTAGGTTTGGTTCGAGTTTCCTTCTCTTAGGTGGTTGACCTTACAGGGTTAGACGAGCACCATCTGCCCGGGTTTGAAATCAGAGTTTTCCTTCTCTTAGGATGGTTGCCAAAAGGCTAGAGAGCCCATCCTGCCCATTGACACTCTTTGTCAGACCCTTCGGTTGTGACCTGTCTGGTATGGGAGGCCCTACCGCCGGCTATTATGCCACCGCCAGCATAGCTCACAACTTCACTAGGGTACGCAAGCCTCTCCCCCACTGCAAGGGGGCGCCAATGGAGAGGACAGACTATACAACAACAAAGGAAAAAGTTCAACTTGTTGAAACTGTACAACTCTTAAGAAGATTTTCTTCCTGCCATTTTCTGTTGATTGCATGTCACTAGACTCTGTTTGGATGTAGAAGCCCTGAACTGAAGTTCTCTAGTCCTTCAAGCAACCAATCTGAAGTGCTATTAGCTTCTGAATTGATGTTATGTACTGTGGCTGCTAATGGTTTCTTGAAAGAAAAGTGACAAGTCTGAAGTTGCTAGAGGGTCAGAAAGCTTTAATTGACAAAGTAACATGTAGTTGCTTTGAATTGGTTCTGGTGTTATTGCTCATGTTCGCTTTCTTATGTGAGAGCAGGCTCATTAGGGAGCCTCTTTTATGATCATAGTCTTTGTTCTTCTTTTTGAAATAAGGTATCCCCTCTTTCTTCTTGATTGTGGGTTATGTACTGAAGGTTTGGTGAAGTTGAGAGTTAAAACATGTTTTGAAAGCATCCAGTTATCTAATAGATAATGTGAAAAGTGATTCTGACCTCTTCCTATCTGATTAACAAAAAGCCATTATGGATGAAATATTGTGTGCAATGCTTTTCGTTGTGTTAATTTAGCATACCATCTTCTATTGAACATTGTGAACGGTTTCAAAATGTGAAACTGACACAGTCAATGGCATTACTTCTGTTTTCCAATAATTCGCTGACAGAATATTTCTGTTACACACCTGTTGATGTAGAGATGTAGACCAAAGCATTATGTACCAATTTCAGTAATAATTTTCACAACATTAGGCCTAGGATCTTCTCTCTTTCATGATTTGTGACTTACAGTAATTCTACAAATCTGTTGTGGGGAGTAGGCAAATTATGCCCCTTCATTCTTGCATTGCAGCTTCCATAATTTCTAACCACCATAGCTAATAGGGCAGTGGTTCTCAACCTGTGGGTCCCCAGGTTTTTTGGCCTACAACTCCCAGAAATTCTAGCCACTTTACCAGCTGTTAAGGTTTCTGGGAGTTGAAGGCCAAAACATCTGGGGGCCCACAGGTTGAGAACCACTGTAATAGAGGAATGGCAGGAGTTACCATTTCTCGAGGACTATGCCTATGTATTGTCGAAGGTTTTCATGACCGGGATCACAGGGTTGTTGTACGTTTTTTGAGTTGTATGGCCATGTTCTAGAACTGTGGTTCCCAAAGTGGGTGGTGCTACCCCCTAGTGGGCAGTGAGGTGATCCAAGAGGGCGGAGGGGGGGGGGGCTCAGGAGAATTTGGGGGACACTGAAGTCCTGTAAGGGGGCGGTGGCGGGATTCCAAATGGCAAGCACGCGAGTGTGCGCCTGCCAGTTGGAAACCCCGTGCAGGCACTGCCTGGAAACCGCAGTGCATGCCCCCTTCCTCTCGTCAACTCTACCCATGACGTAGTCGTATATCGCCCCTTCCAATCCAACAGGTTCCTTGGAAGGAAGGGGCGATATGAGACTGCGCCGTGAGTGGAGGAGAGGAAGTGGGTGCGCGCTGTGGTTTCCAGGTAACGCCTGCCCAGGGATTCCAATTGGCAGGCTGAGACAGTCGCATGCTTGTGAGTGTGTGCCTGCCAGTTAGTCCAGCGGAGAAGGAAAGCCTCCACATCTGCAAACGCTCCCTGAGTAGCTGCGGCATTTGCAGGTGCCTCCTGGGTCATCACCTGTCTCCGCCTTCGCCATAGCACGAAGGAAAATGCAAGCAGCTCACAATTTCCAAGGTCCAGAATTCTCTATTTATTTATTTATTATTTATTTATTATTCGGGCTTCTATGCCGCCGAACTCCCTGAGGCTCGCGGCGGCTTACAGGAGCCAAGGGCACAATAAAACACAAAGCAATAAAACAATTAAAAACAACAGTAACACAATAAAACAATGACGCAATTCAAGAATGAGCGTCACATCGACCCAGAACGAACAAGCAGATGGCGGGGCATGAGCCGGACCTACCCGCCGAAGGCCTGCTTAAATTGAGTATTTGTGCCAAATTTTGTCCAGATCCAGGGTTATTTGGGTTCAGAGTGCTCTCCAAATGTAGGTGAACTGCATCTCCCCTACATCACTGTCAATTCCTCCCAAACCCCTCCAGTATTTTCTGTTGGTCATGGGAGTTCTGTGTGCCAAGTTTGGTCCAGGTATATCGAAGGTACTGCAAATCCCATCATCTGTTGTCCATACTCCCCCAAACACATTTTTTGTGATTAATCACTATGCTTTAATTATGTTCAATTTGTAACAATGAAAATACATCCTGCATATTAGATATTTGCATTAGAATTCATATGAGTAGCAAAATTATTTATGAAGTAGTAGCGAAAATATGGATGAGGTCACCACAACATGAGGAACCTTATTTAGGGGTCACAGCATTAGAAAGGCTGAGAACCACTACATTAATACATATATCTTTCTGTTTAATTCTATTACATTTTTTTAAAAATAATTTCTAGGGGGGGCGGTGAATTTTTTTTTTCTGGAAAGGGGACGGTAGGCCAAAAAAGTTTGGGAACCACTGTTCTAGAAGCATTCTCTTCTGACGTTTTGCCTGCATCTATGGCAAGCATCTTCAGAGGTTGTGAGGTTTTCCTAGTTTCCAATAAACCTCACAACATCTGAGGATGCTTGCCACAGATGCAGGCGAAACGTCAGGAGAGAATGCTTCTAGAACGTGGCCATACAACCCGAAAAACCTACAACAACCCAAGTAAACCTATCTTTTCACACGGATTGCTCTTTTTGTTAACTGCTGTCCAGTCAATTTTGATGTATAGTGTGGCCTTATGAATGAAAGACCTCCAAGTCATTATAGCCTCAACAGCCTCACTCAGGTCTTGCAAACTTCACCAGTGTTAATAAATAGACAAAGGTAACAATTTGACAAATTTAGTTTCTATCAAGTGGTTGGTTCTATACAAATGACAGAGCAAGGGAAGTCATATGTTGGTGATAGTAGTGATCCAGGGAAGGGAATGGGGCATGTGAAAATGTATGGATTCAGGAGAAAAGAAAGATAGATGAGGCAGGATCAGCTAAAATTGCTTGATTCAGAGGAAAAAGAACTCAAAAAGACATCATTGCCAGTTGAGTATCAAACATAAAAATGCTGTGAGCTCAGACCACCCCTGGATTTCCAAATTTTCAACAGTGAAACATTTAGCTGAGGTGTCCTGTTTATTTTTGAGAACTACTATGGCCTGATAGAATTAAAGGATGAGCCATTCAGTGATGATTTTGACTTCTTGGTACTCATGTCCCATTCCTTTAGATTCACTCCATAACAACCTCCACTTTCTTCCCTTGCACTCAAAGCTGATAAGTTACGGTTGTTGTTGTTGTTGTTGTTGTTTTGTGTACAAGGGTACACAGAACAGTAAGAATTGCAGTAGGAAAATGCAATGAGAAATGTAGAACAAAAGAGTAGAACAGAGAATTATAATAGGGAATAGTTGCAAGAGTAAAACACCGAGGAAGTCCCAGATTTATTTTCAGAACTGAGCAAAACCATGCCCAAGATATCCTTGAAAAGGAATGAACAAATGACTTGAACTCCCAGGAAGTTATGAAGTTCAAAACGGGGTAGAATGAGCTTGATGGTCCGGGCAGTAGACTCAGAATAGATCAAATTAACAAAAACACAGGTGTGATTCCTTGCTGTTAATTCAAAGTAGAACACCAAAATATGGAAAAGTTACTTTCAGGATTGCTTTGGTTAGTATTGACTTGACTACAATGCCTCTAAAGCAGAATTACTTTAAGACTGAATAATTTGCCACACTGTGACTTTTGATTTGCCAAAGGCTTGCTTGTGTGACAGTTGGGTGAGTGTATTGCTTTCATGGCCAGAATCACTGGATTGTTGCAGGTTTTTTGGGCTGTATGGCCATGTTCTAGAAGCATTCTCCCCTGACGTTTCACCTGCATCTATGGCAGGCACCCTCAGAGGTTGTGAGTTGACTGTGTGGCAGTAAAGTAATCACACAGGTATTTGCATGTTTTTCCAAACATAAGGAAAATTCCCATTATTAATAGTGCCTGAGGTATATAAATGATATGGCTCTTGAATTATTGCTGCATTCTTATGTCTGGCAACTATTCAAGCTGTATGCTCTGGAAGAAAATGGATCCTTCGGCCAAGTTAACAGTTTAATGCCAACAAATATATACTGCAGAACATATTGGAAAGGCAAGCTTTTGTAAAATTCATCTATTACTCTTCAAGTTTTTAGTATTTCAATTTATTTATTTATAATAATTAAAGTGGTTACTTAAAATCTGTTATTGCTCAATCATTGCAAACTGCTGCATTTGGCCTTCCTAATAAAAGTGGCGATGAATGATATTCCTAAAAGCAATACAACATTGCAAAGAATAATAAATTTTATAGGTATGACAATTGATCCTGATAATTTGTGAACAAACTACGAGAGGAAAAAAGCATGGTAAGAAAGCAGGGGTGGCCAAAGTATAGTCTTCCGCTTACTTGTGGGCAGCAATTCCCAGCATTTTTTGGTATAAGTTGCCCTATTCAGTGCTCGTGGGAGATGCAGTCCAGCAGCATATGGAGGACAGCCCTTTCCCCAACCTTACACTAAAGGAAGTAAATACAGGTTGAATCTCTCTTACCTGAAATTCTAAAATCCAAAATGTTCCAAAATCATCCACATAGCTGATTGAAATAGTGATACCTTTGCTTTCTGTATATACAGAAATTTTGTTCATGCACACAGTTATTAAAAGTATTCTATATAAAATTACCTTCAGATTATGTGTATAAAACTATATATAAAACATAAATGAATTTCTTGTTTGGATTTTGGATAAGGAATACTGAATATGTACAGTATTTCCTTATCTGAAATGCTTGAGACCAGAGATTTTGAATTATTTTTTTTGTAATTTTGGAATATCTGAAATGCTTGAGACTAGAGATTTTGAAATTTATTTTTTTTTTGCAATTTTGGAATATCTGCATTTGCACATAGTGAACCAGAGATTAGGGGTGCAGGAAGCTAGTCAAATGTCCAGCACACACAGTTTTTCCTCAGGGGCTGTCAGCACACTTTTTACCCATTTAGCAAGCTTGCCAGGACATGAATTACTGTTACTACTACTATTTGGGGGGAGGCAGGATGAAATTGAGGAAGATTTGCATAACTTACAGAACATTTTATGGACCTTTTCAATAAGAGATATATGAACAGCTCTGCCACACTTGCCTCAATTTACTTTGCATTAGATTAATATTTTCAATTTCAGATCACTTCTATCAAGAGAAGTTTCTTTATGAATTGTGAGAAACTAATTTTGAAATAAATCATTCATGAATAGCATGCTTTTCAAGTGGCAAATAGGAAGAGAAATATAATAAATTGTCCCTGTAGTATGTCCCTCTGAAATTTATTTATTAGATATACAGATTTAACTCGACGCTCATTTTCACTACCTTTTTTCTTGGACTTAAGCTATTCATTACAGTTGGGAACCCTATTCATCATCACTCTATAAAAAATCCAGAATAAAATTAATGTAAGTTTTTAGTTTAAAAAGATAAATATATTTTTAAACAAAGCCTACTTAAATATAGGAATTCATATATTTTTATTATATGATAATGCCTGCTAATCTTCATTCATGTGAACATTTTCAAAAAAGAAAAAGCTGCACTGAATGACTTCAAAGATATTTTCTTACACCATTGTATGTCATTCATATACTGTGTGTATAATGTGTACACACACACACAAACTTTTTCTGGATCCAAGAATCAAGAGTATTCCATAAAAATATATTGCCCAAAACCAGAAGACATAGAGTTACGTGAAATGTAATGTCAATTTTAAACAACTATCATTCCTCGTTTGTTCTGTACAAATGCGTAACCCTTATTATTATTATTATGTAGTATTTATTTTATTTATACCTTGCCTTTCTCCCCTTGGGGACTCATGGTGGATAACAATCCCATACTTTAGTCATGATACAAAAGGTAAATCACAATTAAATAGTACAGTGTGGTAAAATCAGACTAACATATAATAAATACACTTTAAATAGCTTTAAAATGTACAGTCCCCCCACCCCCAGCCCCACATAATTTCATTGGCCTCATTAGCTAAGTTTTCAGGAACTCATCAGCAAACTAGTACTTCTAGATTTCCTTTCCACTGTACCAAAAGGCACCAGATCCTATCTGATCTTGGAAATTTAGCAGGGTAATTCTTAGTAGGTACATGGATGGGGATGGTTCTATATATGTCAGAGGAAGAGATTGGCAAAACACAGAGGATTCCTTAGGTAGGAAAACACAGTAAAACCTATTGAGTCTCTATAAACTGATAGATAGCCTGAAGACACATATAGAGGCACACACTCACATTTATTTATTAGATAACATCTATGTTTGTTTTTTCTTCCATCAAGGATAGTGTACATGGCCTTCCTATTCCTCCTCACTTTATCCTCTATTAGGAAATCAGTCTGATAAAGAGTAGGTGGCTCAAGGGCAACCAATACGTTTAATGGCTTTGTGGGGTCATTAATTCTATTTTAAGTCAGAGGAACTCACTACTTTACTTGGTATTTGCAATCACAGGATCATAGAGTTGGAAGAAACCACATGGGCCATCTAGTCCACCCCCTGCCATGCAGGTAAAGAACATGATGGGAGTATCAGGCAACTTGCAGATCATAATTCATGGTAGTTGGGCTTCCTTCTTGGTTGTTCAGCAACAGTATAGGTTCAGTTCACCGTTTTCTGTTGTATTCAGCTTCCCAGTTTCTAGCTACACTTGCTGTTCAGATAGGAAAAGCTCATAGGAAGTTCAAAACAGCACACGTCGGCATTTGTATACTGCTATCACCAGTTTAAAAACCACCCACCTAGTAGGACATGAAAAGTACCATGTCTGACACATTTCACTGACATTCACACAAGCATATAAATACATAGCAAATGCAACTAAAAGCCAGCATGAACTGACTGAAAGCTGCAGCTGTCACACATGAAACAAGTCCTGGGTTTATGCCCCTTGGTGAGCCAGATTATTCAGTTTGAACTGAAAAGAAAAACATGCCAAGACTTTTGTTTGGAACAAAATGACAAGACATTCAATTTCTGGTAACTTTCTTTAACTAGTGACTATATGCATACTTTTACAAAAATCTAACAAACTATTTAAGGTTGAATATCCCTTATCTGAAATGTTGGGAACAGAAGTGTTCTGGATTTTCCCCCCAGATTTTGGAATACCGTATTTGTAAACATGCATATAATGCAATATCTTGGCGATCGGACCTAAGTCTAAACATGACATTCATTTATGTTTCATATTTGTCTTATACACATAGTCTGAAGGTAATTTTATACAAAACATTTCATAATTTTGTATATGAAAAGTGTGCACACAGAATTATGAGAAAGCAAAGGTGCCTTTATTTCAGGTACCCATATAGAAAAGTTTGGATTTGGGGGTGTTTTGGATTCTGGATAAGGATTGCTGAACCTCTACTACTGCGACCATTCTATCAACAACAGTAGGATAACTGGCCACTGTTGATGGAACCCAGAAGACATCTTGCTAAACTCACTTAAAGTACAGTGTCAAATGCGGGAGGTTGGAACTGAAGGAATGTGGTGGAGGCTCCTTTGGAGGCTTTTAAGCAGACACTGGGTAGCCATCTCTCGGGGGTGCTTTGAATGCAATTTTCCTGCTTCTTGGCAGGGGTTGGACTGGATGGCCCATGAGGTCTCTTCCAACTCTATGATTCTATGAATGTAGCAGCCACATTAATGCTAACTGATGGATTCCTTCCCTTTGCAGTTTTATACTGAAACAGACTATTGTGAATACCTTTTTGGAAAGCACAGTATTAATATACACTGTAAAGGTTCCATACTAGATAAATCCTGTTTCTGTTCATTTGTTACCTAGGACCTAGAATATAAAACAGAGGTGGCAACTTATGGCCCTCAAAATGATTTACTACAGCTCTCAACAGCCATAGCTAGCTTTGCCTATGGTGAAGGATAATGAGAACTAGGCCAACAACTTCTGAAGGAGCACAATCCTAGTTTAGGTGAAGTGGGCACAATGCGCCTTGCTTCTCTGTAATGTCTAGGAAACTGTCAAGCTTGGTTGGGATCAAGCTCTGCAATACTTTCTTCGTAGAAGGGCATGTCCATTTGTAACCATTCAAACTACAGTGGATGCTAGAGACAACTAGAATGTAATGGTTGAGTCCCTGCGCTCTATAGAAGAGGACTCGGTAGCATGGAAGGACAGTCATCAATCTGTGTGAAAATTTACACACTAAGGGGCTTTTTTGTTGCAAGGGATGCACTATATAAGTAGTGGGAACTGCGATCTTTTTGATATTGAATGACAGATCTGACAATTTTACATTAGATATGTTGTCTAGGACTGATGGAAATTCTAGGCAATTACATCTGGAGAGTTGCATGTTTCCTACATTAGACATTTGCAATCGGTATGATTAGATAATTCAACTACTATCTTGGATTCAGCATGAAAAGTATCTTCCTTTTCGTTTGAATCAAAGCTCTGTTTACCTACAGGGCATATATGCAAACAGACTTTCCTGTTCAGTCAACCAAGTACATTTTTGTTTGCTTCTTAGAAATGTAGTCACTCACTGTTACAAGGAAAAGTCTCCTTTAGATAGTTAATAAAGCATGAACTAGTGGAATTAATAAAGAAGGTTATCAGTCAAATGAAATCAAATGAGAAACTCCTTTATACTTTCCCAGGGGGGAAGAAAATGAACCACAGGCAATTTTTAAATTGTTACGGGCTATAATAGATCAAGGCTTTTATGAAATAACATGTTGCAGGGGAAAAAGAAAAATCGAATAATGGCAAGGTTTACTAAAAAGAAAATTAGACTCTTCAAACACTGAAATGAATAGTATAAACATGTTGTCCATCTTAAATAGTAAAAATTGTAACTTTCATGAGGACAGATTTTCCAATCATTGCTATGCTTGGATGAACTGCGGCTGGAGGGGTAAGACTCTTCAAACTTTCCTGCTAGTGCCATTGGACTTCTAATATCAGTACTGTTTCCTAAATAATTAATCTGTGTGCATGCGTGCTCCTTCAAGTTACCTGTCAATTATTATTATTATTATTATTATTATTTGTACACCACCACCACCTGCCCAAAGGCACTTGGGGTGGCTAACAAAGCACTCCAAAGTGCTGCACATAAAATAAAAACAATTACATAGACATAAAAGCAATAAAAACATGAGCAGACATTTATGTTAATTCTATGAATTTTATAGGGTTTTCTTAAGAAGGAAATACTTAGAGGGGGTTTAGCCAGTTCCTTCCTCTGAAATAGAGCCTAAAGCACCTTATATTTGTTGGCAGTTTTCCTTCTAGGTGATAACTAGGTCTGACCCTGCTAGCTTCCAATATAAAATAGAATCTGATGCCTTAGAGTATTTATTTATTTATTATTTGGACTTGTACGCCGCCACTCCCCGAGGGCTCGGAGCGGCTTACAATCAGGTAAAACACACAGAGGTAAAAGCATACATATTAAACTAGCTTTAAAAAGATTTCTGGCCTAGCAATCAAAGGCTAGCCGGAAAAGATGAGTCTTGCAGGCCTCACGGAAGGAGAGAAGGTCCTGCATGGCCCGTACATCGCTAGGAAGAGTGTTCCATATTGACAGCACCACTACAGAAAAGGCTCTGCACCGGGTCGATATAAGATGGATTGCTTTGAAGGTCGGTACTTCCAGGAGGTTCATTTGTTTGGAACAAAGTGACCTCTGGGGTTGGTAGGAAAGGAGACGGTCCCTCTGATTCAGCGGCCTCAGACCATGCAAGGCCTTGAAAGTTAACACCATCACCTTGAAGGTGATCCGGTGCTCGACCGGAAGCCAATTTATTACTGCTTTGCTTTTTCCATTTTATACATAGGCACACATGAACACACACAAAATATTTTATTTTCATTTGTTATCTCTGACCTTGAAAGTATTAGAATCAGTTGTGTTCAAAGCACAACAATGTCTATAATGTTCTGAACAATTTTGTAACAAAAATGCTCAAGGAGTTGCATTTAAATCTATTAACATGATCAGACTAGATAGGGTTTGTAGAGTTAGTGAATTGTTGTTCTGAATGGAAGAATATATGCAGTTGCTATTACTTTCTGCTGGTTAACATATACATATAAAAGAAGTGATGTATTATTGACTGGGGGCTATTCCCAGTTTTTTGTTTTTTTTGAGGCTGTCTCTCAAAATCTTTTCATGCTTCACTTCATCCTTTAGCTATTAATTTTGATATCTGCCCACCCTCCTCCATTCTCTTTTATGATCTTTTTCATCTTTCAGTTGTAAGTAATGTTCAAATGATATGCTCATGGAAATTCTGCTACGACTTATCATTGCAACATCTAGCTTTTGTTCCCTGGCATCTTTTCAACCTCCGGCCTGTATGAGAATATATAATAGTATATTTTGTAAAGAAATAGAGGGGGTCACCCTTATGGAAATCAACTTTCAAGTCATGCCTAAAATTAACCCCCAAACAAAACAAAACAAATTTTGCAAAGAAAATTCCTTAGAGTTGATATACGTTGAAACAACTTGTAGGCACAGAACACCAAATGGAAATAAAAAAGTATGCTTAAATTTATGGTAGATGAGATGTAATGTTTATAGTGCTGGAATAGGGTTTGAGAGATTCAGACTGAGTTCCTCACTAAGTCATGCAATTCATGGGTGAGGTTGAACAAAGCTCTTTCTCATCCTGACCTACCTTCATAGGTTTGTCGTGTGGTTAGTAGAGCTTTGCAAAAATCCAGATGCAGGTCAAAAGTTGTAGGTGATTTGGTAAATATGTACTTACAACCTGCGTTATGAAGCCAGAGGGCCTCCACCACACACACACACACACACACAAAATGAATGAAAACGGCCATCTGCGGAGATTTGGTAAGAAGTTTGTTACTTTTCGTAAGTAACAGCGAGTCAGCTTCTTCAGCATAAGCAGACTCTACTGGGTGGCGCAGCCAAACTTGGTATGTCAAATGATTTTCTCAGGGCTGAGGGAGAGGGAAAGGGAGGCGTTTACTTTAAATCCAGGAGCCACATTGCCTTGGTTACCATTGAGAGCAAGTTGGGAGAGAGCTGGAGATCTAGGGTAGTAGCAGGAAATAGTGATAGTGAGTAGCACGTGAGCTGAGTGACTAGCTAGGTGCTGAATTTGTCCATTCTTGAAGGCTTTTGCATATGCGTTGCAAGTTTAGTTTGCCTCACCTTAGGATTCCTTTTAGGATCACAGCCAGATTTAGGATCCTTTTAAGATAATTTTTCTTTATATGTGTGTGTGTGGGGGGGTCTGTTTAGGATTCATTTTGGATTTGGTCAATTATGTTATTCAGGCAGTGCACAGGCTTGCCACTCAGTATTCCTGCTTATATAAGTTAGGGAGGGGGGAGTACTGCATTTATATCATGGTTGAAGTCAACTCTCTGGTTCAGCTCCCTGGTTGAAGTATGGATTAGTTATGTTCTGGAGTTTCTTTCTCTCTCTCTCTCTCTCTCTCTCTCTCTCTCTCTCTCTCTCTCTCTCACACACACACACACACACACACACACACAATCTGTCTTTTGTAATCTATAGAATCTAGGCAAGCTTTCATGTTTCCTACCCACTCTCACCCCCAGTCAAGAGGTTTCGCAAGGGATATAAGAATTTTCCATGGACCAATGTAGTCTCGAACTGGTTCTCTTCCAACTGATGAGACTTCTAACCCTTCTTTTTGAAAAGAGGTGTTTGATGACAGTAGACAGTGGAGTTCAAATGGTGCCCTGCTGGTTCAGGTGCACAAAACAAATAATCTGCTAAGCCAAGAGCAATATTTTAATTGTATAATATTAGTATACTGGAGAATGGGAGAGAGTATGAGATTTATTTATTTATTTATTTATTATTTGGTCTTATATTCCGCTCCTCCCTGCAGGCTCGGGGTGGGTCACAACATATAAAATAGGCAGCATGTGGTAGCCATGCAGCCTTACAATAAAACAATTAAAACATTAAAATTTACATGTCACATCACGAGGTGTTGGAAAGAAAGTAAGGACATTTCCTCGGACTCAGGCATAGGTAGATTAGGCAACTGTGTTGAACGGTCACCACAGCCCATGCACTTAGTCGAAGGCTTGTCTGAACAATGCAGTCTTAGCAGCCCTCCGAAAGGGGATGAGTTCTGGGATGGCTCGGGTGTCATCTGGGAGGGAGTTTCATAACACCGGAGCCACCACAGAGAAGGCTCTCTGCCTGGTTGTAGACAGATGGCAGGAGCGGATAGATGGTACCAGTAACAAATTCTGTTCCTCTGAACGTAGTGATCTCGGGGGAATGTACGGGGCAAGGCAGTCCCTCAGGTACGCAGGCCTTAAGCCGTGCAAGGCCTTAAAAGTTAAAACCAGCACCTTGAAGGCAATTCGGTACTCAACAGGAAGCCAGTGCAGTTGCCGAAGGATGGGCGTGATGTGCTCCCTTACTGGCGTTCCTGCCAGCAAGCGAGCAGCGGCATTCTGCACTAGCTTGAGCTTCCGGATTGTCGACAAGGGAAGGCCCACGTAAAGGGCGTTACAGTAGTCCAGCCTCGAGATGACCGTCGCTTGGATCACCGTGGCCAGGTCAACCCTGGACAGGTAGGGTGCCAGTCGCCTAGCCTGTTTTAGGTGGAAGAATGCCGTCTTGCTGACCATGGAGACCTGGGTCTCCATGGTCAGCAAGGGGTCCAATTGAACACCTAAGCTCTTAACAAGGGATGATGGGCTAAGTCGCTCGCCATCCAGGGTAGGCAACCGGCACTCATCCAGCCCAGGGCGACCGGGCCACAAGATCTCCGTCTTCGACGGGTTCACCTTCAGCCGGCTGGCACGCAGCCAACCAGTCACGGCTTCAAGGCAGAGATGGAAACAATCGGGTACGGTGTCCGGCCTGCCGTCCATTCTCAGCAGAAGCTGGGTGTCATCAGCGTACTGATAACACTCCAGACCAAAGTCGCGGGCCAGCTGGGCCAGGGGGCGCATGTAAATGTTGAATAATAAGGGATAGAGGATGGCCCCTTGGGGGACCCCACAATTAAGTGGGAGTCTCCCGGAGACCTCCCCTCCCCCCTCCACACGTTGTCCCCGGTCCCGGAGGAAGGAGGCCACCCATTTAAGGGCAGTCCCCCCCACTCCGGACACGGCTACACGGTGGGTCAACAAAGCATGATCTACGGTGTCAAACACTGCTGTTAGATCTAACAAAACAAGCAGGGCTGACCCACCCTGGTCCAGCTGGTGGTGAAGTTGGTCTGTAATGGCGACAAGCACGGTCTCCATCCCATGCCCAATACGGAAGCCGGACTGGAAGGGATCAAGTCCAGCTGTGTCTTCTAAGAACCGCTGCAGCTGATCCGCTGCTGCCCTCTCAATTACCTTGCCTAGAAAAGGCAAGTTGGAAACAGGCCTGTAATTGGAGGGAGCCGAAGGGTCTAAATTCGGCTTCTTCAGCAGCGGTCTTACCATAGCCTCTTTCAGTCCCCCTGGGAAGGGTAGAAGCGTACACATCCTGTAGTAGTACACAGCAAAGGAAATGAAGGAGTGTTTGTAGAAAGAGATCTGCAGCTTCCGGAAAGTTATTAAGTTTTGTGGGACAGCACTATTTACGCTATAAATTGTCACCTTAATTCCATGTGAGAAACAGATGACAGTTTTTTGGTAAAACGAAGTAACATGTGACCAGAAGCATTTTACTAAGTTTTGGACCAGTAAGATATTTTCATTTATGGAGAAAATATTGACTATCAATATGGAGCAGGTGTTTTTGCAGGTGTTATTGTCGTTGCATGCATTCAAGTCATTTTTTTTCTTATGGCAACTATACAGTAAACCTGTCATTCAGATTTCTTGGCAAGCTTTGTTCATACAGCGTTTACCTTTGCTTTCCTTTGAGGCTGAGAGAGATTGACTCACTCAGGTTTACCCAGTGTTTTTTCACAGCTGAATGAGGATTTAGACTCTGGTGTCAAGTCATAATCAAACGCTTGAATTACTATGCCATACTGATATATCAAATCCTAAAAATGAGGTGAAAAGGTCAAGTTAAATATATTCTTATACTTTTAGGGAATGTAGTTCATGTGCTTGCTTTCCAAGTTCAAAGCTGAATGATAAGTAAGCTGGCAAGTAAAACAGATTAGAAGATTTTTTTTTCTCTTTGTCAATTAAAAAAGGCTAGATTGGTAAGGAAGGGATGAAAAGTATGGCTTTATCTTTGTAGAATACTCCTTTGGTTATTTTACAATTCTTCACCCATTTTCATAGATGTTATTTGAAAGAAAGTTCCTAGAGAATTGTATGAATACCATCATCAGGGAGTATTTTAGCACAAAACCTTTATCATCTTTCAAATATGATTTCCTTTTTATTCTGTGCATATCAAATTGCAATAATTCAAAGCAAGAAAAGTGACAGGTTATCTGCAACAGCAATTTTGTATTTTTAATGGAAAAGCCTCCCTCATAATATTGTGAACCATACCATATTTTGACACTTTGTAATATGGTGAACTATAGCACTCGGCAGACATAATTGCTTTAGCGAAGAAATGACAGAAATTTACAGTCAGCCACTTTCTGTATATAACTTGTGTATAAGTAAAAACCTTTATGACATAAAATATGGGACTGATTTGTAAATGGGTCAGGGCTGGAATAGGGACTGAGCGTGAAGGCAGTGACAATAGCTAAGGCAAGGAGTGCCTACTCCATTAGTCCTCCCTTGCCCAAACTGGAGAAAGAAAGGTAGCCCTCCTGCAGTGATTTAGCTAGGATCATGGTTAGAGAGTCCATGCCTGGCGAGCGTGTGCTAAACCAGATAGGCTAGGATAGAGAAACCAACTCACCAGATTGAAGACAAGCCGCAGAGGTTTATCACGATTCAGTCAAAAAGGATGCAAGTACAGCAATTTTCTTCAAAAAGTACAAGCATAAAATACAGAGAAATACAAAACATCTAATACAGGTTTGACAACTATTCAGACTTCCCGGTGTCTCTCCTGATTGGCTGAAAAAAAGGCTAGGATCTGTGCTGGGATTGGCTTGGAGGGATAATGGCAGCCAAGGATTGGTCAGAGTGAAGGACAAATTAGCTGCAGAGTCATCCCTTGGGAGGGTACAGTCTGGGGAAAACAAATGGTAAAGATGTCTTGATGAGCTTTTGATAAACTGAAATGTCAAGTTCCATGCCAAACAAAGATATGGATGTTAGGAAAGAAAGGTGACTCAAGGGAGAAAGACTCAAGGGAGAAAGGTGCTTATCTTGGGTAATCAGGGTTTGGTTGTCAGTAAAAGAGTTAATGATTGCACATACTCTAAGGTTATATTTCCATGAAGGCGCAGCAGACTCTCAGCTTCATGTGACTTGTACCAACATGTTGGGTTTATCTGACTGGCAAAGGAAGTCACCTATCTTTGCATGCACACGATGAATCTGATGATTATCTGGTTTAGGAAATAGCTAGAGAGATTTGCCCAACCTTTTCCATTCCCAGGAGATTATCTGAACAGGGTCACAGAGGGGTGGCTGTTTCTAAGACACATTTTAATACATTTCTAAGAAGCACTTTATATACATTTCATATATAAGAAATAGATACATTACACAGTTGAAAGAGACCAGTTACACAAAAGCATAAAATAGGTGCAATTTATTGGATACGATAGATTTTAGGGATTTAAAGCTGCTGCTGGTTTGGTCTCAATCTTCTGATGCTTTGAACTTGCACAAAAAAGAAAAAAAATCATATATTTATTTCTGAGCCCTTGGTGAACTATAAATCCTTCATCTATCCTCTTCCCCACCTTTTTTTTCCCTGGCTCAGCAGCAACATGGAGAAATCTGAAGAATATGGTATGTTTTCCATTTTTGGTGCTTGGATGGAGTCAAGTAAGCCTCTCCGCAGAGAGATGTGGTAATTTTTAGTTGGGGTTACTGTCTGCCCCTATTTAAAAATGGCTACTACACTCCTTCTGCAGAGTGGCTAATGCAATAAATCCATATTTTTTTAAAAGGCCAGCACCATTCTGTTCTATTTCAGGGGCCCAAACTGGCATGGATTCGTTTCACTTGGTTCAGCTTGGGGATGTGGACAAGATCCTTGGAAAGACGAGAGCGACCACATGCATCCTAGGCCCCTGCCCATCCTGGCTGGTAAAGGAAGCCAGAGAAGGTTTGGCAGAGTGGGTAAAGATGGTGGTTAAGGCCTCCTTTGGAAAGGCAATATTCCAGCCAGCTTAAAACAAGCTGTTTCAAAACCATTGTTTAAAAAAACCATCACTGGACCCCACTCAATTAGTCAACTATTGGCCAGTTTCCAATCTCCACTATTTGGGCAAAGTCCTGGAACGTGTGGTGGCCTCGCAACTCCAGGGATTCTTGGTAGACACTGATTATCTGGATCTGGTGCAGTCTGCCTTTAGGCCGGAACATGGCACTGAGACAGCCTTGGTTGCCTTCCCTGTTGGTTCTGCTGGACCTCTCATCGGCCTTCGATACCGTCAACCATGGTATCCTTCTGGGACGCCTCACAGGAATGAGCCTTGGAGGTACTGTTTTGTAGTGGCTTCAGTTCTTCCTCGAGGGTCTTTCTCAGAAAGTGTTGTTAGGGGACTCTTGCTCGGCCCCACGGCCATTGCAGTGTGGGCTCTCGCCGGGTTCAGTACTGTGCCCTATGTTGTTTAACATCTACATGAAGCCGCTGGGGGAGATAATCTGGAGTTTCAGGATGTGGTGTCATCTGTATGCAGATGATGTCCAACTCTGTCACTCCTTCCCACCTGCTACTAAAGAGGCTGTTCAAGTCCTGAACAGGTGCTTGGCCGCTGTAATGGACTGGATGAGGGTGAACAAATTGAAACTAAATCCAGACAAGACAGAGGTCCTTCTGGTCAGTTGCAAGGCTGAACAGGACATAGGGTTACAGCCTGTGCTTGATGGAGTTACACTCCCCTTGAAGGCGAAGGTTCCCAGTTTGGGAGTGATCCTAGACTCATTGCTGAGCCTGGAACCTCAGGTTTCAGTGGTATCCAGGGAAGCTTTTGCACAATTAAAGTCTGTGTGCCAGCTGCGCCCATACCTTGGGAAGTCTAACTTGGCCACGGTGGTCCACGCTCTGGTTACATCCCGTATAGACTACTGCCACGCACTCTACGTGGTGTTGCCTCTGAAGACTGCCCGGAAGCTGCAATTAGTCCAATGCTCCGCAGCCACGTTGCTCACGGGAGCTGGGTACAGGGAGCATACACTTCCCTTTTTACGCCAGCTCCACTGGCTGCCAATTCGCTTCCTTGCACAATTCAGAGTGCTGATTTTCACCTACAAAACCCTTTACGGTTCTGGCCCAGTTTACCTGTCCAAACATATTCTCCCCTATAAACCATCAAGAGTGTTAAGATCCTCCAGTGAGGCCTTGCTCTCAGTCCCACCACTTTAGCAGTCATGCTTGGCAGGGAGGAGAGACAGGACCTTCTCTGTGATGACCCCCCGGCTATGGAACTCTCTCCTGGTTGAAATCTGCCCCTCCCTCCTGACCTTCAGGAAGCAAGGTAAATCGTAGCTTTGGAATGAGGCATTTGTAGAGAGATGGATGAGACCAGTATATGACTAAAGTTATGGACCACAATGTGCAGACTGAGTTGGATGTTGTTTTTATCTTGGCGAATGGTTTTATATGTACTTTTACCTTATATGTATTTTTAACCTATTGTTTATGTATGATGTTTCTAAAGGGTTATTATTGTTAGCATTGAATTCTTGCTGTTAGCCTGATACAAAGTGATTCAGCTATGTCTGTGCGAAAGAAAGTGGTTTCACTCATCTGCTTTTAAACTCTAATCTTCAAAATCGAACAATTTTTTTTGCTGCCCTCTACCTGTTCATACCTCTGTTTGTGTGAATCCTTTCCCTGATTCTTCAAGCATGACTAGTAATTATGAAAGAAATAGCTCCCAGCCCATCGTTTCAACCCACCAGTGAAACATTAGTGTTGTAAAGAACAATGAAGATGATGGTCCCTTAATTCAAAAGTCAACTGCTCATTCTGGGCAGAAAATAATAGTTCTCGATAGCTGTGATGATTATCTGCTTTCAAAATAAAGCCTGTGTATGTAGAAATGGAGGCTATTTATATACAGACATAGATAATGGGTTTAAGCAGAATAAGCAAAGGAGAAGTATGCTATGATTATAATATTGAGTCATATAGGGCAGTGAATCAGACATGGAAAATTCAGGCTACTCTTGTATTTTAACAAATACATCATCTGCACATTGTCCACAACACACTTTTTCCAGGTTTTAAAAAAATGTTAGTGAATAATACTACATTTTCTGCAGAGTGTGCTAATTGAAAGTGACTTGTGCTCATTTATACATGCAAAATTTCTTCAGTCTTTTAGGTTTGCTTAACACCTACCACTTTTGAGAACAATATTTCCCATAGGACTATATGAAATTAATATTCCCATAAATTTCAAGGGCAGAGGTTTCTTCCAATTTTATGGAAATCCAGCCCTTCCCAGAGAGCAAAATCTAATACCAAGAGATTCCTCTGGTTCCTCTAATTCCAGCCTAATAACACAAAATGTTCTAAAATAGATCTCAGAATTAATGAGATTATTCTTTCATGTTTATCATTTTTATATCTCCCATTTTAAGACACACATTTTGGCTTCAGGCACAAATCTGAACGGAAGCAGGTAATAAAACATAGCAATATTAAAGAAAAAGCAAAGAATATTATGTCATGAGGCTTTGATATATTGACCATTAAAAGATGCACACTGATCGATCATAAGGTGACAGTGAAATATTGCAGAACAAATGTGAGATTGACAGGACTGAAGGACTCGCTGTCACTGGGGAAAGTTTTTATGTATCTAAACTGTGGAGCATTGTGTTAGTTCAGTAGATTTGGATTAGGGACAGCAGACATAGGCTTGATCCTGTCTAAATGTGCAAATTGCTTCCTGTTCATTACATTGCTGCTGAGACTCCTTGTACTTTTGGGGAAAGTAATTGGTTGGAAGATGAATGAACCAGCACTGAGAATCTTATTGAAATTTATGGCCTCCAGCCATTGTATCACAGTTCACTGTATTGAGCCATAAAAGTGAACTGAGGCCCCATCTACACTGTCATGTAATGCAGTTTCAAACAGCATCATATGGCGATGTAGATACGGCCTGAGTTATAAGAATCTTGACAGTTTGCTGCCCTATGACTTGTTAAATCTAGTCCTTTTATAGTGATAAGTTGACTGATTAAAACCTAGAAGTTCTCATTCCCCATGGAAATGTTCAGAACATAATAACTTGTTTATTCTACCCATCATAATAGCATGCAGTTACACTATGTCATCTGAAGATAATTTTAAAGATATTATGCAAACCTTTTGCTATGATATGTAGGAAAATCAGTTACACTCTTCTGTAGTGAGATTTCCGCAGAAACATTTTTTCTGGTTCAGGCATGTAGCCAGGGGGGGCTAAAGGGGGTTCAGCCCCCCGAAATTCTCAGGGTGGTCCGTGAAAAGGCCTTACTGGTACATTATTTAAACTGTTATGTTTATTCATATCATGATCTGATCACCATGCTCATTATATCCCACATTAATGGGGTTATTGGGATAACAATACAAAAGGTTTGCTAGGGTAGTCCCTCTTCCACCCAGTCTCAGCCCCCCCCCCCGAACCAAACTCAGCCCCCCCCCAATCAAAATCCTGGCTACGGCCCTGTTCTGGTTGGAACGTGTAGCACAGCAGTTCTCGTTTGTGCCTGGAGGGCTGGGAATAGGTCCTGGGGTTCCATTAGCATTAGGGCCTGCAGCAGCAGATGTGGATTCAGAGGATGAGCTAGATGACTGGGGCGAAGCACAGGGCCCTTCGGATGGGCCTCAGTCGCCCACGGAGAGCTTGGCATGGGATGAGATGTTGTTTGGGCCTAGCATAGATTCCGATCACCAGGTGGAGATGAGAAGCAGCGAAGGGAGTTATGAACACCTCGGGGGGAGGAATTCCCAGGAACTTGAAAGTGTAAACATGGAAGAAGCCGAGTGGGAAAGTGCTAGGGAGGAAAGTTCTCAGGAAGATAGCGACACAGCTGCTGAGAGGCAAGGTCGCTCCTTCGATAGGAGACGGGACATTGAGTCTACCAGGAGGGCTTGGTCTAGGGTCCTAGACCGACCGAGGTCCGTGAGTAGAGATTGGAGACGAAGAAGCCTAGAGCGTCGCGGACCTCGGCCGAAGGATTAAGTACAGGATCCGTGGGAACGCATCCTCAGTTCTCCGGCCACGTCTTTCCTGAATAGGCGTGAAGCGGAGTGGGACCACAAGCCAGTCGTGGTCATCAAGCCTTGCCTTGCATTTGCCTTGTTTCCTGATCCGCATTGGATTGCGGAGCCTTGCCAAGCTTCCAGCTTATTTGCTACGTTACTTTGGACAATCTTGCTTACTACCTTTTGGACACTTGCTTATTATTGGACTATATACTCTTTGGAACTGTTTTTATACTCAATAAAGTAGTTAGCCTTCAGTACGTCTCTGTGTGTGTGATTAAGGGGCCCGCTAAGTCCGTGATCGTGACAGCTGGCCGGAGAACTCCAAGAACCCCTTATCACACCACGGGACGCCGCTCGGGACGCCGCAAGAAGCGTTCCACGCCAGTGGTCGCCATGGCTAACTTAACGGATGCGCAAGTGCAAGCGTTGCAGCAGGAGTTGGGTGAACTACGTACCCGGGCCGGACGGCACCCGGGGGTGAGCCCACCGGCCCGTTTCAGTGGCAACCCGGCTCAGGTGGAGGTTTTTGTTTGCCAAGTGGAACTATACCTGGAGCAGCGGCCCAATGAGTTCGCCAATGATCGTGCCAAGGTGGTGTTTATCTTCAACCTGATGGAAGGGACCGCAGCAACGTGGGCTACCGCGTTGATCCGGGCCCAGTCCCCCCATACCAATACGCTGCAGGCCTTCCTAGCAGCGATCCGGGCGACATGGGGGGCGCCCGTGAATGAAGAGCTGGCTGAGAGAGATTTGGCCCGACTGACAATCAAGGATCTAACCCTGTCCCAGTATATTTCCCGTTTTCGAGTCCTGGCTGCCCAGGTGCAGTGGAACGTATCGGCGTTACGTTACCACTATACGGCAGGGCTGACTTCGGAAATGCAGCAGGAGATGCTGAAACATCCTCGGCCTGCTGATCTTGAGGCCGCCATTGCCCTGAGCCTTCGTGTGGAAGCTGGACTGCAGACCAGGAGGCGGTGGGACAAAGCCCCGATGGAGAAACCAGTGGCCAGGAGGGAAGGGGGGGCCGGGCAGTTCCAACCCCGGCAATTGCCGATCCCCGCTGGCCCTGACGATCCGGAGCCCATGCAGTTGGGGACAGTACGGCCCAAAGTGGACCAGGCGGAGAAGGCTCGGCGTCAGCGTCTCAACTTATGCTGGTACTGCGGGGGGGGCTGGACATTTTTCAAAGGAGTGCCCCCAGAAACCGCGTGGAAAGACTCCTCGGGCCTCCGCCGCCTCGGAGGGGCCCCCGAGGCCGAAGAAGCCATCCAAGCGACGGGGGAAGGGGCCGGCCGGGTGTAAGAGGGTTCGCTCACTCGGCCGACGTCGCTAACCTTCCCCCTGAACCCAAGACTGGACAATTGTTCCTTGTAATGGTCAGCTTGTGGTCACCCGAGAAGGGGCCGATGATGGTCCATGCCATGATAGACTCGGGGGCCACCAACAATTTCATTGATGCAGACTATGCCGAGTCTGCTGGATTAAAATTTCTTGATCTCCAAGAGCCCAAGGGTGTCCAGACTATCGATGGGAGAGTTTTGAAAACGGGGGCTGTGACTCAATATACAGCCCCTACCAGGATGTGGACTAGCTCCCATAAAGAGGACATTTCTTTTCTTGTGACCAAGTTCCCAGATTTCCCCATTGTCCTGGGCATTGTGTGGCTCGCGCTCCATGACCCCCAGATCTCCTGGGCCAAGAGACAGCTCATTTTTTCTTCTGAACATTGCCAGGGCCACTGCATGACGTGCCAGGCTCAAGAAGTGGAGAATGTGGCCACCCTGCCCAAGAAGTATGCCGGATTTTGGGATGTCTTCAGTGAGAAGGAGGCGGAACGCTTGCCTCCGCACCGGCCCTATGACTGTGCCATCGAACTGCAGCCGGGAGCCCCAATCCCGCGGGGGAGACTCTACCCTCTCTCGGAACCAGAGCAACAGGCTCTCCGAGATTTCCTGGATGAGAATCTGCGGAAGGGGTTCATTCGGCCCTCCCAATCCCCGGCCGGGGCACCGATTCCGTTCGTCAAGAAGAAATCGGGGGAGTTGCGGCTTTGCAATGACTATAGGGAACTCAACAAGATCACAATCCGGAACCGCTACCCCCTGCCCTTGATCCCCGAGCTCTTGGAGCGGATGCGGGGAGCCAAGGTGTTCACTAAACTGGACCTGAGGGGGGGCGTACAACCTTGTCCGGATTCGCCAGGGTGATGAATGGAAGACGGCCTTCCAGACCAAGTGGGGAAGCTTCGAATACCTGGTGATGGGATTCGGTTTGTGCAACGCCCCAGCCTGTTTCCAACATTTCATGAATGACATCTTCCGAGACCTGCTGGACCGCTATTTGGCGGTCTACCTAGACGACCTTTTGATCTTTTCTCCAGACCAGGCAACCCATGACCGCCATGTCAAGGAGGTACTCCAGAGACTCAGAGCTCACGGGCTCTATGCTAAGCTGGAGAAATGTGCTTTTGATCTGCGGGAGGTGGACTTTCTGGGCTACCGTATCTCTCCTACGGGCATCGCCATGGATGACACCAAGGTCCAAGCCGTGGTCGACTGGGCGGCTCCCGCCAGCAAGAAAGACATTCAACGATTCCTGGGCTTTGCCAACTACTACAGAAAGTTCATTCCTGACTTTGCCAAGTGGGCTGATCCTATCACCCAGTGTTTGCGGGGAAAGGTGCCTTTCCGGTGGACTCCGGAGGCAGATGTGGGGTTCCGCAAGTTAAAGCAGCTGTTCACCACTCAGCCGCTTCTGCAGCACCCCAACCCCCGCACCCCTTTCATCGTCCCTGGCCGATGCGTCGGATGTGGCGGTGGGAGCGATCCTGCTACAGCCCCAGGGGACGGACTTGTTGCCCTGTGCCTACTACTCCCGGCAGCTGACGGCTCCGGAAAAGAACTATACCATTTGGGAGAAGGAACTTTTGGCCATCAAGGTGGCGTTTGAAGTCTGGAGACACCTGCTTGAGGGGGCCAAGTTCCCGGTGGAGGTCCACACCGACCACCGGAATTTGGAGCATCTGAAGAGCCAGCGCAAATTGAACCAGAGGCAACAGAGATGGTCCCTGTTCTTTGAGCGATTCAATTTCCGCATTCACTATGTGACCCCCAAGCAGACCAAGCAAGCTGATGCGTTGTCCCGAAAGCCGGAGTACGTTCGCGATGGGGCCGGGCCGTCGGAGGCCAGGTTGCTCAAAGCGGAGAACTTTGCGGCTGCTCGGGCGCTCCCTGTCCACCCTCCAGCGGCCCCGCCGGCCCCTGGAGACAAGAGACCTTTGAATGTTCGTGTCCACGCTCGCCAGCAGACCGACCCGTGGGTGCAAGAGCAGCTGACTAAGGGGCCCCAAGCCCCTTTCCAGGTAAAGAACGGGGTGCTCTACCATCGGGACTCGGTCTATGTTTCCCCTGGGCCCGAACGGGCGGACATTCTCAAGCTTTGCCACGATAGCCGGGCCGCAGGCCATTTTGGGCTTTTCAAGACTCTGCAACTGGTCCTACGGGACTTCTGGTGGCTTAAAGTGCGGAGGGATGTGGAGGACTATGTGGGATCTTGCCCTGTGTGCCAGCGGGCTAAGAACCAGGGGGGCAAGCCGGCTGGTTTGCTCCAGCCGCTCCCGACCCCCTCTGCTCCTTGGAAGATGATTTCGGCTGATTTCATCACCGACCTCCCCAAGTCCAAGGGTTTCACCACGATACTGGTCGTGGTGGACTGTTTCACCAAGATGGGACACTTCATCCCCTGTGTGGGGGTGCCTACTGCCAAGGAGACTGCTGATATGTTTGTGCAACATGTGTTTCGGCTGCATGGACTTCCACAGAGCCTGGTGACGGACCGGGCGTACCCAATTCACTTCCCAGTTCTGGAAGGCTGTCCAGAAGTTGCTGGGGATTGATGTGCGGATGTCCACGGCTCATCACCCGCAGACCGATGGGCAGACCGAAAGGGTTAATGCCACCTTGGAGCAGTACCTGCGCTGCTATGTCAACTATCAGCAAAACAACTGGGCGTCCTTGTTGTCTTTGGCAGAGTTTGCTTACAACAATGCGACGCAGGAATCCATCAAAGAGACTCCTTTCTTTGCTAACTATGGACACCACCCTCGGTTCTACCCGCCGGTGGACCCGTCCGGGGACGTTTCCGAGGCTAAGGATTGGCTTCAAGAGCTCACTGCACTCCAAGACTTGCTACGCACCCAATTGGACCAGGCGAAAGCTGACTACAAGCGGATGGCTGATCGGCGGCGCCAGGAGGGTCCTGAGATCCTCGTGGGGGATAAAGTTTGGCTGTCCACCAAGAATTTGCCTACGCAGCGCCCCAGCCGCAAGCTGGACGCGAGATTTTTGGGTCCCTACAAAGTTTTGGAGAAGGTGGGGCCTGTTTCCTTCAAACTACAACTCCCAGCGGACATGAAACTCCACCCGGTGTTTCATCGTGCGTTGCTCCGCCCGGCGAAGGGGGTGCGGCCTGACGTGACGCAGCCGCCTCCTCCCCCTGTGATGCGCGATGGCGAGGAGGAGTTGGAGGTTCAGGACATCTTGGATGCTCGCATCCGCTACCGGAAGTTGGAGTATTTGCTTGACTGGAAGGGGCTGGGCCTGGAAGAACGTTCATGGACCCGGGCTCGGGATGTCCATGCTCCGGATCTGGTGGCTCGTTTTCACCGCAAGTACCCTGACAAACCCAAACCTCGAGGGCTGCCTCGGAGGGGCCCTGAGGGGGGGGGATAGTGTAGCACAGCAGTTCTCGTTTGTGCCTGGAGGGCTGGGAATAGGTCCTGGGGTTCCATTAGCATTAGGGCCTGCAGCAGCAGATGTGGATTCAGAGGATGAGCTAGATGACTGGGGCGAAGCACAGGGCCCTTCGGATGGGCCTCAGTCGCCCACGGAGAGCTTGGCATGGGATGAGATGTTGTTTGGGCCTAGCATAGATTCCGATCACCAGGTGGAGATGAGAAGCAGCGAAGGGAGTTATGAACACCCCGGGGGGAAGAATTCCCAGGAACTTGAAAGTGTAAGAAGCCGAGTGAGAAAGTGCTAGGGAGGAAAGTTCTCAGGAAGATAGCGACACAGCTGCTGAGAGGCAAGGTCGCTCCTTCGATAGGAGACGGGACATTGAGTCTACTAGGAGGGCTTGGTCTAGGGTCCTAGACCGACCGAGGTCCGTGAGTAGAGATTGGAGACGAAGAAGCCTAGAGCGTCACGGACCTCGGCCGAAGGATTAAGTACAGGATCCGTGGGAACGCATCCTCAGTTCTCCGGCCACGTCTTTCCTGAATAGGCGTGAAGCGGAGTGGGACCACAAGCCAGTCGTGGTCATCAAGCCTTGCCTTGCATTTGCCTTGTTTCCTGATCCGCATTGGTTTGCGGAGCCTTGCCCTGTTTCCTGATCCGCATTGGATTGCGGAGCCTTGCCAAGCTTCCAGCTTATTTGCTACGTTACTTTGGACAATCTTGCTTACTACCTTTTGGACACTTGCCTATTATTGGACTATATACTCTTTGGAACTGTTTTTATACTCAATAAAGTAGTTAGCCTTCAGTACGTCTCTGTGTGTGTGATTAAGGGGCCCGCTAAGTCCGTGATCGTGACAGAACGCCAGCCTTGAATAGTCATTTGGACTTGGTTTTTCTTTTAATGCCATCTAGGAATGTAGTTACACTGTCTAATTAATGCAGTTTGTCACCACTTTAGCTGCATTGGCTCAATGCTATGGAATCCATTTATAGTTTGGTGAGACACCAGCACTCTTTGACAGAGAAGGCTCAATATCTTGTAAAATGACAATGCCTGTAATTCCATGGCATTGAGCTATGATAGTTAAAGTGGTGTCAAACAGCATTGTGTAGTGGTTTTCATCTGTAGGTCCCGGATGTTTTGGCCTTCAACCCCAAACAGCTAGTAAACTGGCTGGGATTTCTGGGAGTTGTAGACCAAAACATCTGGGGACACACAGGTCGAAAACCACTGTCAGTGTAAATGCATCCCAGATCTCCACTACAGCTTCAGAGCTTAGGGAAGTAGTGACTGTATTATAAAATTCCTTCTCCAAATACATTTTAAAAATTTAAAAAATCCAGGATTTCAATGTGTTTCTTTTAAACAAATAAATACCCTCTTTTTATCTTCCTATTTTTGTTGTTTGTTTAAATATTACTTATCACAAAGATGACCCACTTCCATGGAGGTAGGTCATTTTTGTGATCTTAGATTGCCATAAATATCAAAATAAAAAATAACATTTCCTTGTTTGAAATCAATGCCATAATCTTCTGTACTTTAACTGCATCCTTTTCTCTGACCTGGGGATGTGGGAGTGTGCTTGATATGTGACAAGTATTCTCCTGAATGCAGCCTACAGAAACTGGAATCCCTTAGTGGTTCCCCATCCAAATGCTAACCAAAATTGAACCTGCTTAGTTTCCATGGCCAGGTAGAATCTGGTGCCTTTGTGGTATTTAGGCTTAAAGAAACATACTAGTAAGTAAATCCTAATGAGCTTAAGTGCACTAAACTTCTGAATGAACACACTTAAGAGAGCATAGTAAGAAGAGTACCAAATTTTTATTAGTAACTCTTTTCATTGTCTTATAAATGTTTTAACTATATTGGCACACTTTCACTCAAGACTTTTAAAAAACAAAATGAAGTTTGTTAAATAATACTTTTCATCAGTTTCAGATGCAGGAATCTATATCCCATACCCTTGTTTTATTTGGCCGGTGCAGCACTTTAAGGAACTCTACAATATCCCTGCTTTTCGAAGAAGTCTGTCGATTTGCTGATGAGTTGCAGCATGCCAATAAGGTACCATTAAGCTTGAGATTTTACAGCTGCCATAAAGATTTAAGTGTTATAGATTTCACCTTAGCACTGGAGAATATCATTTTTTGAAGTGTAAAGTTACCTCTTGAAAATCTTTCCGTGTTTACTCAATGTTGTAATTTTGGCATTGAATTTCAAAATATATGTCTTTGAAGATGATTCAGTAGAGATTAATGAAGCATATCTGAACTAGAATTGATAATTATTTTTTTCTAGGAGTGAAGGGGGTAGGGGAGACTGAAGAAGTTCAAAAGAAAGGATGAGGTTTTGGGTCCCTTACTTTTTCAGTTCCCATCAAAATTTGAACAGGCAAAATGTTTCCACTCAACATACTATTGACACTTTTTTGCTAGTCCATATCCATATACTCTATTCTATTACATGCCTCCCTTTTAAAAACTGATCATCACTGTGGTGGTTCGGTTTTCCCTTCCTTCTTAGAAGCCTTTGGAAATTGCACATTTCCCATGAGGCACTGTTCTGAATCACAAACATGCTGCATTACAGCTCTTCCCAGTGGTAAGAATGGCAAGGAAGAAGAAGCCGCCTGAGATTGCCACACATATCAGATTTTAAATGATAAACAGAAGAGAAGAATTGATTTTATTTCTGGAGATGTAGGCAAAGTCTGCTGAAGAAGGGAGGAGAGAGGTGTATTTCTGAAAACAATCTGTTTTTCCTCCAAGGAAAGAACTTTTGTAGATCTCGACTAACCCTATTTTTAACCACCATATGTTTTCCTTCATCTCTGTTCATTCTTTGAGGATTATTCGAATATGTGCACATAGGCTTTATGATGGTATGGATCTTTGTGCTGCTACTGCTTATTATTATTGACTTGACATTTAAGTTTCAGATATAGCATTTTGTGTTCAGAATCTCAATATTCCTTAAAACATATCTGGGTCCCATCAGCAGGTTTCACTGGCTGTTTTGTTTTTGTTTTTCGTGTCAGAAGCTACTTGAGAAAGTTGCTTCTGTTCTGAAAGAATTGGCCGTCTAAAAAGATGTCGCCCCAGTACACCTGGATGTTTGATTTTTTTTTTACCATCCTTGTGGGGGGCTTCTTTCATATCCCTGCATGGGGAGCTGGAGCTGACAGAGGGATCTCAACCTGTTATTCCCAGATTCAAACCGCTGACTCGTCGGTCAGCAGTCCTGCCGGCACTGGCTGATGGGAACCACCTATGTTTTGTAGGTGAGTCCCAGGATAAAATCACAAAAACAGAGCAAACACAGAAATAAAGAAATAAACAACATAAGGGACTTTGTCACCTATTTAAACGGAGTATCACTGGTCCTGAAGGCTGGCAGCAGATGCAGTTCACCTTCTTTGCCAGAAAAAAGTATAGTCTAGAGCAGTGGTTCTCAACCTATGGGTTTCCAGGTGTTTTGGCCTACAGCTCCCTGAAATCCCAGCCAGTTTAACCAGATTCCTGGGAGTTGAAACATCTGGGGACACATAGGTTGGGAACCACTGAAGAGACTCTCAGGGCATCGGGGCTCCAGAAATTTGCTTTCTGGTACTTTGTAGAAAGCTAACATTAAGATTGGGAAAAGTTGTAAAAGAGATAGGACAGAATTTTGGGGAGTGTGAAAAATTAAATACTTAAGGAGTTCATTTGTTATCTAAACATATTTTATTGAACTATTCATTTTTTTAAAACTGTGTGTGATAGTTCCTATTGTGTTTGATAGCGTGAATGCACAAGAAAGAAATCCACTGGTTTATTTATGAGTCACCTTAATGTCCAAATAGGAATTAAGAGATGGAAAGAAGGCAAGATAAAGGAGAGCAAGAGATGGAACTATGGGGCCAACGTGGAGAGAAGACACATCACACATATTTAATGGGTCTGCCTATCCTTGCCTTACAGCTGTTAAAAGAAGTGTTAGCATGGGGGGGGGGGTAAGCCATGTAAGAATGTAGTCCTGTTCATACTTGTCCATCGTACGTCATAGGATTTTCAGTGAGCAAATGCAAGACTGAAAGAACTGCAGCTTGCCTAAATTGCCGTGTGTGGCTGAGGCATAATTTGAGCCATTAATTTACAGTCTTACAGATCTTTCTCTTAGCCACCATGCTGTGCCATTTTTCATTCCTCCAATTACTATACAGAGCAGCCCTTGGCTTTCAGAATTACCTCAGTATTCACTTAATGTGCTTTACTGATTTTATCTTAAACAATGCAACTTTTTCTAGATAACAGTCAGGGGCATAGAGATACATCAGGAGTTCAGAAACTACAGTAGTTAGTTTCTCTCCTATTTATACTTCAATAATCTGAAAGAAATTTAAGGGATGTTTGAGAAATCCCGAACTATCTATTTAAAACTTACTAAATCCACTTGGAATACACTTGCAAGTTGATATCAGTTGTTGTAATACAGGAAATTTTGTGTAGAAATGTATTGAAGAAAAAATATGCCTCTCAAAAGAAAAATGTATACAAAATTCACACTTTGAAATATACTTGGAAATATCTATTATTCCATACTATTTTGGCATCTGTTAACTGCAAAAAAATGAGCTAGATCAAGCTTGGCAGATTCTTCAATCCCTAAAGCTATCTCACAGCTTCCTAAATGTAGTCAGATTACATAAAGACTGTGAGAAATCACAGAGGAGAGAAGATTAAAAGGTGCAGTTTCAAATGGAAACATGGGGAGGGCAAACTGTCAGGGAAGTATTTCAGGCTCACTTTGCTTTCCATCTGTGACCTTAAAATCACGTTACTGGAAGACAATAATTGCTAAGGCTATAACTGGAATTAGAAAATTTGATTGTAGTATCAGGGCATGAAAATGAACATGGTTAGTTCTCTAACTCCAAAAAGGAAATGTTTTCTGATTCTTTGGGTTCTTCCTCATCATTATTTTAGGGTCCTTTTACACCAACATTGTGAAATATTGTGCAAATTGGGCCATTTTACATTATTCATTGCAATATCTTCTTGTTGGTTCCTATTTTGTTAGCTTGGGTTGCTTTCATGTGATGTTTGTATTGTGACACCCCCCCTCCCCCCGGCTTCATTTGCAGCATATCATAGAACCATGCAGTTGGAAGAGACTGCGTGGGCCATCCAGTCCAACCGCCTGCCAAGAAGCAGGACAATCGCGTTCAAAGCAACCCCAACAGATGGCCATCCAGCCTCTGTTTAAAAGCCTCCATAGAAGGAGCCTCCACCACACTTCAGGGTAGAGAGTTCCACTGCTGAACAGCTCTCACATTAGGAAGTTCTTCCTAATGTTCAGGTGGAATCTCCTTTCCTGTAGTTTGAAACCATTGTTCTGAGTCCTAGTATCCAGGGCAGCAGAAAACAAGCCTTCTCCCTCCTCCCTTTGCTTCCCCTAACATGGCCATTATGTCTCTTCTCAGCCTTCTCTTCTGGAGGCTAAACATGCCCAGCACTTTAATTTGCTCTTCATACGGCTTGTTCACCAGACCCTTGATTGTTTTGGTTACCTAGGGTGTCTAAAGGATGGCATCTTCCATCCTTCCATGTCCTTCTCTTAAGGGAATGATGATGGAATTAAGAGAGGAAAGTGCAGTCATTTTTAATAGAAGCTCTTTATCTGGAAACCCCTGTAGTAAATATATTATTTGTGCATTGTAAATTAACACCTGGTGTGCCCACAGCTTTTTCAGTCTTATTTAGACTATTGATACAAGCAGACTGTTGCTGATAACATGCAACAGTCATCTTGATGACAAAAATATAGTCACAGCACCATCTAAGAGAGCCAAAGAACATCAGCAGCAGGAGCTTGGGGGGAAAGGCAGTGTTTACCCACTGCAGGCTGCCTTTGACCTCAGCCTCTGGTGACTGGCTCCTTACAGACTGAGGCCCTGGCTGCCTGGCTAAAGCAAGGCCCAGTGGAAACACCTGCTGCCTCCTGAGGCTGGGGCATAAAAGGAGGATGCCAATGGGGAACCAGTCATACAGCACCACCCAAGAGAGCCAAATAAGACCTTGGGACAATGGGTTTTGGCCTGTGGGTCCCTGGGTGTTTTGGCCTGCATTTCCCAGAAATCCCAGCCAATTTATCAGCTATTAGGATTTTTGGGAGGCCCTAGTAGGGTGCTTAAAGGCTTGGTACAATGTGTTATTTCTATATGGGGTTATTATGGTTTAATATGTTAAATGGTTTTAAATTATATTTATATGCTTATTGTTTTTAATGATTTTATGTTAGATTTTATATGGTTTGTATAATGAGGCATTGAATTTTTGCCTAGATGCATGTTGTATTTATTATTATTATTACACTTTATTTATATTCTGCTCTTCTCACCCCGAAGGGGACTCAGAGCGGATTACATCACACTTACGGCGGACAGTCCCTGCCGGTTCCTCATACAATTACATACAACATATAACAAGTACAATTTTAGAAAGATTTTTCTTCGGGCTGCATCACAGTGTGCGTCACAGGGCTGCATCACAGGTGTGTCACAGGGTGTGATTGCGTCATTATGTCACAAGGTGGTGCTGTTGCTTCATCCTCATGACGGAGCGCCTCTGTCTTTTCCACATTCCATCGGACAGCCGATCTTACTTATTTAGACATTGTAAGTCCTTTTTTGAAAAAATCCTTCCCCGTTTGGCGGTTCCCAGTTTTATCTAATCATAGCTGAGCTGTTTTCGAACTGTTGGGTGAACAGTGGACAAGGGCTCACAGCTGGGTGTCCAAACCAGCCCGGGATTCGAACCAGCAATCTTCAGATTGCCAGCACAGCAGTTGCTACCGCTGTGCTATCTCTCTGGCCCTTGTCTGCTCCGTTAGTCTCCTGAGGGGTGAGAAGAGTGAGATAGAAAGGACGTAAATAAATAAATTCCTAGTATTCTTGTACCACAACACCTATCAGCCCCAGGCAGCATAGCTAACAGTGATGGATGATGGGAATTACCGTTCACCAAAATCCAGAGGATTAGATTTTCTCCACCCCTGCTGTAGTTCCTAGTATGTCTTACCACTTTTTGACAATGTCTTGAAGATATGCTATGCTTATTGAAAGCATCAATGAGAAATATTAAAGAAATGGAAGTACTTTATAATGCAAAAAAGGTGGCTTGGATCAAGGAAAAAGTGAGCAGTCAGAAGCAGAATTACAGCTTTTTTATTTTTGCATTTCTCCTGGGAGGGGACTTGGCTCTCATGTGAAAAACTAGAAAATATTGTGGTATTATGCTTCAGGTATATCACAGAGACTGCTTATTGGTCAGCACCCAGTGTGGTAACAGATGCCCTGTAGATGTCCAGAAAATACATGGAATAATGTGGCACACCAATCAAGACAGTGGAAAGATGAATAATCCTTTCAATGTTAATGTTCATATGGAGAATGGCTTTATGGAGTTCCAGCACAGAAAGAGCAGGTGCTTGTCACTTTGTTTTCCTGTGTGACAAAATTGAGGGTGACACTTAATCAGAAAACTCATGTATTTTGTCTTCAACAGAAGGAACAGTGAAATTGATTTCATGAAGATCTCTTTATTAACAATAGCTGTGAAACTATTTGTTGGAAGAATGCAGCTTTCCATTCAAGAGAAGTGTGTTGTGGCTTTGAAAATGACAGCTCAGGTTACACTGAAACATGCCTTAGCTGTATCCTACCATTTGTAAGGCATACCTGCAAGTCTTCTCAGCACCGGTAGCATGATAACCCTTTCGAATCCTAGTAAGAGGCATAGCTGCAGTGCTCTTTTCACCTATTGATTCCTGTTCATTGTCCAAAGAAGGGATGAAAATGGAAGTGGGGAGCAAAAGGAAATGCATGCTGGAGATTTGTCATGAGTGGATCAGGTATGAGCCTCACTGTGCCGCCCCAAGAGGGCTATAATATTTGTTTTGTGGGTACTTTCCATGTAACTGTTTTTGCTATTAGTATCCTCCCTTCACCATGTTGTTTTGGGTCATGTGACCTTTGGGCTTGTCATGTGGTCCCTCAGGGTCTCTGGGTGATCCGCCCTCGGGTCCGCCCCTTTGGAGAGGTTATATAAAGGGGCCCTCGGCTCGCCTCTCCCTCTTCCAGCACCATCAGGACAAAGAGCAAGTCTTAGAGCGGACGGCTCCAAAAGGGAACCGTTTTTATTGCTAGGTTAATCTACGTCTCCAACCAGGATTCCCAGTAACAGGAAGATCCGTCTTCAACAAGGACTGAGATTCTGGGGAGTGCTAAAGGACCCAGTTTGCCTGCACTCCAGGAGACAACAGGACACCTTCAGACTTCGACGAGAGGTACTGCCTTTGATGTTACTTGTCGCATCGGGGCAGAAAACCCTTTTTTGGACATTGCAACAAGCCAAGCTTAAGCCATCAGTTTTAATGCTGATTGTACCAATAAATACCTTTTGGCCCTCAGTTTGCGTCAAGCATCCTTTTTGTTGAGGTCCACGGTGGCTTGTAGGTGGAAAGCCTAGCCAGCCCATCTTCCCAGATTAGAGATCTCCCTTTTACCCTGGGAAGACGGAAAAGTAAAAACGGCCCTTGCGTTCATCGCATTTGGCAGTCTGTTTCCTTCAGGTTTTCCTGCTGAAGAGTTTTGGCGCCAAAAGTTAGTCAGGTTTTCCTGCTGAAGAGTTTTGGCGCCAAAAGTTAGTCAGGTTTTCCTGCTGAAGAGTTTTGGAGCCAAAAGTTAGTCAGGTTTTCCTGCTGAAGAGTTTTGGCGCCAAAAGTTAGTCAGGTTTTCCTGCTGAAGAGTTTTGGAGCCAAAAGTTAGTCAGGTTTTCCTGCTTAAGAGTTTTGGAGCCAAAAGTTAGTCAGGTTTTCCTGCTGAAGAGTTTTGGAGCCAAAAGTTAGTCAGGTTTTCCTGCTGAAGAGTTTTGGAGCCAAAAGTTAGTCAGGTTTTCCTGCTGAAGAGTTTTGGCACCAAAAGTTAGTCAGGTTTTCCTGCTGAAGAGTTTTGGCGCCAAAAGTTAGTCAGGTTTTCCTCCTGAAGAGTTTTGGAGCCAAAAGTTAGTCAGGTTTTCCTGCTGAAGAGTTTTGGAGCCAAAAGTTAGTCAGGTTTTCCTGCTGAAGAGTTTTGGAGCCAAAAGTTAGTCAGGTTTTCCTGCTGAAGAGTGTTGGAGCCAAAAGTTAGTCAGGTTTTCCTGCTTAAGAGTTTTGGCGCCAAAAGTTAGTCAGGTTTTCCTGCTGAAGAGTTTTGGAGCCAAAAGTTAGTCAGGTTTTCCTGCTGAAGAGTTTTGGAGCCAAAAGTTAGTCAGGTTTTCCTGCTGAAGAGTTTTGGCGCCAAAAGTTAGTCAGGTTTTCCTGCTGAAGAGTTTTGGAGCCAAAAGTTAGTCAGGTTTTCCTGCTGAAGAGTTTTGGCGCCAAAAGTTAGTCAGGTTTTCTCCTGTTGATCAGTTTTAGCGCCAAAAAGAAGGCGGTCGCCATCTTGGCTGTAGTTTTTTGGCCCGCCGCCATCTTGTTTTGTAGTTTTTGTGGGTTGTTTAGGGCGGAACCTTCGACTGCCATCTTTTCAGTCCTTGTTTCCACCCGGAGCCTATTTCCTGCCGGACCAGCTTCCAGGGGAGGCCTTTTCGGCCGGACAGGAAGTGACTCAGCTGCCATTTTGTTTTGTAGTTTTTTGGAATTTTCGTTTTTTCCATCGCATTGCTCTGAGAGGGCTTCGGAGAGCTTCGGAAGCGGCCAGAGTGGCCTGAAAAGCTCCAGAGCGGCAGAGGCGGCCCCGAGAGGCCCAGAAGAGATCCTGCGGGCGCCCAGAGCCCAGAAGCGGCGGAGGCCGCCCGGAGGCCCCACGGAGTGCCCAGAACCCCAGAAGACAGCATCAGCGGCGCCCTCCTGTAGTTCCCAAGCAGCGGTTCCAGGGGGATGCCCAGCACTTTCTCCTCCATCTGCTCCTGTGTCGGGCTGTGGTGAGCCTTTGGTCCTAAAGGGCCTACAGTCACTCGGGGGGAGGGTTTTGTGCACCAGCGGTCCTTTAGAGGCCTGAAGAAAGAAAAACCTCTGGCTCTGCTTAACAGCCTTCTGAGGAACTCCTATCAACTTAATGCTGCTAAGCCTTTCTGATTGTGAACAACAACAGCATTGTGTAGCAGTGTGCAGCTTTGCTTGGTGCTTAGCGTAACTATATGTGAATAAGCCTAGGGCACATAGCGTGTATGTTTAGTACTGTAGCAGCAAATTGGGAGTTATGGAACTCCAAGTGGCAAGTTACCTCTTACCAAAACGGCGGCATGGACGTGCGGGCGCAAGGATGAGAAAACACGCAACAACTTCACTGCTCTTGATGAAGTCAAAGAATTTATTGCTTAACACCAGCTGGTGGGGTTGCCCCCAGAACGTGCTGTAAGGGGCAAACCCGGTCATCCTTAACACAAAGCTTTTATATCCTTCATGGCGGCATCCACAAAGCCCGCCCTTCTTCACAAACATTTCACAAACATCATTGGCTGGTGTTACAGAACATTTCATTAATCCAATAAAACATAACATTTTCATTTGCATCACATCTTAATCCCCTCCTATGAGTTAGAACAATGAACATTTCTATGGTAGTCTTTCCCACAGTACGTCTATCAGTGGCTGGGACTCTCATGTTCCCAACTAGCAACATTTGGCTTCTGCAGACTCCTTGCCAGCAACGGAGGGGCAGAATCCCTCTGCTCATGCGCAGTTCTTATCCATTTGGCACTAAGGTAAACAAACCTCACGCCTTGTACTGCTAGACCAATCTGAGCCTACGTTATCTACGCTAGGCACGGGGTGTACTTTGGCAAATCACAGCATTGGCTAGAAGCACCAATCATAGTGTAGCATTCACGGAGTCAGTGCCTGCTTTTCTAAGCTCTACATGTGTGCAGCATCACTCTCTGACTGTACTTCTGTTGGAAAAGTACCAAAACCGCTTTAGTACATTGTAGTTACAGGTTCGTAACTTGTATTTAAACTGCTTTTTGACTGTATTCCAAAGCACTGTATGTCAAAAGTTACATGCCATAGCTTAGCTCATAGGATGCTAAACTGTATTGCTAGCCTAGCATTTATGCCTAAAATTGTGCATGCCATTGCGTAGTGTGGATAGCAAGTAGCGCCAGTTTACTTCTTTCAGTGGTTGTGCCATTTAAGCATGACTCTTGCATTTACGAATGTATAAAAGCCAGGTTGTGTGTGTATAAGGTTGCCATTGGCTCAAAGTTGCGCGTGGTCCTAGTCACTAAAGCTACTGCACAATATAACCTCCAGGCATGTTTACACCCTCGCGGTACAGCGTACAATCTGTAAAGGGCTCTCTACGTCGTCTGATGGAGTACGCTTCGACCCTACGCTCTATCGGAACTCCAGCCAGAGGACCTGAGAACACCAAGACTTCAGAAAACCAAGAGGGCTCCTTAGCCGCAGCCTATCAAGCAGGACCCCAAGCTCCGGCGAACGATGGGGAAGCCCAGGCCTCAGCCACGTTAGCAAAGGTTTATGGAGCAGATGCCCTATCAGACGTACGCCCCAAGACCCACGATTACAGTCTACGATCGAGCCGAGACAGACATCCTACGGAGAGGTTTGCTGAGCAACTCACGCAAAAGGAAGCAGATCTCTCTCGTGTGGTGGGAAAGTGCTGGCAGCGAATCGACGAGTTGGCCGCTAGACGTGGCAATTACAACGAACCCACTAAAGAACAGTTCGAAAGAGCAATCAACGATTGGCTGATCTCGGTCAATGAGTTGCATCGGGTGCTCAATGAGTTGCATCGGGTGAAAGCCAATGCACTCGCCAGAGACATGGCCAGGAAGGATGAGTGGTGCGGCGGAATTTTGGACTCCTTGTTTTCCGCCATGCGACCTCACATTCCCGAACATTCAGTCGCACCTGTTGATCTCATCAGGCGGAGTCTGAGCCAACACATGACTCGTGCCTCTAGCCTCAAGTCGTTGCACAGAGTCAAAGTCCCGTCGCGGCATGGTTCAAGCCGCAGTGCAGCCCGCAGTCAGGCAAGCTCGGTTCAGGTCATCCTGGAAGCCGAAAGGGCTAAAGTAAGAGAAATCGCACTTCAGACTCAAGCAGCAGCTGTGGTCGCAGCTGAAGAAGCCATAATCGAAAAAGAGCAACTGCGCATCAAACAACAAACGCTGGAACTTCAGCTTCAGCTTGATGCACTAAAGGTCGAAGGGGAGGCGTCTAAACGGGCGGCAGAAGCTAAATTCTGGTCGGAAGCCGCGAATCAGGGTCTTTCGGAGGACGTTCTGGAGGCACTGGATCGGGAAAACAACACTACGAAGATCCCAAAGCCGCCCAGCGTCGTGTTCTCCTGGCTCGAAGGCGTTACACGAGCAAGGGATGCTGGAGACGATCAGCTGCCTGCAAATTCAAAACCCACCGTTACCGTCCGCCAAGACATGACCAGGGTGGATGGCCGTCTTGCCGCACCACGCATGCCTGCATCGGGGACAAATGTCCCACCTAGACCGCCCCTGCAAGAACACCCAGACGACCAGCTCAACGAACCCGCCCGGCGGTTCAGGCCCTTCAATCCCCTTCTCGATACAGAGCCACACAGGTCCACCCGGCAGTCCAGTCCCCAGCAGATCCCGGCGCTACGGCATCCCAGGAGAAGTCTAAAAGATCAGGGTGTGCAAAGGTTTTTGACCACGTAGAAGACTACTGTGGTGGTCAACCTCCTTCCAAATGGCTGCTGATGACCTCTATTTGACCCCTCGCGAAGAGATAAACCTGCTCATCGAGTGGCTTGGCCCGGAGTCCTCTCAACAAGTCAAAGGGATCTTTGCGGCTAATGTCATGAACCCAGCAAAAGCCCTCGACACAGCTTGGGAACGTCTTTATTACAGATACGGGGCCGGTTGCATGGTGGAAGCCTCACTGAAAGACAAGCTGAAGAAGTTCCCCGTCCTTAAGGCCAAAGATTGCAAGCTCTTTTGGGACTTAAGCGATCTGCTGGCGCAAATGCTTGCAGCCAAAGAACATTCCGAAATGCCTGGACTTGTCGCATTGGACCAAAGTTCCTTCCAAAACGTCGTCCTCAACAAACTCCCCGGGAGGGTGCGGGAAACTTGGGCTGATATTGTCGCGGAGTACAAGAGGACACATCAACAAGCCTACCCCCCCTTCTCCCAACTCGCGGAATTTGTAAAGGAGTTGGCCAAGTCTAGGAACGACCCAGAAACTCAAGCTCTTTACCAAGGAACTCCTCAGATGGACTCCCCAGGGACTTAAAAGAACGTCCTAGGGAGATAAAACGCTCAGCCACCGTTAAGGCTACCGAAACAGAACAACGCCCTCCTAACCCAACATCAAGTGCCAAAAGCATACCCTGCCAAATTCATCTAAAGCCACACAGCCTGGCAGAATGTAGGGAGTTCGCCAACAAATCATACAAAGAACGCACAGACATCGTAAAAAAGGCCAGAGTGTGCTTCAAGTGATGCAGCCGTGAGCCTCACCTCTCCAGGGACTTTTGGCCCTCAGTTTGCGTCAAGCATCCTTTTTGTTGAGGTCCACGGTGGCTTGTAGGTGGAAAGCCTAGCCAGCCCATCTTCCCAGATTAGAGATCTCCCTTTTACCCTGGGAAGACGGAAAACTCACCCCTACAACATATGTAAACCGCCCCGAGCCTCTGGAAGTAGCAGTTTAGAAATCGAAGTAATAAATAATAACTAAATAAATAAATATCAAAATCAGGAAAACCAACAATCCTACAAGATTGAGATACTAGCAGATAATTATGTCACTAGCCTGGATGATCCATGGACATTCGGTCAACAGCACATCTTTCAAACATACTGGCGGAAGCCTAGCATCAAGATCCAGGAAAGAAACCTTCTGATAGTTTCTATACAAGCCAAGAACCACATCTGGAATGGATATGGTACTTCAAGAGTAGAAATGAGGAAAATGAAATGGCACAGAACTAAAGGCAAGCAAAAGGACAAAATCCAGAGAATGAGGCCAAGTATTCATATTATCTCTCATTGGCATTCTGGATCAACTTGTCAAGGGAAACCCGGACTGAAATGGAAAATGATGTCTGGGTGATGTTTGAGATTAATTGAAGCCCAGGCATCTGAATCTCGAGAAGGAACTGTGGAAGGGATAAATCATGGCCAGAGAGATACCTTTACCAGCCATAGAGAGATTACTGCGCACAGAGCAAATTGCCTATCTCCTGTCCTCGAGGCAATGTGACATTGGGCGATAAAACTTAAAAAGCCCCTATTCAGTCATTTCTCAAATAAAACTGCTAAAAGGTTTTTTCTGGCTAGGTGTGGTTTGACAACTCTTTTTGTTCTTTTCCATTCTGGTGTGCCTTTAGACTTGTATCTAGAGAAGAGATATCTGCAACATACCTGTGGTTTTGATGTGCAACATTTGGAAATTTCCTTCTGCTTATAAAAGTTTGCTAAGGAGTCGGGAAATACAAAGCCCATCAGCTCCAGACCTGTCATAGAAATGACCAGAAGGGAAAGGGTTTTATGGAATCCCCTTATTTTTGAGGAGAGTGGCATCTTTTTGAAATTAGTATCTCATGTTTAAAGCCCTAGACTGTTCATGTCCAGGCTATTTGGCTGACCGCATCCCCTTGTATGAACCTGCCTGGGCCCTGAGATCTTAAGGAGAGGCCCTTCTCTCGGTCCCAACCCCATCTGAAGCCCTGTTGGTGGGAACGAGAGATTGGGCCTTCTTTCTCGATGGCTGCCTCTCAACTCTGGAACTCCCTGCTCAATTAAGCTAGAATGGTCCCTATTTAATTCTGTTTGAATGTTTGCATATTTGTATATTTTAAATTGTATATTAATGCTTTTATGTCAAGCCACTTTGAGTCTCCTTCGGGAGAGATAAAGCAGGATATAAATAATTATAATTTTACTGACACAAAAACACAGTATGACACAGCAAACAAGATATATACGCTACAAAATCATAAGTCGAACACTTCCCAAGCATTTAGGAATGTGTGATATATTAGTAAATGATGTGTGCAGAAATAATAATAATTATTATTTTTATTATTTAAAAATGTACTACAAAAGGGAGAGAGAACTCAGTAGGGGAACAAAAAATAGCATAAGAGATATGCATGATTTCCACTTGAATTTTAATTCCTAGTCACATTTTCATACCAGATGTAACAGTGAGAACATTTGTCTCCCCCACCCCCCTTCCCTCTTCCAAATCTATTCAAGGACATGCCAGGATGAACCCATGAATAGTTCCTTAAGTGACATTGTCATACCGCCTGTTGTTATGAAGACCCTTGCACTATTATTAAAGCCACATTGTATGGAAGCATTTTGCCATTGAAAATCATATAAAGGTTTGCAGCTATTAAGAAGCTACCATTTTAGATCCAGTTTGTGTCTCTCTCAGCACAACCCTGTGGGTTTCATCTCTTGTGGTGAAGATAAATAGTGCAGCAGACCATATATAATTGTTTAGACAGCATGGTTTCACTTGCTATACAGGATATTCTTTCACTGGAGAAAGGCTTTTTTGGAGATGTAATCTTTACCAATTAAAGTGTATCTTTGACGTGGGACTGGGGAGTTCCTAAACCAGCATGTCAGAGAAATAAACTTGAGTTTTCATACACAGTCTCTTGATAATTCAAGATGGACAAAACGTCAGGGAGGGTATTTGTTTGCTCCAGCCTATTCTTGATGCCGTAGGGTGAGTCCATTTTAAGTTCTTTCCATCCATCTCCCAGGAGCTACTGCAGACAGGTTACTGTCACTTCTCCCTTCACAGTTTGGTATTAAGTTCCTTCTTTAAATTTCAGATGGCTGCAGATGAAGCAGTACCTCCTACAAATAGTGAAATAATACCACACTATTTTTCCTATTCTTCTGCAGTGTCCAGAAAATCCCCCTTCATTAACACTAGGTACAAACCCCTCAGACTTTGTAACGCAGGACGGAGACTACAATACCATAATTGAATCGTTGCAGATAATTCCTTTGACTTCGGTATTCATTATTAGCCATACTCCTATTCATGCTCAGTATTTGAAAGTCATTCTACCTAAATTGCCCTGCAATTTATTCCCTTGTAGTGACTTCCCACCAGCATGTCTGTAATGTCTACTGCAAATTTTACATATGGTAACTTGTTTTCTGTAGGTGGGCTCATGTTTCTGGCATTTCTTTTGGTCAAGCAAGCTCACTGTGCAGAGAAGCTCACTATTCAGTGTAAAAAGCCTTGCAACCTCCTCCAGGAATTAAAATAATGAAGTGGGTTGGAATGGAGCATCAGTGTAAGGCAGCAGGCAAGGCTAAAATAATGTAGTGCAGGGCTGTCCAACTTCTGCCGGCCCAAGGGCCGGAATTCCGGTGAGTGATCACCTGTGGGGCCGCAGCGGGGCGTGGCCGCGGGCATCATGCGGCAGGGCGGGAGGGCTAGGCTCTCCGCCATCTCCTGGCTGCTGCAGCGCCGCCCGGGAGCTTACCTTACTTTCTCTTCCTTCCGAGAAGGAAGGTAAGCACCCAGGTGCGGCTGCAACAGCCAGGGAGATGGCGGAGAGCGCCTCGCCGCTCCTGCCCTGGTGCACATGCCCGGCGTCCTGCGCGGCCTGCCCTTTTTCGGCGGGGCTGGGTGACGTCAGGCGTGGCGCCTGCGCCGAGGAGGAAGAGGTATAGGGAAGCCGGGGCCTCTGCCTCCATCTCTTCCTCCTCGGCACTGGCGCCACGCCTGACGTCACCCAGCCCTGCCGAAAAGGGGCAGGCGCGACGACGCCCGGCATGCGCGCCAGGGCAGGAGCGGCCTCGCCCCTGCGAGCGACCCCCGCCCCGCAAGTGACCCCGCCCCCGGAGATCGATTTTTTAAAAAAAAAATTAAATAAAAACAGCTGGGTTCTTGCGGGCCGTGTCCAGGGGGCTGGCGGGCCGTGTGCGGCCCGTGTGCGGGCCGCGGGCCGCCAGTTGGACAGGCCCGGTGTAGTGCAACAGACTTTCCTTGAATTACCATATATTCAACTGTGCATACATATCTTTCCAGGATTTGGTTATCTTCCTGCTCTTTTCTTTCTTATAATAATTAGTTACAGCTCAGTGTTTTTTTTTATTCAGCTATCATTCAGAAGTGACAGCTGTGCCTCCTGTAAATATGCATAGCTTATTTTGTTCATGCATTAGTCCAGGGGATCATTTTCTTGTTGCTTGATCTTAGTTGGTTATGGATAATTAAAATGCACCTGTTTAAGGCCCTGCCTTGTTCGCTGACATCCATGTTTAATTATACTACATGCTTGCTTCTTTGCAAAAACAAATTATTCTAGAGAAATGTGGTTTACTCTCTTCGTGCTCATTCATTTCAGTGTGATTCCTCTTGGTAGCGGTGCTGCAAATACCATGTTACAGAAAAAGGAAATTAAAGTACACTCAATTTATAATGTGTGGTCACTGAGGGCACTTGCTTAAGCCAGAGAAAAGAAGGTAATAATTTTGCATGGATGATGGCAGCCATATCAATTATACTCATTCACAGTAAAAGATAGGTTTTTCTGTTAAACATAGGATTTTGTTGTAAATGGAAGGAATGCAGTTATGTGAGGATAGAGGAGCCCTAGCAATGCCTAATCTAGCTTCTAAACATATTTTTGTGCAAAAGGATCTTGTGGCACTTTGAGACTAATGGAAAGAAAGAAGTTAGTAGCATAGCTTTTGTAAAGTAACAGCCTCATCATACTAGAGCATGGATCCACTTTAAATCCAGTTTCTGCCTCTTGTAGAATTCTGGGGATTACAGCTTAGTGAGGCCCAAGACCTATCTGGCTGAGCAGTTTAAAGGCCCCTTTCCTTAACTATTGAAACACAATCATAACGATAGCCTTGAGATCACTTGCTTCCCTAGGGTTCTCTCTGATGAGTCAGATCAATCAACATCATCAATTCTGAAGACTCTTTCAACTAGAGCTTTTTCAGTTCCCTCAGATCCATCAAAGGCATCAACTCCAAGGACCCATGGAAACTATCCCAGCTCATCCTTACATACCTAATCACGGACCCTTACCCTAACAGTTCCTGTAATAGATCAACAAAGAGAAATCCAAGAAGGATTACAATCACCAGAATTTTTCTCAGGTGACATTAGTGATTCCTTTGCTCTGATCTTAAGAGACTTGATGGAGAAGTTGGCGAACTTAGGTCCACAGGCCTTAATGAGTCATCACAATCCCCAGAAAGCCGTTCAAACTATTGGGGAAAGAGGTATATATCAGAGAAGAGGCAAGGATTTTAGAAAGTCAATAGACACCAGAGTTAGGACATTAAGGGTGCACCCTAAACACCCTGGATAAACCTAGCAGCCAACACTCAAACCTTGCAAACAGCAGCTGCTTGCCTCCAAACGCTGGGTCTTTCCCGAATCACTTCCTGAATCGGAACAAAGATGGCGACAGTGACTTTGAAAGGGCAAGGATACATCCAGGTTCCCAAATTGCTTCGAAATCACTTAAAAAAGGAATTTGATCCGAATTTAACCTGAAATACAGAGATTCCGACTGGACCTAACCATGCTTACTAATTAGATGTATTGTAATTAAATGTTGGCACCTGGATGGCTTCTAGGAACCCTTGACTTTTTATTTTAAAGTTTTATATTGTTATACAGGCTTTAACGTTTTCAACATTGTAGAATATTTTGTTTTATTGTGTATTGTTTTTAATGTTTGTATTAGTTTTTTAAACATTAGTGTTGTTAGTTGTCTTGGGCCCTTAAGTGGGGAAAGGTGGGATAGAAATCACCTAAATAAATAAATAATAAATAAACTACAAGTCCCAGAATTCTACAGGAGGCAGAAACTGGATTTAACATGGACCCATGCTCTAGTGTGATGAGGTCGTAAGGTTACTTCTTCAGATGCATGAAACAGACCATGATCAGGCCTTTGTAGCACACCCCTTAAAATATTAGAGGTAATTTAATTTGATCAACTTCTAATGTGCTGTATGCCTAATGTGCTATATTGTTGACTATCTTTCAACAATGCACTGCAGAATTTTACGAAGGGCAGGCCAGTTTTTGCAGCAGAGGATAAATGAGCATAAATCAGACATTAGGAAATAGAAATACAAAAACCAATTGCAAAACATTTCAGTCTTCATGGACGTTCCATCTTGGACCTTGAACTACAAACTACAAAGCAAGATTGGAAGGAGAAACAGCAGGTCTTGCCCTCTGTAGCCCTCCTGTTTTAATTGTTATCTGTGATGATGTGTCGCACCCAGATTCTTAACTATTGTACTATTTTATTTGCTGATCTGTTGTTGTTTTAACCACTGTTGTTGCTTTTATTGCGCCTGTACGGCCCTTGTGAGCCACCCCGAGCCCCTCCGGGAGTGGCGGCATAGAAGCGTGAGTAATAAATAAATAAATAAATAAGAATTGGAATATATCCTCATACTCTAGTTCCTCAGCAGTGGGTTGAATAGAGACTTTACTGCCACACTACATATGAGGTGCATATACGTAACATTAGTTAATACCCCAGCCTCATGAGAGGTCTTGACCATTTTATCACATATCCTTTCTGGTTCCCAGGCAGCATCAGATTACATTCCTATAACTCTCTCCACCTTGGACTTCTTCCTTTGTCCCATCATTAAAAGTGAAGCTATCACTTCATCACCATACCCACAAGTTCTGCATTTGTCCAAATGTTCACACGTACAATCTGCTATGCAAGCTATGAATGAGCTTGCATCTGACAAAGTAGATTTTGTCTACCAAAGCTTGTGCTTCTTTCTCAGTAAGTCTCAAGATCCCTTTACATACTGATCCAGAGCCACACTGCTGTGCCTTTGAATCATGTTTGAGATGTTAGTTAATGGAATCCCAGGATTTACATTCTATAAATAATAAAAGCTGTGTTTCAGCTGTTTTGCCTTTATCTTAATCTTGCTTCAAACAATGAAAATGTACTCCTTCCCATTAGGGCAACAGTTAGAGACATAATTTTAGACCTCCAGCCAGAGATGTACATATGGTACACACCTTATTGTTCAAATGAAAACATGCTAATGTGTTAAGGAAAAAAGTAACATTTGTAGTCTCCGATCAAGTTAATAAAGTTTGTCTGACTTCCAAAGTCCATAGGCAACTGAAATTTTTATTAGAACAAATCCATATAATTGTCCTGTGGATTAAAACTCTGCCTTTCAATTTGCTTGATGCACTGTACTCCTAAAAAATAATTTGAAAAAGTCTTTGTCTAAATATCAGTATTTGAAACCATCATTACATCTCAACATTTTAAAAGAACAAGTGTCTTTTACAGTTATGAATCGATTGGAAACAGCAGGAACCTTCCAAACTGAGATCATTCCTTGTGGAAATTTTCTTTTGCCAATCAACCAGGGAATGATTACAAGGTTTCATGTGAACAGAGCCATAATTGAAATGATTCATCTACGAGATGCAGAAGAATTTACAGCTCCCCCTGAAATAATGTGCTCCTAATGTATACTGACAAGCAAGTTGCAAAGTGGGAATATATAATCACCCAGTTTCCACAAAGTGGTAATTCTTTCCTAATCCCTGAAGAGGATGTTTTAGAAGCATCACCACCGGTTTTCTTTGCAGCCTTGGATTTCATTTTATGGCATAAAAGTGATTGCCAGAAATGCTGTAGAATAGATTTTTACACAGAATTATAAATCATCATCTCAACATATTCCTATATGAACCATGGCTCATATGTGTTGATGTGATGAAGACAAAGCAAGTAATCATTGACTGGGTGGGACAGCAAAGAAGGCAAAGAGTTTTGATATCACATATATACTGTGAAGCGACTTATATACAGTACAACTCCCATATCTTTGTGAGATAAGTTCTAAGACCTCATGCAAATACTTGAAACCATGAATAAGAGCAAATCCTATGTTTTGATTATACATGGGCTGGAAACATACCATAGAATTGCACTGGACGACCTAGAAAGACTGCAGACTTTGAGGAAGAGGGATCCTTTTGTTATGTGGATAAGTGAAACTAGACAAGAAGGCCATATACCACAGAGAAACAAGATTCACATGTCATCTTTGACAGGTTATTAGTCAGGTTTGAACAAATAAAAATATTAGGCTTTTAGCTTGAGATGTCTGTCTTTGGAATTACTGAGCGTTTTGTTGCATTGTCATAAATCAATGTCTGTGAGGCTTGTGGAGGTCAGAGAATTCTTAACACAAGTGAAGAACAAGTTCTGGACAAATCTGAGGAAGAATCAGAAGTACAACTAAAGACAAACGGGTTTTTATGACTGCAGGGTTGAGGGAACTTTGCTATAATTTTAACACTTTTCCTAACATTTTTAATCCTTTAGAGTAGAGTTTTTCAAACTGTGCTCCGCAGAGCAATCCTAAGGGCTCTGTGAAAAGGTAAAGATTTTAAAATAAATAAATGGGGGAGGGGATCTCAATAGAGTGATTTTGCACCCTTGGAAGGGGGTGCACCCATGAGCAGTATGAAAAGTATCTAATAGAGTAGAGAATATACATATTTATCACCTTCCATGTGACTCACAAACTATAGAGTCTAGGTCGCCAGTCGGCTCCTGGGAACCAAAATATTGAAAGGATACACAATACATCTGCAAGATGAAATTTAGTGTTCTGCCTTAAATTTCACAATTCAAAGGTGCCCTGTGACGGAAAAGGTTTGAGAACCTCTGCTTTAGAATATTGCACTGTTTCGATGTATTTGCATGCTCACTACCTGCAAGTGCTAAGGGGCATTTTAAGTGACCAAAATAATGTCAGTCAGGGGAATAGTACTGCTTGACGTTATGTGTTTAAAACACAGTATAAGGCTGCAAAACCAAATAGGAATGGGGTAGGCAAAGACTGGGGAATAGACTTTCCAGATTTTGGATTGCGCCTTTTGTTATCTCTTGCCAGCATAGTCAATAATGAAGTGTGATAGAAAGCAAAATCCTAAAACATCTGAAAAGCCTCACTTTTCTCATTCCTGAGATAATGCATTCAACCAACTACAATTCTGGATTAGGTAGTTATCATTTCCTTTGCCTTATCAAGTGGTCTTTTTTAATATGACAATTCTGAGGGCCATGAACTTCATCTAGTAAAACATATGATCCATTTTCCACAGAGAGAAGCCTTGATGAGCTACAAAAACCTTGTGCCATGTTCTTATTTGCCATTTCTTCATCTTATAATAACATAATCTGCCCTTTCCTAGGCCAGAGATTTGTATTTCCTATTAACATGAAATTATGTTTTAAAACATGCAGTTATGGAGAGCTAGCTGTGAATAAGGATCTGCACTTAGCTTTTGTTTGGCCAGGACATTGGGAGACTAGGTATGAATCATCACTCAGTCAGAAAACCCACTGGGTATCCTTGGGGAAATCACACTTTCTCAGCCTCAGAAGAAAGCAAAAGGCGAACAAATTGCACCAAGGAAACCCCATGATAGGTACACATTAGAATAACCATATGTCAGAAATCATAAAGCACACAGCAGCGGTATCCAGCAATGAAGCGTACCTAGTTTCACTTTGGGTCTGGTCGACTTGCATTTGAAATTTAAAGTTTCACTTTGGGTCTGGTCGACTTGCATTTGAAATTTAAAGTGCTCATCGTTTTTGGAGACTGTACTATCACAATGAACAACCAAGGCTGAAGGGAGCGGTATAGAAATATAGTAAATAAATGAATAAATAATCTTGTTTTGAATAATAGTCATGTGGTGAACTCATACTAGTGAACTCTGAAAAAAGTGTATTTCCTCTAAATTTGTGACTCATTTTTACCGTGTCATGTTTGTAGCTAGAATTTATAGGCTTCTCTCCCTTGAAAATGGCAGGTCATTAATATGGTTGCTTTATTCTTAAAGTAGGAGGTAATATGTTTTCAGACATAGTTTCTAACTTTCCTTCCAAAATCCGAATTGAGATTAGGTGCCTCCATCCAAAGTTGTCTTTTTATGATGGGTGGGAAGATCTTAGAAATTGTTTTGTTATTTATTCGTTCAGTTACTTCCGACTCTTTGTGACCTCATGGACCACCCACGCCAGAGCTCCCTGTCGGCCATCACCACTCCCAGCTCTTTCAGAGTCAAGCCAGTCACTTCAAGGATACCATCCATCCATCTTGCCCTTGGTCAGCCCCTGTTTCTTTTTCCTTCCATTTCCCCCAGTATCACTGTCTTCGCTAATATTTCCTGTCTTCTCATTATGTGGCCAAAGTACTTCATCTTTGTCTCTAATATCCTTGCCTCTAATGAGCAGTCAAGCTTTATTTCCTGAAGTATGGACTGGTTGGATCTTCTCAGGATCCAAAGCACTCTCAGAATTTTCCTCCAGCACCACAGTTAAAAGCATCTATCTTCCTTCCCTCGGCCTTCCTTATGGTCCATCTCTCACATCCATAAGTTATTACTGGGAATACCATTGCTTTAACTATGTGGATCTCCGTTGCCAGTGTGATGTCTCTATTCTTCACTATTTTATCAAGATGGTTCATTGCTCTCCTCCCAAGAAGTAGACGTCTTCTTATTTCCTGGTTGCAGTCTGCGTCTGCAGTAATCTTTGCACCTAGAAATACAAAGTCTGTCACTGCCTCCACGTTTTCTCCCTATATTTGCCAGTTATCAATCAGTCTTGTTGTCACAATCTTGGTTTTTTGTTTAAGTTTAACTGCAACCCAGCGTTTGCACTTTCTTCTTTCACCTTGGTTAGAAGGCTCCTCTGCTCCTTCTCACTTTCAGCCATCAAAGTGGTATCATCTGCATGTCTAAGGTTGTTAATGTTTCTTCCAGCAATTTTAACTCCAGCCTTGGATTTGTCAAGCCCCGCACATCACAAGATGCTTTCTGCATACAAATTGAATACGTTGAGTGAGAGTATACAACTCTGCCATACTCCTTTCCCAATCTTGAACCAGTCTGTTGTTAGAAACTGTAGGCTGATGCAGAAAGAAGGATTTGGTGGGCAATTATGTGATTAAAGAACCAATTAGAAGCCAAGCCTTCTTTGTTATTTATTTATTTATTTAAATGTGTAGGAAAGCGGGCATTGTATTTTCCCCCACTTATGATGCATCAAGGAAGGATGGATGAAGGGAAAACTGGAGTCCTACACAGAATAGGTAAAATGGTTGCACACTGTAAATAGCTGCACCAATCGATAAAACAGTAGTTCTAAACAGTAGCGTTGACACCAATTTTAATGTAAGTAATTTGGCTTTAGGACAGCAATGATAAATAACACAAATATTTTTACATACACAGCGAATTCCAAAAACACAATTAACTTTGTCAGATAATTTTCAGAGTTTATATAAAGAAAATTCCTAATAGTGACTTACAGTACTGAATTTATAGGTAGCTATTTGTGCAGTCATAAATGCAGGAGTCATTCTTTTAATTAATCACCATTCAGAGATTACTCACTTTAAAATATTAGCTATAAGGTCACAGTGCTGATGTTGCAATTGCTGTGCTTTTGCATGCAGAATATAAAAAAGGAATGTAAAACTTCTAACACATTTATTGATGAATATTAAATTTTACTGTTTTCGATAGATGGGTTTGTTTCATAACTGAACTATAATATTTTAACTGATAACAAATGAGAACAGTTTCTCATCAAAAACTCTGCTTCAAAATCACATCATTTTTCTTATGGTCCTACATCCATCCAGTCAATTTTTGTTAGTAATTCTAGAAGTAATATACTAAGACTGGGTCACCTTTATTACAACAATTACAGATTGTAGGCATAAACCTAAAATATGGGCATAAACCTAAAGCATGGAGTTATAAACAAACCTGCTCAGGACTTTACCTCTTAGTATAAGAACAGATAAAAGATTGGATCACCCCTTCCTGATTTAAACTAACTGTGAGCAAGAAAGGGTAACCAAAATGATCAGAAAGTTGGAGCAAAAATATAACAACATTTAGGATTATTTAGCTAGAAGAAAATCAAATAAGAGAAGATCAGGTTGAGATATATAAATAATGAAGGAGATGATGACAATCGAGGGGAACTGAATTCAGGATAGATAAAAAGATGTTGATTTTCACACAGAACGTAAAGCTAAACTGAAACTTGCTGATACAAGATGCCAATTTGAACAAATTTGTGAGAAAGGGAATATTAATGACTACTAATTGTGGATGGGAGGCCTACTGTGGCCTGGATGTTGGATTAGGACTCTTGAAACCAGGATTCAAATCCCTGCTTGGTCATTAAAATCCATTGGATGGTTCTTGGGAATTCGTACTCGCTCAGCCTTAGAGGAAGGCAAGTGCAAACCTCCTTTGAAGAAATAATGCCAAGAAACCCCCATGAGAGGTTCACTTCTGGCTCGGCATTGATCAGAAATAATTTCAAGGAATGCAATCACAAGTGCAAATGGATATATAGCAGGCATGGGCAAACTTTTTGGCTTGGGGGCCGCATGGTGGACCAGAGTAGGGTGGGCGGGCCAGGAGGAAGAGAGTTCTCAAGTCCCCCCCCCCCTGCCCATTCCTCCCCTTCCTCTTCTCTTTTGGAGGCAGAGAGTGAAGGACAGATCAAAAACATTTAGATCCCAAAAATGTTTGGGTTGGCCTTGGTCAGCATGAGATGGTGGACAGGAGAGAAAAAGTGTATCTTTTAAACCCTGTATTGCCTACTCCTGATATTGAATCCTAGAGCTGGAAGAGACCCCCAAGGGCCATCCAGTCTAACCCCCTGCCATGCAGGAAGACACAGTCAAAGCACTCCCGCTAGACAACCTCTGTGGAAAAGTCTCCAGAGAAGGAGGCTCCGCCACACTCTTAGACAGCCTATGCCACTCTCCAACAACTCTTACTCTCAGGAAGTTCTTTCTAATCTTTTCAGTCTAATCTCTGTCATTTGAAACTATTACTCCCTTGTGCCCTGATCTCTAGAACAGCAGAAAGTCAGTTTTCTGTGTCCTCCTCAATGGGGCACCCTTTTAAATCCTGAAACATGGTTCTCATGTTCCCTCTCTACCTTCTCTTCTCCTAGATAAACATCGCCCAGGAGTAAGGAAAAAGAAAAAGAAGGGAGAAAGAAAGGGAGGAAGAGAAGGAAGGGTGGAAGGGAATGGAGGGAGGGAGGAAAGAGGGAAGGAAGGACTAAAGAGGGTGAAAAAGAGGGAAGGTAGGAGGGAGGAAGAAAGAGGGAAGGAAGGGAGGGAGGGAAGAAGGAAGAAAAGAGGGAATGAAGGATAGGATGGTGTCGGAGATGGAGGGCCTGAGAAAAGAGCCCAAGGGGCCGCATCCAGCCCTGGGCCTGAGTTTGCCCATACCTGATTTATAGTATCGCCAGTACTGTGGAAATGTTCCTTAGTATTTCTGTTGTTGGGGAGCATGAATGGAAGAGCACTATTGCACTTTAACTTTAACTTGGTTCATCTAACCATATGAACATAAAATTTAAGGCATTATTTGGGGGAGGGGGAAACCAAGATAACGTATTTATTTATGTATTTATTTGCGGTATTTGTTTACTACCCTTCTCAATCCCGAAGGGGTCTCAGAGCAGTTCACAGTGTTGGCAACAATTCAATTCCATCAATAAAAACAGTATAAAACATCAAAATTGACCCTTCCCGGACCCTGATAAAACATTACTTACTGGTTTGCTTCAGTAAAGTGTAGTTGAAGGTCAATTTACTGTTGTATGCTTAAAGACAAAGTGGCATCAGTTTAATTTCAGAAGTAAATACTTACTGTCTTGTCATTCAGATTAATAGAAAGGAGTGGCAGTGCCTAAAGCTCAAAATGGCTTGTTTGTGTCGTTTTACGCTGTTTTTATAATATTGACTATTAGTTACTCACAAACAAATATTTCCAAATGTTCAATAGCAGCCTTGCATAAGTGGCATTTTTAATCACTTCTTATAGTGTCATGAGGTCTAGTGGCAATTGCAGGTGTTTTATATCACTGCAGGAATTAAACTGTAGTATACATACATCTCTTCCCCAATTAGGACCAGTCACCAGCTAATACTAAACATTGCATAATGTGTGTTATGTCTATCTGTTGGGGGTCAATACATTGATTGTAAAAAGTATACAATTTACACTGTCATTTCAAGTTAGAACTGTAATACTGTTTGAAATTTAATTTTCTGGGGCCATACATTCAATTATATATTTAAAGTGTTTATTACCACGTTAGAATGAAATACTTTAGTTATTTCTGTGTGATACTGGAATCTCTAATATAAATCAAAGCGTTTCCAAAATGGTCTAAAGCCAGAGGGAATGTTTCTGGTTATATATACATATGCAACAGTTGTTTATTAAACATTTGATGTTTGGCTACTGAATATGCCCAGTTCAACTGTCTTGTATTTGAGATTATATTTCTCCATTTTTAAAATTAAAATCATCACAGTGAGCCCTTCAAATTTTTGGGGTTAACAGCACAAGACCCATCTGAAAGTGGAAAATTTCAAATAAAAACCACTATTTTTTTAACCTAAGAGAATATATTTCTTTGACTTTTAAGTCTTCTATTGTGACTCTATGGTCAACTTCCAGCAGAGTCACATAGGAGGACCTAGCGATTCCTAGGAAGAACATTTTGATCAGATCTGTGAATAAGTAAATCTGCAAACGTCAAACCTGCAAATACGAAGGGTCAACTGTATATATAATTCAGTAGGATTCAGACCATTGGTTAAATTCTGTCTTTGAAGTAAACATTTTAAACCAATGCCTCTTTGCCAGTGGTCCTCAAGATATTTTTGGACTTTAGCTTCCAAAATCCCTGACCATCAGCTAAGGTCACATACTGTATGTTGTCCACTACATTTGCCCTCCTTTCTGACAACAGTCCAGCTAGAATGCTGGACTAGATGGGCTGAGGCATTCAGCATGGCTCTTCTTATGTTCTTATGTTCTTATGTTCTACTTTATATGTGGTGTATGGTTCCGTATATCTCTTCCACAACCAAAAAGAAAACCAAAGACCAATGAAGTATATGATTCATTACAAATCAGTGTGTAACATCTAGCTACACCAACTATAGGAAATGAATGTATTTCCTATAACAGCTGCTATAATAGTATTCAATTGAGTATTCATAAGGTTTGTTTGTTTTTGATACATTACAGGCTGTGTTGTTGTTTTTAATATAATTCATCCAAATTGGCTATTAAAGAAACATCAAGCCACACATGCATAAAGAAAAGTACTGTTTAAGAAATGCTGCTTTGATCACCAAACTATGCATCTTGTATTTAGACAAATGGAGGTCAGTGAAATGTTTCAGCAATAATTCAGTGAAACCTAAGTCCTATCTACGCTGCCATATAAGCAGTTTGAAACTGTAGCATATGGTCATGTAGACCCGTATGATGCATATTAACTGTTTTGAACTGTATTATATATCCTAAACAGTTTATAATGTGGTATAGATGGGGCCTTTCATACTTTACTCCTGCAGATAGTATGGAAGAACTAAACTGTGAAGATATTATCTGAGAATTGCAAGACCAGAAATGAACAATTAATAAAGAATCAGCACAGGGTAGATCAACTCAGATTTTAAATTAATGAGGACAAACTAGTTAAGTTTCTGTTAAAACTTTTTGTAAAAGAAGTAATTGCTCACATATTCCATTTGGCAAAATGTTTCTCACGTCTGGGTCCAGCTGCCTACACTTCGGTGCCTCTGTGGAAAGGAAATTCATTTTTTATATTTCATATATCTCAAATTTGGACTGCCTGTCATTTCGCTTAGAATCTTAACATTCTGTTCAGAATTTGATTCTCCATGCTCAATGGTTATTCAGAAGAGAGTTTTCCCCTGCCTACTGTCTGCATAAAATAAACAAGAAAATGCCACAGTTTGGTTGAATTGACATCAAGTTGATTTTTTTTTCATTTTTCCCTTCAGGCTTCCATATGTGCATGCATTTTGTTTTCTGTTTCTTAAAATCTAGTTATATTTGAAATAACCATCAGTTCTCATGAGGTAAGAATTTGCTAGCTGTAATAAGGATGCAGATGTGTTCATAATCACACTAAAAAGGAAACTTATTTTCTCACTTTCTCAAAATCTCACATGAACTTTGTATTGTATTCTACTATTCTGTGATCCTTTAGAACAGGAATTATAATAGAAAATGTCTGTTTATTTTATTACAGTAGCTTGCTGTAATTCCTTCATGTTAAATGGATAATGAACTCACCATAATCTTTCCACCTCTTAGAGATACAACAGATGTCTATGGGTTCTTTTAATTTCTAAAGCAAAACAAAGAGATTATGAAGGATTAATTCTGAATATTTAAATAAGGAACAAGGCTTAACCAGCAAACAGCACTTCAAATGATAAGTGATGCACACTTTCTTATGTGAAGTAGAGTTCAAAATACTGTCATTGCAAAAAGAAAAAAAGGAATCAGCAGGAAATTGGGGGTTGGGGGATATAACCATTTATTGAGGACAAGTATGATTAGCTCTGTGTGTAATGACAAAGGTTGATTTAGGCCAGAAGGATATTCATGTGGCCAAAATACAAATTGATGGTGGTCAATAAATTCATCATAATCATTATCATCAAATACACTAAATTATTGGAAATAAAACACGGATAAGCTCAGTTTTTTCTGCAAAGACAAGACCAGGAACAGAATGTGATAGACCATTAACAACTAGTATAAAAATCAGAATGAAATTAAAGAAGAACTCTAAGTCAATCAGAATACCAAAATACAACATGAAAAATATCCAAGAACAATTTAAAGGCCATAGGAAGAACAGGTTTAAATAGTAAACCTAATTGACCAGGAACCAGAAGAACTGTATACCAAAACCAGGGACAATGTCAGAGAATATGAAAAGATATTATCTGTTGCTTTAAAGAAATAAAAGCCTGATTGAATAACAGATAAAACTCACTGAATGGTTAAGAAAAATCAAGAAACAAAAGTAAAAGATGACACAGGAATAGGAATCCCGAATTCAGCTGTTCAGAAACTTGTGCATAAGAAACAAAGTTCTAGTATAATATTTATTTATTTATTTATTTATTGGTTCGACTTAATATACCGCTCTCTCTGGAGCCCAGAGCGGTTTACAGAGTTAATAGATAAAACACATAAAATGCAATAAAATACAATAAGACCAATTTAAAACCCCCAGTTAATCAATGCATATAAATAAAAAACTAAAACAAAAAGATAGAAAAGAGATCTGTTCCACTGGATTCACAAAATTAAAGGAAATTCAAAGATATAAGGATGAGTGATTCCTCCAAAGAGGAGTGATTTGAAGATTTTAGAAAGTGACAAGGAAAGTCACTTTTTTGAGAAAATGACAAGGAGCAGATAGCATACTAATAGAACTATCAAGCTGGAGAACTGTAATCCACTCCTTTATTTTTATAACTTGTTTATAAAGCTATTGTCCTCCCAACCTTACTATATGCCTGGAAAACGTGGACCATCTACAGATGTCGCACTCAACTCCTGGAATGATTCCATCAGCACTGCCTTCGAAAAATCCTGCAGATCTCTTGGGAAGAAAGGCGAACAAATGTCAGCATGCTGGAAGAAGCATAAACCACCAGCATTGAAGCCATGCTCCTCTGCCATCAACTCTGCTGGACTGGCCACATTGTCTTAATGCCCGATCACCATCTCCCAAAGCAGTTACTATACTCCCAGTTCAAGACAGAAAACGGAATGTAGGTGGAAAGGAAAAGAGATTTAAAAATGGGTTTAAAGCTAACCATTAAAATTGTGGCATAGACATCGAGAACTGGGAAGCCCTGGCCCTTGAGCACTCTAACCGGAGGTCACCTGTGACCAGCAATGCTGTGGAATTTGAAGAGGTACGAATGTAGAGCGAAAGCGAGAGATGTGCCAAGAGGAAGGCATGTCAAGCCAACCCTGACTGGGACCGCCTTCCATTTGGAAATCGATGTCCTCACTGTGGAAGAACATGTGGGTCAAGAATAGTACTCCACAGTCACCTGCAATGAAGGATCACCTAAGTAAGCTGTTTCAAGCTGTAGAGATGCAATCCACTCCTTTTTTAAAAAATCTACCAACAAATGTGAAAAGCACAACATTGGCCGTCAGACTGTGTTTTGCCAGAAAGCTAGAATTCTTCTTTGGATTCAGAGACAATAAGCACACAAGTGGTTAAAATTGCAAGATTCTATTAAAAAGCGGGCAAAAGGATCAAAGAAAGAAACATTAACCTATCATGTCTATTCCTCCTTCAACCAATATTGTCACGAACTCCTGGAACAACAGCAACTAATGCTCCCAGTCAGTCTGCAGCACTTTCCCAGTAGTGGTCTGAAGTAAAGTTCAACTTTAGGCCAAATTATCAGGGTTTTTATAACTGTCCAGATTAATTAACCACTTCGTTTTACTCAGATATCACCCAATTGTGTAAATAATACACAATTTTGCATTGTCCTATTAATAAAATTAAAACATGATAGATAAGCCAAGTGAGTGGACAGCAGCCAGGGCCGTAGCCAGAATTTTGATTAGCGGGGGGGGGGGGCTGAGTTTGGTTCGGGGGGGGGGCTGAGACTGGGTGGAAGAGGGTCTACCCTAGCAAACCGTTTGTATTGTTATCCCAATAACCCCATTAATGTGGGATATAATGAGCATGGTGATCAGATCATGATATGAATAAACATAACAGTTTAAATAATGTACCAGTAAGGCCTTTTCGCGGACCACCCTGAGAATTTCGGGGGGGGGCTAAAGCCCCCTTAGCCCCCCCCCCCTGGCTACATGCCTGACAGCAGCTAAGAAAACAAATGAGTGGATTTCAGCCAAATTTACTAATTGGATGGCATCCCCACGCATTCCAAGTTAATACCTTCCTAATCAATTCTGACTTTGAAATATATTCAACAAAATAGTCCTTAAAGAAACTTTAACCTTCAAGGTCTTTTAGGCCTTACTATATTTGGAGTGACAAAAGCTGGGTTCAGAAAAGAAAGAGGCAGATCATATCATAAACATACGTTGAAGAATGGAACATGCCAAAGAATATCCGGGGGGCAGGGGGGAGAGTTGGTCAAGTTGTGCTTTACAGATTAACACAAAGATGTATAGATTATTAGAGATATTGTAAAGGAAATGGAAGTGCCACAACACCTGATTGTCCTGATGTGCAACCTATATTCTGCACATGATGCTACTCAAGACACAATATGGAAAAATAGAATGTTTTCCCATTGGCAAGGAGATCGGAGAACACTACATTTTATCATACTGTGTTTGTCATTAATGTTAACAATTATATGGAAAGTAGAAGTAGACTAAAAAGAAGCAGGTGTTAAAGCTGGGGATGAAACATCCCCTGGGGTCCTTGGGACCTGACCTTCCTGGATAGACCACACAACAGCTATGGTACAACGGGTTTTATTTAGAATAAGCAGGTATAGGAAAGAGCCTGAGGCAATATAAGACCTCCAGGTAGCAGCAATCAACAGGAACCGCGGTAAGTACCCGTATTTTTCGCTCTATAAGACGCACCTGCTGATAAGACGCACCTAGATTTTAGAGGAGGAAAATAGGAAAAAAATATTTTGAGCCAAAAAGTGGGCAAAATTTTTTATTACAATAACAGAATAACTTAACATGAACAATAGCCAACAGCAGCATTAAGAACCATCATTACTGTAAAAGATAAGGTCTCTAGTCATTGGGAAATCCCAAAAATTCCTCAGAACTGTCCGAACTTGTCACGATCAGTGGCTCACTATCACTGGTGTCAGGGTCTTCATAAAGGACATCATCCTCTGAACCATTCAAGGCATTACTGATGCCACATTTCTTGAAGGAACTTACAACCGTTTCATCCTTCACGGCTTGCCATGACGTTTTCACCCACTCACAAACTTGAGTGATGGTGGGCCTTTTCATTCTTCCAGTGGGTGTCAGGTCATGATTCCCAGCAGCCATCCACTTGTTTCACTCCTCTCACATGAACACTTTAAATGGCTTGTTAAGTGAAACATCCAGAGGTTGCAACTGGATGTTTCAGGAATGACAGCTAGATGGGTCTTTGCTAATTTAAAGATTTTTTTTGTGTTGTCACTGATATGTGCCCTAAACTGGTCAAGTACTAGTAGGGCAGGTTTCTTCAGAAGCCCTCCAGGGCGTTTGGACCACACTTTTTCTATCCATATTTTCATTCCACCTTCATCCATCCATCCTTTCTCATGAACATGGACAATAACTCCACGTGGGATCACCTCTTTCGGCATGGTTTTTCTTTTGAAAATTATCTTTTTTTTATTAAAGAGTTTTATTGTTTAAAAAGGAACAGAACAAAAACATTTATACATACTACCATTCTACATCAATAATATGACATGAGGGGAGAGGGAAGGGGGGTAGGGGAGTAGGGTTTACATTCAGGGTGACGATACAAAACCATGCAGCACAACATTCTCCCACATTAAAAAGGACATGGGTTGACTTCACCCACGGCCTCGGACTGTGCTCTTTCTTTGAGCTCATCGCCATTCCTATAGGGTATATCCGCATAGGTTCCCAAGGGGGTCCATTGTCCTTATCGTCTGTATATTTTTTTTAGATCCAATACCCTTTCAGGTCAACTGACCTCTTTTCCTTGACAAATAATATAAATGGTTTCCAAGTTTCAGTGAAGGACTCTGTGGACCCTTGTCTCATTAAATAGGTTAGTTTGTCATTTTCAGCTATATCCAGGAGTTTGTTTATAATCTCTTTGTTGTCGGAGCTTCTTTATTCCTCCAGTGCTTTGCCCATACTATTCTTGCTGCCGTCACAATGTGGATAAACAGCCTCTTCCTCCTTCCCTCCTTCCCTCCGGGCTCTCTCCTTCGGGATGTAGTCAGAGCCACCGGCGGCGAGGCCTTCCTCACCTTCGGCAGAGCGCAACTAAGTGACGTCAGGAAGAAGCGCCTCTGTCTTCGTGCCACGAGGCCCCCCACGGAGAACAGAAGACAGAGGCGCTTCTTCCTGACGTCACTTAGTCGCGCCTCTGCCGAAGGGGAGAGAAGGCCCCGCCGCCGGCTCTGACTACATCCCGAAGGAGAGCCCGGAGGGAAGGAGGAAGAGGCCGCAGCGCCTCCGCAGGGTTCCTCCGCGCCGCCGGTGAGTGAAACCCCCCTCTGCTCCCCCCCTCCCTGCCTCGCGTCGCAGCATAAGACGCAGGTGATTTTTCCTCCCACTTTGGGAGGAAAAAAACTGCGTCTTATGGTGCGAAAAATACGGTATATAATCCGCAGCAATAGGATCTCAAGCGGAGGAAAACAGGAACAAGCTGGATGCAATAGGAAGTCTCTTAAAGGATCCCCACCGGTTTTATAGAGGCAGGGAGCGGCTTCTTAGTAGCAACAAAGTCCTTTAGCATTAAAGTCTTTGCAGGAACAGTTCAGGAACAGTCCACAGACGTGGCAGTGACCAAGGAACAAGGCACAACGCGGGATCGAGTCAGCCCGGTGTTGGCTGGCTGGCACAAGCTTGCTGGAAGGCCCAAGGCGGCCCTTCTTCCAGTAGCGTCTCCTTAGCGCGCCATTGGTACGAGATGCCTGCAATGGGCATCCTTTGGCAATTATAGTGTTCACTGGCTTTGATCTATGTGTGTCGAGTGTCACTGTTCCATGATTGATGGTCATCTATATGTTATGATACCTCAGTCCTTCAGGAATGCGCTGCTCGTTAGCGGTTCACATCTGGACGGAAGGGAGGCAGACTCTCGGCTCCTTTGGAGCGCCTTGCTATCAGGGAGGCTGGATGGTACAACCTTGAGCTGCCTATGTTATGCATTCATCCCTGGCTTCTCACGGGAAAGGCCGAGAGGCCCAGGGAAAGGTTTGAGAGTGTAACAAGCTGGCTTGGGTAGCTTTTTACTGCCCTCACGGCTAAAGTCTCGCCCAAGCAAAAGTGATGCCTGAGGCCCTTGAGGTGTGACACAATTTAAGATATGCAGATGATGCCATATTACTTGGAAAAATAGCATATGGGTGTTATCAACAAGGTAAATTTACCTGAAAGGGAGACATAAAATATGTTTCTCCTAGCTTTCCAATACCAATTCAGTGTTTGTCAAGTACGGTCGGCAATTATGCTATAACAGTTAACATATGATCTCCTTTTCCTCTCTGCCCTTTTTCTTATATCACATGATTGATTTTTCTTATATCACACCATTGATATACACATTAAAATCTTTTGAAAGGGAGTGGTTTTAAATGACACCATTGCTATTTAGAAGCTGTCACCTTTCACATTCACATTTCTTTCTCTTCTTGAGCAACAGAAGTTGAATTGTTGAGTTCAGAACCTCAGGCCCTGGAGTTGAATGCATCATACCCAGAGTTCTTCAGAAGATCACTCCATCTTCCCCATGCCATCATTACTTGAAGACTTCCTAGTTTTCTGTGTCCCTTTCCCAGCTCTAAAATGTTGAAACACCTTTAGTTATTGATATTAAAGCTAATATAAGTATTTTTTTGTTCTAATCTTTTTCAGCACCCACAAAGGCAACGTGCCTAAGTTTATTTCTGACATTGCATTATCCTTCAGAAGATCTCACCCACAATAACCTAAATGTGTAGTGAACACATTATCTCAGTTTGCATGATGAATAATTCCAGGGAAGAGATAGCTGTGTGAGAGATGTCTTATAGAGCAATGCAAAGGAATTCTTATGGCAAATACTGGTAGTCCAAGGGTCAAATGGCTTGAAAAATAGCCACACTGTGATGATTCTGTTCCTTATTATTTATCCTGCCATTTGGGTTTACAATGTTCTTGGCTGCCTAAACCAATATTATTTTACAGTACAGACTGTGACAAAATAGGTTTTGAAGTGTGACTGGTAAGCTGTGGGAGAGATTTACTAGATATTGTCCCTTATTTAATCCTTTCTCTATATCTTGCAGGGAATTGGTCTAAACCTGTGTGGTAGGTAGATAGATAGATAGATAGATAGATAGATAGATAGATAGATAGATAGATCATATCAAGAAACTATGGATGCAGAAATGAAGTGTTTATAATCAACGAGCAAACACAACAAGAAATATTTGCTCAATTTATTTACCAATATTTTTGCTTTGTTTGACTCCAAGGGGAAGGGAAAGCCTCACTAAAAGCAATTTCCTCAGAGTGATCTGTATCCATGCAACAATATAAAAATAAATTAAAAATAAATGTTTTCCTTTGAGGTGTGAATGTCCCTTTTACTTTGAAATATGATAGGCATTTGTGCTTTATCACGCTTAAGATTAAAACTCATCCAGTGTTCAACATTTCAAAAAAGTCAGTATTTTTCTAGTTGTTTGTCACAAACCACATCGCTTTTATTTGTTTATTTATTTACCATATTTATACCCCACCCTTCTCGCCCCAAAGGGGACTCAGAGCAACTCACATATAAATAGGCAACAATTCGATGCCATACAAACATCCATTCAGCAAATAAATATATACATTAAAACCAACTGTTTAAAACATCTCAAATATTAAAGCCAATTCTCATCAGTTTTGACAATGTATATAGAGCTATCTCTGCAAGTAGGTATCCAGAAAGGATATTCCAGGTTTTAGAGTCTAAAGTGGCACAAACCATTCTACTACCCAGTACCTCCAAGCCCAGTGTTTTCATCTGTATAGGTAAATCCAATTTTAAGATTTGTTTATTGATGTATTCTAGAAAGAGAGTGAAGGGTGATTCAGGGAGGTGAGACACTGCAATAGATAGGTTTAATCAATCCTATATATCAGATTGAGCATCTACTGTTCCTTAGGCTATTTTAACCCTTCACTGGACTTTGTAGGCTGCATACCACCAACACTTCCCCGAATTTAGTCCCTTGAAGCCTCTGAATGACATAATTTGCACTCTAAATGTAATCGCCTCCCCCAAGCCGAGGTGATAGTCAATTAATAGGAAAATCCGAGCTCCTTCCAAGGTTTCTGGAAGCCAGTTGGAGACTTTTTTTTTCGTGGACAGGGTTGTTGGAGAGACCCAGAGACATTCTGCGACCATATGTGCCCCATAAGCATCATTGCACACCATTTAATACAGTGCCTGAAAGTTGTCAGAGATGAACGTGAATCGTGAAAAGTGTCTTTTAAAAAGTTCATATTTTAAGAAGGGATGGAGATCTTATATTTTTCAAATGTTGAATTGATTAAAGCTGGGTTCTAGCACTCTTCTAGCATTCCTAATTATTGGATATGGATTTGGGGTCCAATGTCATCAGTAAAGTATCCCTAGCATATAGATTTGCAACTTGAATAATTTAACCACTAAAGTGTCATAGGATGTTATTGTTTTCTTCTGACCTTATATTGTTCTTCCTATATAGCCATCTCTACGAAACCTAATGTTCTATATTTTATGTTGAATGTGTTGGATTTCCCTCTTTTTTTGCAATACCTTCAGGATTTAAATTTGTTTTTACTCCAGGGTTATTAGTCAGAATGAAGTGGGATCAAATCTTGTAGAAGCCTAGCTAGTGAGAATTGAAGATCGCAGACACAAAATTTATGGAGTGACAGATAAACAGTCGCCTCTTCATACTAGCTAAACATGGAGTATTTAAAGGAGATTAAAGATACAATGATACAATCAACATTTAGTATGAGTTAGTTAAACATGTATTTCCTCCTCCTGAATTATTCAGTCTTACAAAAACACTTCACTCTCATGAAATAAAGATTCATTCAAAGGAAATGAATGAACTACTTATAAGTGTCTTGAGAGTTCATTTAGCATTGTAGTTATTGTGGTAGAAGACCAGAATGGTTTCCTTCCCAAAAGACAATTAGCTACAAACATAAGGACTATACTAAATCTGATAGAGTACTATGATAAGAACATTAACAGGGAGATCGCAATGGTATTTGTAGACGCGGAAAAAGCGTTTGATAAAATAAACTGGGACTTCCTAAAATGGATGCTCAAGGAAATCGATGTTGGATTCGGCTTCATGAACCTAATTTCAGCGATCTACTCAGAGCAATCGGGCAGATTAATAATCAATCAGGGAAAGTCAAATAGGATAAACATAGAAAAAGGGGTGAGACAGGGTTGTCCCCTCTCCCCCTTACTCTTCATCTTCCTACTAGAAATCCTGCTAGAAGAAATAAGGAAAGATGAGAACCTCAAGGGAGCAAGAATAAAGAAAAACATAACCAAAGTGCTTGCCTTTGCGGATGATCTGGCGTTAATAGTTGAGGACCCAAAAGATCGCATCATGCAGTGGCTGGACAAAATAGAAGAATTTGGAGCCGTGGCAGGATTTAAAATTAACAAAGAAAAAACCCAAATCCTGGTGAAGAACATGAAGGAAGAGAGAAAACAACAACTCCAAGAAAGGACTGGGATGAAAATAACGAATAGGGTGAAGTACCTCGGAGTGAACTTGTCTCCAAAAAATTCTAAATTGTTTAAAAATAATTATGGAACAAAGTGGACCGAAATCAAGAAAGATCTCACCAATTGGTCAAAATTAAACCTGTCATTCCTAGGGAGGGTGGCGTCCGTCAAAATGATGGTGCTCCCCAAAATAAACTTTCTGTTTGCATCACTCCCCATTATTAAGAAAGATACACAATTCAGCCAATGGGACAAGGACCTCTCCAAATATATTTGGGGAGGGAAAAAGCCGAGGGTAAGGTGGAAAGTTCTACAACAAACAAAAGAAAAGGGAGGCATAGGACTCCCGAATCTCAAACTCTTATTTCGAGGCTAACTGCTTGAATTGGTTGGGAGAGTGGTGCAGGCTTAAGAATGACAGGCTACTTGATCTGGAAGGATTTGAACTACGATTCGGGTTCCATGGATACTTGCATTATAATAAACTCAAGGTTGACGCCAACTTTAAAAATCACAGTATAAGACACACCCTGATAAAGACCTGGGTAAGTATTAAAAAAACTTTGGGGCAAGAACTCCATTGTGGTCATCCCCGCTAGAAGCTTTTAAGATTCGTCAGCTTGACAATAGGAAATGGTTGACATACAATGATATCCTAAGATGGAATGGAATTAGATATGAATTAAGACCAAAATCACAGATAAATATGGATAAAGAAATAGATTGGTTCCCCTACCTTCAATTAAGGGAAAAATTCAAAGAGGATGTAGAAAAGGGATTTGAAGAATCAAAAAATGAGCTCGAAGAGATTATCTTCGATGATAAACCAAAAAAGGTGGGTAGAATCTATAAAGTATTACTAAATTGGAGTAACGAAGGAAAAGGGGAAGAAAATTACAAAAAACAATGGTCACGGAATATAGGATATAAAATCAGCGAGGCCACTTGGAGTGAAATTTGGAAGAAGAATGTCAACATTTCCTACTGTTATAGTTACAAAGAAAACTGGACGAAACTGATCTACAGGTGGTACCTAACTCCAAATAAATTATCTAAAATATATAAAAATTCCAATCCAGATTGCTGGAATTGTAAAAAAAAGAATGGGGGCACTTACTTCCACCTGTGGTGGTTGTGCCCAAAGGCAGATAGATTTTGGAGCGGGGTACACAGTGAATTGGAAAAGCTGCTCAAAAAGGATTTGGTGAGAAGTCCAGAACTATTCCTGCTAGGAATTGTGGACCCCTCCTGGGACACCAAGGACAGGAGAACATTCATCTTGGCAGCTACAGCAGCCAAGTTGGTTTATGCCAAATATTGGAAGTCCCAGGAGGAGCCCACCATAGAAGAATGGCAGCTGAAAGTAATGGATACAGTCCAAATGGAAGTCCTGACAGAGGCCCTGAGAGAGGAGGGGAAAAAAGGAGGGGAGAGTACAAAATGGGACTGGTCAGGGATAGTTGAATACTTTAAAAAAGCAAAGAATATAGATCTAAGGGTGAAGGGGACTTAGATTATAATGTCGAGGAATTAAGTAAGTATAGCAATAAATATAGGACGAGAGTAACCACTATGGGGAGAGGAGGCACGGCCCTCCACGGGAAATTGCTACTACCTTGTAATGCTCGGACCGTCTTAACGCCCAAGTTTGTCTCCCTTAAAACTTAGGCTGCATCGGCCAAAAGGATTTAAATATGGTGGAACCAAAGACTGTGCAACCAACCGCAAAAGTCAAGATGGACAATCCAACAATACCGTCAAACCTTCGGTTCACTCTCAAACAGTCACTAACTTTACTGCACTCTTTCACACTATCTCTCTTCTCCAAATGGTTTCTATTTCTTTTCTCTGTACCCAGAGACATCAGTTCTGGGGAGCGCACGCGGACTGACTCGGAGGAAACCTCCCTTGGTTTTCTGTATTTTTGACTTTCTTTTTAATTATTGTATAATCCTCAATAAAAACCTTTATATTTAAAAAAAGCATTGTAGTTATTGTTATGAGCTGTAAATGTTAACTATTGATATCCAGGTACAGTCACAACTCAACCCTACAGCCATTAGGTAGACCAGGCCTGCACAACCTGACAGTAATAAGGGGCTGAAATTAAATAGGCTAAACCTCTTTGGGCCGCAGATGGTTTTTTTAGTGCCTCTCGGGGTTTGGGAGAGGGTGCCTTTCCCTCAGAGCAAGCAGCAAAATGGATTAGCCTCAATTTCCCCACCTTCCCTCAGCATGGTGGCAGGTTGCAGTCCTTTTTCTGAGAGAAAGAAATGCCTCAGCTCTTGCCTTCACAGCTCTTCCTTTCTCTTTGCTTCTAGGTTCGCTCTGCCATCTCCTCCCTTGGGGGGGGGGGGGGATCACCATTTCTGCCCCATTCAGTTCCCTTTGTGAGGGAGAAACTTAGCTTCACTATAAAGGCCACACAACAACTTCATGGTGAAGCTACATTTCTCCCTCAGAAGGCAGGGAGTTTATGGTTTTTCCCTCCATAGGAGAAGGAGATAACAGATGCAACCGAGGGGCAAGTAAAAAGGATGAGCCAAGGTTTTCCCTCACATGCAAACAGTGGGGAGTTGGCGGTTTTGCTGCTGGATGAAAAGGAGATGAAAGAGAAAGGAAGAATGGCAGAGGCATGAACTGAGGCTCCTCTTCTTTATCGCCTCCTTTTCCCTCTAAAGTATTCAATTAAATGTTAACTGTTAATATAACCTGTAGCCTGGGATTCCAACCTCCCTGAACAAAAGTCTGATACCCCTTATAATTTCATCACTGCTCCCTACTACTCCAACAACTTCCCCAGGCTGCTTTCTCAACTGAGACAAGTACATCGGGCATCCTGACTGGATCTATTGGTGGCTCCCTCTTTGTCACAGGTTAGTTTCATAACTGGGACATACAAAAAGGAACTGTGTAGAGTGGTGGTTCCCAACCTGTGGTCAGTGGACCACCAGTTGTCCACAAAAAATGAAAGTATGGTCTGTGGCCTCACAACTACTACCCCGTTGCCTCAAAACCACTTGGCAATGAGAGAGACTGGTCTTGTGAAACCCTCTTATAGTGCCAATCCAGCGGGAATGTTGGGAGGGAAGAGGCTGACTATCCACGAAAGATTACTACTACAACATCAGCTTTAGATTATTCAATAATTTTTTTCTGTGGGCAAGCAGATGGTGACTACTGGATGGCATATGTTCTATATCAGAAACTAGAGCTTAAGTGGTTTATCCAATGCAATTTTCTGAATCAGCATCCCATATAACCAAACCAAATCTAAAGTTGACTAAAAACTGATTTGGAACCTTTTTGGTACTAATGTTGGAGAGTAGTCCCTGGTCAAAAAAAGTTTGGAAATAATTGGCATAGAGGTAAAACACTTGGTGGAGAGAATGGTGGGTTCCAATGGCTACTCTGCTGTAGTGCTGTCTAACTTCCCTTTCTGAGACTTATTCGCAGAGCCTCTGAGGACCACACCAAAGCTATGGGAGGGCTACACCTGGCCCCTGGGCCACATTATGCAGAACTGAGGTAGACATAGACAAGTTGCCTTTGCAGCATATGGTTGGACCTGGTATCTGCTTGGATTGGTCTTCAGGACTCAGCATAAACACCAAAATGCATGGATGCTCAAAAATCATCATATAGAATGGCATAGTAAAATGATGTTGCATATATAAAATGACAGAATCAAGGTTTGCTTTTAGGATTAAAATTATATTGTCAGTGATTGAATCTATGCATACAAAGAACTAACTGTACTAAATTTGGCTTTAACCGTTTAGCTTTGGTGTTTTTTCCCCTTACTGCAGTAGCTCTCAACCTGGGGTCACCAGATGTTTTTGGCCTACTACTCCCAGAAATCCCAGCCAGTTTACCAACTGTTAGGATTTCTATGAGTTGAAGGCCAAAAACATCTGGGGACCGCAGGTTGAGAACTACTGCCTTACTGCATCTTGATGGGCCATGTTTTTCCTATCTACAGAGATTGCATTTTGTACTTCTTCATTTTTCTGTGCTATATCTGAGCCACCTCTGATAACCTTTTATTAATTAAGCCTCTTTATTTGTGAGTCAGCATTGTTGTTACATTTTTTAAAAAGTTTTTCACTTTTGCTTAGTACACTCTCATGTGTCTTGATATAAATATCTTGTACCAAAATTTAGGGTTTTTTTTACTTTAGTAGGTGCTTGTTTTTGTAAGAAATGAGCTTCGTAGTAAATATTTTACTTAACATGCTACATATTGCACTATTTGCTTTTCGTCTGTTTTGACCTGTTCCAGAGAAATACATTGGGTTTGATTTCTTGTTTTTGATTCAGCTGGCCCAAAGGTATGTTATTGTAGCTTATATCTGACAAATAACTATATTGATATCTTAAGTCATATGCTGTAGTCATCCTAGTGCAAGAAAGCGTTGTAAAAACTGGTGCTTTCAACTCATGTATTGCTTGTGAATGAACTATCTCATATACACCCCATGAAAAGTAAATCAAGGCTATGAGTTAATACCCAAAGCATGAAGAATGCTGATAAGATTTTCCAGCCCTCGAGCAGGGTTTTGGCATTGTTAACTTGTTATATAGTGTGCAGTATCTTGGTTTCAGGTGCTTAAGGATTTCGGTGCTATAATAAAGAGGAGATATCAAACCAGGAGGCAGTTTTCACATGTGAGTTAAATGTGCTTAAATCCTAGTATATAGCAAGGCTGGGCAATTATGGAGGTGCATTCCTGGCATGTTTTGGTGCATCAAAAGTAAATCATCATCATAATCATAATCATCTTTATTACTTGACTAGCTTGGGGACCCGGCGGTGCCCGGGTCATTTGAGAAGTGCAGCAGGATGTAGAGTGGGTCATGGGGGCTCTGTGTGCCAAGTTTGGTCTTGATCCATCATTATTGGGAGTTGCAGTGGTATCATGAAATTACTGAAGGTAGTGGAAGTCCCATCATCTCTGGTCCACCCTCCCCCAAAGTGTAGTAGGATGTAGATTGGGTCATGGGGGCTCTGTGTGCTAAGTTTGGTCTGTATTGGTGAATGGATGAGGGTTGCATTGTTTTTAGGAAGTGAGTGAAGGTACTTCAAGTCCCATCATCCATGTTCTGCCCCCCTCCAAACTTCAGTAGGATGTAGAGTGGGTCACTGGGGCTCTGTGTGCCAAGTGTGGTCTTTATCAGTGTTTGTTGGGGGCCACAGTGGTCTGTGGGAACAGAGGGGTGTGAAAGTACTACAAATCCCATGATCCATTGTCAGTCCTCCCCCAAACCTCAGCAGGACGTGAAGGCAGTCATAGGGGTTATGTGTGCCAAGTGTGGTCTCGATCAGTAATTGGATGAGGGTCACAGCGGACTTGGGAGGTGAGTAGAGGTACTTCAAGTCCCATCATCCATGGTCCACCCTCCTCCGATCTGCACCAGGATGTAGAGTGGCCATGAGGGCTCTGTGTGGCAGGTTTCGTGTTGATCAGTCATAATATTAAGTTTGTAGCAGTCTTGGAAAGTGAGCGAAGGTACTGCAAGTCCCATCATCCATGTTCTGGCCCCCTCCAAATTTCAGTAGTATGTAGAGTGGGTCACTGGGGCTCTGTGTGCCAAGTGTGGTCTTTATCAGTGTTTGTTGGGGGCCACAGTGGTCTGTGGGAACAGAGGGGTGTGAAAGTACTACAAATCCCATGATCCATTGTCAGTCCTCTCCCAAACCTCAGCAGGACGTAAAGGCAGTCATAGGGGTTATGTATGCCAAGTTTGGTCTCGATCAGTGATTGGATGAGGGTTGCAGCGAACCTGGGAAGTGAGTAGAGGTACTTCAAGTCCCATCATCCATGGTCCACCCTCCTCCAAACTGCACCAGGACGTAGAGTGGGTCATGGGGGCTGTGTGCTAAGTATGGTCTGTATTGGTCCTTTTTGGTGGCCTCAGTGGTCTGTGGGAACCAAAGTGTTTGAAAGTACTACAAATCCCATAATCCGTCGGTCATGTCCCCCGAACCGCACCAGGACGTAAAGGGGGTTAGGGGGGGTTATGTGTACCAAGTTTGGTGCAGGTCCATCACCCGCGCTGGTCGCTGTGGCCTGTGAAAGTGGCTGCCACATATCCGCCCTGCCACATATCCGCCCTGGCCTGTGAAAGTGGCTGCCACATATCCGCCCTTCCGCCCTCTGCACACATACATACATACAAACATTCCGTTTTATAAAGGTATACAGATACAGATAGTCGCCCTCCACCGAGGTGCTCTGAACGACTTACAGCACAGCAACAATAAACAATACAATAGCAGTTAAAATTTACAGGTTACAAATATTTATAAAACATCACTTCAAACATTCCAGCCATTATTTTACTCTTTTTTCTTCCTTTCTTTTTTTTAACTAGGAGAAGCAAACAGGTGCCCTGGAAATTCTTGGTGTTTTTGTGTGTGTGATTTTGTGAATACACACATACGGACTTACTATGCTTGCACAGGCTCTAACAGTAAGCTTTCTAAGTTCTGATTTTCAAGTTTTGGTGGTAACTCTGCTCATTCCTCCCCAGGGCATAAAAGATGCTCTGGCTCCAGCTCCTCAGTTCCTTTTGTTCCTCCGCCACCACAGCTCGCTCGCTCGCTCGCTCTCTCTCTCTCTCTCTCTCTCTCGCTCGCTCGCTCTCTCTCTCTCTCTCTCTCTCTCTCTCTCGCTAGCTCTCTCTCTCTCTCTCTCTCTCTCTCTCTCTCTCTCAAGCATTGCTCTTGTCCGCATGATCCGCATACCTCACCTTCTCAAATTGATTTTCCTCCCAAAATTATTTGAGAATGTCTTAGAATGAGATTTCAGGAAGGTCCCAAGGGCCACCTACAGTTCGTAATCACACCATAGCCATGTCTACACTAAACATTTAATGCAGCTTCAAGCTATCTCCAAAATATGACTGCTAGTTTATTCATACTGTGAAAGCAACTGCAGTGCACCTTAAGTCCAGCAATCCAACACAAAGTCAGGGGAAAATCTGAAATGAAGCCTTTCATGCACACCAGCACATTGTAATATACTGTAAATGACATTGCACATTGGAATCGGTTCCACAGAATGCTAATTACTGTGTGAATTCCCAAAGTGCTCCTGTGATATGCACATGCATATTCCAGAGACGGGATGTGGAGGGGGTGGGAACATAACAAAACAGCATTGTTCAATACTGGGTTCAAATAGACCTGTTCAAGTAGATGTGCCCCTGATATATAACATGGAACACATTTCTATGCTGTAAGTATCAAAATTTACCAAGCTATCAGAAACTATTTTGAAAAAACTTTTGCAATCCAATTGTATATATGCATTATTTTATGAAAAATATTATAATCTAAAGAGCCATGCACATATTTGTGAATGCATATACACAGAATGAGGTGTGGCAGAAAGGCATTAAATTTCTGTTTTACCCTGCACCATTTGCTGTATAAATGTTAATGGTGTTTGCCTAATAAGTTAGATAACCCATTGATGTTGGGAATCAAAGGGGAGCATTTCAGAACAGTTTGTTTGAACATTCATCCAGAACATCAATATAGATTAAGCGTTTAATTTTCAACTTGAACAGCCAGAAAGATTTTGTCAATGCCAAGACCACTGCTACTGGCCTTTATAGAGTGCAGGCTAGTGTCTTTGGGTGTAGAAAGTAACTAATTCATACTACCAGGATGGTACCAATATATTTTCCCTAATGTACAGGAATGGAAAATATGGTCAATTTTTTTAAAGCTTCAGAGGAAAGAGTTTAGCACAGGGGTGCCCAGGATGGTGATCGTGATCACCCGTGTGATCTTTGGGCCTCATCCGGGTGATCTTCCTGCCCTGACCAGGTCAATTTACTTGTTGCCGCTGCCGCGCGCGTGCTCCCGCGCACACACGCTCCCAGCGCCGCCTTCTTCCGCTCTCGGGGCTTTGGAGACCGCTTTGAGCAGAGCATGGAGCTCTTGAGGTATGGGCTGGGAAGGGCAGGGCGGCGACAGAGGAGAAGGAGGCCGAAGCAGCCCGAGGGGGAAAAGAGCCACGCCCAGCTCGGCCTCGGAGGGCTCAGCCTCCTGAGGGGTGATGCAATTGACAGCCGGCGAAGAAGGAAGAAGCCGCGCTGGCGGAAGAAGGCTGCGGTGGGAGAGCGCGTGGGGCTTCCACCCTGCCTCTCGTCTGGAAGCTGTGGTGAGAGAGGCAGGAAGCCCCGCGCGCTCTCCCGCCGCAGCCTTCTTCCGCCAGCGCGGCTTCTTCCTTCTTCGCCGGCTGACAGTCGCATCACCCCTCAGGAGGCTGAGCCCTCCGAGCCGGGCTTGGCTCTTTTCCCCCTCGGGCTGCTTCGGCGCTGGTTCTTCCCCCACGGGCTGCTTCGGCCTCCTCCTCCCCTGTCGCCTCCCAGCCCGCACATCAAGAGCTCCACGCTCTGCCTCCATCCATTTCCGCCCAGCGTGCATGCGCCAACGCTAGAAGCGGTCTCCAAAGCTGCGCGAGCGGAGGAAGGCGGCACAGGGAGCTGGCGCGCCGGTGACAACAAGTAATCTTTAGACTGTTTTTTTTAAAGTAGCTCGCAGGCTGAAAAAGTGTGGGCACCCCTGGTTTAGCAGCTTTCCTCTTGCTCATATATTTAGCCTCCTCAAAACATTAAGATATAGGATTTGTGTGATTGCGTTGCATGTTAAATGCCTAGGCGTTCGTTTCAAAGGCTGGCTATAACAAGTGAAATATTTGATGTTGACCGAACATCCTTAAAGAAGGAAGGAGTCAAGCCTTTTTATCATCATTGTTAATATAATTCTTGCTGTTATTGAGCTGTACTTTAAATATGAACAGGCAGAAAATCTTGGTTCATGTTCTAATCATGTAGTCGAATGAGATTAAGCAGAGCACTCAAAAGTTCATTGAAAATAGCACTTTGCCTAATTCCACATATTCTGGCTGACATCCTGTTGGTTGAAACCCAACTAGAATTGACCTGTTAATGAGTTGATTAGTTGTCAATTAGTCAGAATATCAGTAAATCTCTTTGATCTGAAGGATCTACTTTAGTCAGAACGGGGGATACAGTTTAGTTGTCTGTGTGAGTTTGAGAGAGAGAAGGCAGGATCAAGGAGGGGGAAAAAGGGAATTCCTGGCTTTTTTAGGACAAACGGAATGTTCTTGGAGTTTCCAGAAAGTGTCAGAATCAGAACTAACAGTGTGTCTGATACTATTGTAGTTGTTGGTTAAAGGAACTTGGGAACTTCAGTATAGGAGAGTCACAATCAAAGTGAAGTAGAGAAGTCACTTCAGTTTCTTTTTTCAACAGGGCTCCTGGCTGAAATGTTATCAAAGCTGCCTATTTTTGCCCCACAAAAGAGAATTGACTGACTTTATTATTTCTGAGTCGCCCTCCACGTTAGTGCTCCGGGCGACTTACATACAACAAATTCCACAATTAAAATAGAGTATTTAAAACTAGATTAAAATATTCAGTGGTTAAATGCAGGGGCCAGGCTCGGTATTTGAGTTCCTGGTTCTGCATTAACCATGGGCTTTCCTAAATAGCCAGGTCTTCAGAGCGGTCAGGAACTGGGGCAGGTCGAGGGAGGCTCTCTGGTCCGGTGGCATCAAGTTCCAAAGAACGGGGGCCACAACGGAGAACGATCTCCGTCTCGTGGTCTCCAGGTGGGCCTCTTTCAAGCCTGGTACGTGAAGGTGGTTCTTGTTTGCTGGCCGCGGGGTCCTTGAGTAAGCAGGCATCAACAAGCGGTCATTTAGGTATGTTGGGCCCCGGCCCCGTAGGGCTTTGAAAGCCAAGGTCAAGGTCTTGTGTAAGGCTCTATACTCAACGGGCAGCCAGTGCAGGCGCTGCAGAGATGGTGTAATGTGGCATCTCATCGATGTTCCTGTGAGAAGCCTGGCGGCCGCGTTCTAAGCAATCTGGAGCCTGCGGGTTAGTGACCGGGGTAGACCTACATACAAAGCGTTACAGTAATCCAGCCTTGATGTAACCGTGGCATGGATTACTGTAGCTAACGCTTCCGTCGGAAGATAGGGCGCCAATTGTCTCGAATTGAAGGGGAGGGAGACAACTTTCCCAGCCAGCAAGAAGAGTGGTAGAATTAAAGAGAAAAGGCAACAATGGAAACATAAACCTTAAATCAGACAAAAGAGAGTGAGAAAAACACTGCAAAGCGAACATTAAAAATGCATAGGGAAAGCAAGAGACCCTGCAATAATGAGAGTGCCAAGTGGTATTTAAGAGACAGTCATTTGTAAAGCAGAGGTAGCTCCACTTCCAGTTCTCACTCTGGATTTTCAGAATTTAAGCCACTGGCCCAGGGGCGGTCTAAGGTAATTTGAAATGGTAGGCGAACATTATTTTGGTGCCCCCCCCCAAAAAAACATTATTTTGGGGCCCCCCATGTAAAACAAATATACAATTATAATATCACAATACCATTAGTAGTATTATATTGTATCAATGTATATACAATATATTATACCATACTCATACTAAATTATATCATAATTATATTATACTACATTACAATATAATTATATTATAATATATTGACATTATAATACAATATAACATTCTATTATATTATTATTATAAAATAATAAATAAAATAATTTATTTCAATAAAATTATCATCTACTAAATATTTTCATTACTCCTATAAAACTCAAATAACCCAAAATAAAGTAAAATAAAATATTATATATTACTATTTTGTACAATACCACTATACTGCAATATTGTTTGTAATATTACATGTAATATAAAATATATCATTATTCTATTGTTATATTGTATTTTTATTATATTGTATGACAATATTAAGCAGAACTGTATAATAATCAACAAGAAATGCAATGTAAATGCATCAAAATCAGAATATATTACCTACCACCCGTCTCATAATTCATAGGAGTCTCCCATAAGTCCAAAATTAGGATCCCAATGTAAATGTAAATAGAAAAACAGCCAAAATGTTCAAATGAGGTCGAATACAGGCAGCGCTGCCTGGGCAAACTTGGGCCCTCCCTCTAGGTGTTTTGGACTCCAACTCCCACAACTCCTCATAGCCTCAGGCCCCTCAGGTCTAGACAGAAATAGTGCCGAAGAAAGGAAGGAGGGAGAGAAGAGATCGCAGAGGAGGAGGAGGAGGAAAGCCCTTCATTCATTCCTTCACTTACACTTCCTTCACTGATTCTTTTCTCCTTTCCTGCAAACGCGCGCGCGGCGGAGACAAAAGGAGAGGGGAAGCACTCCCTGCCTGCCTGATAGGGAGTGCTTTCCTTACAGGCTTCTGCGCAAGGGAGCTACTGGGCATGTGCGGAGGTTTTCGCGGATGTGCAGTTGCTCCTGCGCTCAACTTCAGCTCTGGAGCAACTGCGCCTGCGCGAAAACCTCCGCGCATGCCCAGAAGCGGCGTCGGAGCACACGTCAGAGCACACACAGGCAGCTGCGGCGCTGTCTGAGTAACATCAGCAGGGCCAGGATGGCGCCCCATGCGGCCAGGATGGCGCCCCCTTCCCAGATGGAGCCCTAGGCGGCCGCCTACTTGGCCTACCTTGTAGGACCGCCCCTGCTCTGGCCCTAGATTAGGAGAATGGAAAGTAGCAGAATTGCTTCAGAGATTACAGAGAAGCTGCAAGAACATCACATGAATGCTTTCATTTTTGCAACAGGATATATACTGGTAAATTTCAGGTGGTATTCTCTGTCATCTTCTTCCGTCTGTAGAAGACAATAAAGTTCATGAGGAAGTGAAATAAGCTTTTGATAACTATTTTGTAGGGAGACATTTTGTAGGTGTTCCCCGACTCCTGATTGAAGAAAGCAGTGGGAAGAGGAGGAAAACAGGAAGAAGATGGCCGGCCATCCCTGAAGATGGATTTTGCTGGGATAAGTAGGATCCCCACTCTTAAGGATGCTTTCTCCCACTTTGCTCCTGCCTGTGAGATGGAGTCCTTAGAAAGTGGGTTTTAAAAAGTATCCAAAGATCTTTTGGTGACCTCCCCTCCTGCTACTGTTTTGCTACAATTTCCTGTACAAAAGTTCTATTGTGACTTTGTGCTGATTTTGGATAGTCAGACATGCTTTGCATGGGGAAGTCAGTAGGGAAATGTCAGTCCATCTCCAATCGACAGTGAAGACAGACAACAGGTGGACATTTTGATTTGATTTTCTTTCAAAGAAAAAGTAACTAAAGCATTTCAACTTTTTTCTCATTGTCAGATGACCCCTCCACCCCCATTGAAGTTTGTCAGGGAAGTCAAAACTTGGTTTACTCCCCCCAACAATCACCTCATTTTTATATTTGTGGGGGAAGCATCTGTATATAAATATATTCATAGCTGATAACTTTAATCAACTAGCAATTAGTTAAGCACTGTTTTTTTGTGGGGAATGTTACGAGCCACTTTGCATCTCAATCGAAATAATAATCATCATCATCATAATCATCATCTTTATTTACATCCCGCCACCATCTCCCCAAAGAGACTCAGAGCAGCTTACAAGGGCACTCCAAAGTGCAACATATAACATCAAAGCAGGATACAAATTCTAAGAGAAGATGGGGAGGGGAAGGAATATGCAGAAAATATACATGGTGTTTCAAAGACATGGGTCTGATTTGAGATATTGCACTCTGCAAACACAAAACATTCATGAAGGAAGCTCCTTCCACTTGGAAGGGTGGAACATAGGGTTTCAAAGGATTACTACTAGATGCCTCTCCCAGCACACAAACAGCTCCTAGCCTCAGTGATTCACAAGATGGTGACCCCGCTACATTAAAAAACTCAATTTGTGGAGTTATTTTTCACATTTGTTTCTGGTTCAATATAATTAGTAAACTCATTAAACCATTTGTAATATTTTGTGTAATTGTAACATGTTGCCATTGTGAAATATACTGCTTTGCAATTTGGTCCATCATTTTGAAAAACATTGTAATAGTAGTAGCAGTGTGTCAAACTAGGAAAATGGATGGGATTGGTGAATGGTACAGGGTGGACAATCCCAAATGGTATGTGTAATAATATTTAAGCGTAAATAAATGCTGTAATTGCAAAATGGTTCCAAAGATGCAAAGGGAACAAAAGCAATCCCAATTGAGTAACACTTTTAGAAAAGCAAGAAAAGAGTGTAGTGTGATAAACCGTAAAAAACATATTCAGTTATTTATCCATTGTGAATTAGTTTTTTTTAAAAAAAAATTATTCATCCTATGTGAAGAGTAGGTTTTCTAAGAATAGTTTAATCTATGGATATCACTTCATGATTACTGCAACACTGGCTGGTAAAATGCATCTGTGAATAAGCCATCATAGATCAAACACCACAGAAAGAACTCATTATCACCTCAAACACAATGTTTTTCCCATGCAGTCTGTTCACACATGCAACTGTGAGTCATCATACTCTGAGTAATGTGATAATCAAGCGGGTTCGTGTTTGAACTGGCCTAAAGTTCCCTCCGTTTCTTGAAAGCAACAGTATTTATTCTTGAAAGCAACTAAAAATAATGCCTGGATTTTCTTTTCTTTTTCTAGATTCAAGCCAAGTACAGTATACAATATGAAAATGTTTTCTTTCTGTGTAGAATATTAGAACAGCTCCTAGAAAGTCAGACAGAACAGGAAAACCTTGTTGGTTCTGGATGTGGTGAGGAAGAGAAGAAAAAAATTCTACAAAACCTCAATCAGACTATTTTTCATCTTTCGGATCAATTCCCCTTGTTCTGTATTTATTTGTGGCGACTGGGCACTCTTCTAAATGCAACACAAATAGAAACTGGTGAAATAAATGGGCCTGCTTTGCAGCATCAGGAGACATTAGCAAGCCGAAGAAGAGGCCAGAATGATTAAGGCATGTTCACCACTGAAGCAATGGATATCATCAGTAAGGATTAAATCCATCGAGCCATGGTGCTGCGGTTTTCTTTTTTTAATGTTAGAATTGCTTGAGTAGATGTTGAGTAGTTTCATGATAATGGCAGAAAAGGATTTGTTTATGTCATCTGAATTCAAACAACACATGGAATAAGTAAAAAATTTGTCCTGATTTAAAAAATCCAAATGCTTGTTAAAACATATAGTGCAACTGGAGGCATACCATTAAGAACTTAATTATGTATGTTTTAAACCATAGATGACTCAAGTTCAGCATGTCGTTTGTTTTTAATCCATTGATCATCTCAGTTCGAAGTCATGCTTCATCTCCTGTGTCTAACTTTTTTCAGGAAAGAAGCCTATACCGCTTGGTATTGGAAAAGACATTGATGCGCCTCACTTTATTTCATACATCTATTAAACATCTCCAGGATTTGACAATTGAACTGTCATATTATCTTAGAATCTAGTGCTACCTGAAAAAAGTTTCATTATCTATGTAAAAACTATTTGCTTTTGTTATACATTACAAACAGTGTTTAATAAAAAAAATCAACTCATACTTGTGATTAAGTCCTAAGTACATTTGTTTATGTTAATACCCTGCCCCCAAAAATTCTCGGGCTCATTCGAAATAATAATACAGGCAAAAAAGGGAGCTGAATAAATATGGATATATACTCTTTCCTTCTCAAATTTAATTACTAGATAACCAATTGTTCTTTGTAACATCTGCTGATAAGCAAAGTGAAGATGAATTCAGAGAGATTTTTCTGTGTAGTATTCTGTTCTTTCTCAGACTGATATAATAAGTGACTTTAATTAATTACTCCATATAAATGCAATCTGTCACACATTCGGCTTATGATATAAATCCCATTTCTGGTGTATTCTCAGTAGTCAAATCATTGCCTGTTCTGCACAAATAGAATATATTGATACAGTTCCCTGAGACATACAATTCAAGGGCCTTATAATTCAGTGAGCAATACAGCATCAAAAAGAGATTTTACCCTTGCTTTTTCCAGAATTAAAGCTGTATATGCACTGTAGAATTAATACAGTTTGGCACCACTTTAACTGCAATGGCTTGATGCTACAAAATCTTGGGAGTTATAGTTTTGCAAGATCTGTAACCTCCTCTACCAAAGAATGTTGCCGTCTCACTAAATTCAAAGATTTAATATTGTGCCATGGCTGTTAAAGTGGTATTGGCCTGCATTATTTCTACAGGATAGATCAGGCATGGGCAAACTTCAGCTCTCCAGGTGTTTTGGACTTCAACTCCTACAATTCCTAACAGTCGGTAAGCCAGCTGGATTTCTGGGAGTTGAAGTCCAAAATTTTGTCCATGCCTGGTGTAGATGCAACCGAAGACAGTTGGTCTTGTCACATAGTACCATGGTCTACAGCAGAGTTTCTCAAATTCTGCTCCTCCAGGTGTTTTGGACTTCAGCTCCCAGAAATCAGCTTATCAGCTGTTAGGAATTGCGGGAGCTGAAGTCCAAAACATCTGGAGGAACAGAGTTTGAGAAACACTGGTCTACAGAATAAAACCAATGAGGAGAAACTTTGTTTTGTTCTGTTTTGCAACTGCAGTAATAGCTATATAATAACCTTTTCATAGTTTGCAGCTAGGCTTCCACCTGGAAGATAATTCAGGCAACTTCCACATGAGAGCTTTAATGTGTACACTGGCCGTTAGCCATTTCATCCGTTAACTGAAATCAATTAAAAGAGTTTAAAATAAGGCACTGCTATCCCCGTGGCAGCTATTCAGTATTCCCTAAACATGTCCAGCACCAGCCCAAGGGAAAGACCAAACTAGAAGCAGCATCATTCACTCAAGAAGGAAAGGACTCCAGTATAGATTAACCCTTTGCCAACCTGACGCTATGCTGCAAATGTAGATCCTAAGATGTTGGAAATTTAAATGGGAAAAATAGCTCAGGTGAAACAATTGAACTTTTTTAACAGTTTGAATAACAAGTGGGACCACAGTAGTTAAAAAAAATAAAGATAATACTGTAGACAGTCTTTAGAACAATTCTCCAAATTGAAAAAAAACCTTCACTTTGCTTTGGGGCTTATTTTTAAAAACCCTCCCAACTAACACTGGGTCACCCTATTAGATCCTTTATTAATCCTTTATTAATGTTTTATATAAAATGTACTGCTCATTAAATCTGTGATAAAGTTCTGGATATGATAAAAGAATTGCTAAAATACTCGAGGTTTATGGTAAGTTTATTAAATAGGGCAGTATTAGTATTTACAGTTATAAAGAAGTTGCTGACGAAAAATACCCTGGAAATCATGATTCAGAATGCATTTTGTCAGAGTAGTTACCCCAATCCTGATCCAGAGTGGGCTACACCAGATCAGCATTAGGTTTAACTACCCTTTCAGACCAAGCCAGTTTGGAAGCTGCATGGAAGCTACACCATAAACCCCTGAATCAGCCAGGCAATCTATGGTGGTTCATGTGGTGTCAAAACCAGGTTGACACCTTTACCCATACTTTGTCCCCTCTAACTTACTTAGGGGTGCCCATTAGGCACCAAAATGGAGGCAGACACTTCTCGTTGCCTGGAATGACAATATCCAGTACCCTAAAGAGACGTGTGTGTGTGTGTGTGTGTGTGTGTGTGTGTGTGTGTGTGTGTGTGAAGGAATCACTTCCCTCTCCACCCTCCCTCTTTTGATCTCTGAAAATACTTAATGACTCAGGCTGCATCTTGACAAGCTATCCTAATGCTGATCTGCTATGTCATCCCAGGTGATGGGTGTCTGTCTCCATTTTGGTGCCTAGTAGTTGCCACTAAGTTAAGTTGTAGGCAGGCAGATTTGGTGCTGTCCCCTCTCCCGGGGCACCTGAGCCCAGAGAAAGGATAGTGTATAACCAAATGGGTAAGTGACATAGTTGATTATACAGACCCAAAGTCGATAGATAATTTGGAGTATCCATCAACTTTGTGAAAACACTGGAATACCCAACAATTTCAGGCAATGTGGGTCCAGGCTACATTACCGCAGATTAGCTCCATGCACCATATAATGAGCTGATCTGTCGCCCCTGTATGTCAAGACACACACCATCAGGCTACAGTCCTGCCCACAGTGATATCTATGCACTGTGTGTGCAGAACTACAGTGTGCCACTATGTTCTATGCCGGGCCTGTCCAACAGGCGGCCCGCAGGCCGCACACGGCCCGCCAGCCCCATGCATGCAGCCTGAGTACCCTCCTGCAAGAAATTAGCTGTTTTAAGGGAGAGCGCTCCCCCGCCCTCTGCAATGCCCAATGGGAGGAGCTGCCGGCGGGAACCAGGAAGCGAGAAGAGGAGCCTTCGAAGGCCCCTCCTCTCACTCTCCCAGGCTCCCGCCGGCGGCTTCTCCCATTGGGCATTGCAGAGGGCAAGGGAGAGCGCTTCCCGCCCCTCTGCAATGCCCAATGGGAGGAGCCGCTGGCGGGAACCAGGAAGCGAGAAGAGGAGCCTTCAAAGGCCCCTCCTCTCGCTCTCCCAGGCTCCCGCCAGCGGCTTCTCCCATTGGGCATTGCAGAGGGCAAGGGAGAGCGCTCCCCCGCCCTCTGCAATGCCCAATGGGAGGAGCCGCCGGCGGGAACCAGGAAGCGAGAAGAGGAGGAAGGATACCGAACTAAGGTAGGCTGAAGCAGAGGGCTGTTTTGCTGGGGTGGGCTCCTTCCTTCGTTCCTTCCTTCCTTCAATCCTTCCTTTCTTATTTGCTTGCTTTTATTCTTGCTTTTATTATATTTTTATTTTATGTTAATTTATTTTTATTTTATTTTTATTTTATTTATTTCCTTTTATTCTTGCATTTATTCCTCCCTCATTTCTTCCCTCTATGCATCTTCCTTCCTTCCTCTCTTCCTTTCTTTTATTCTTTTATTTTTATTTATTTTTATTTTTTATTTCCTTTTATTCTTGCATTTATTCCTCCCTCATTTTTTACCTCTTCCCATCTTCCTTCATTATTTATTCTTTCCCTTCAACAAAGTTTGCTTTTTGATATTTAAAGAAGTTTAGAATTACTTCGTTGGCGAAGTTCAAACTCAGAACAGAAGAGTACCCCCAGGCAGGAAGCAGCCAAGCCTTGAAGCTGCAAGTCTATTCAATGCTAATCACAGGTGCATCATTCACACTTGTCTCCAGCAGACAAGAGTTCTTTCACCCACCCTGTTCACTCCACAGATATATGAGAGATTCCCACAGACTGGGGGGGGGGGGGATCTACAAAAGGCATGGGCAAACTTTTGCCCTCCTGGTGTTTTGGATTTTTTCTGAAAAAAGTCTCTATTTTTGGGTACCCCTCTCTTAAAAAATGGCCACTGTACTCAGACTTAAGCAGGACACAGCAACCAGATACACAGTGTTTGAGGCCCCTCGTGGGCCATCCAGTCCAACCCCCTTCCAAGAAGCATGAGGACTGCATTCAAAGCACACCCCCCCCCCCCCCCGATGGACATCAAGCCTCTTCTTCAAAGCCTATGAAGAAGGAGTCTCCACCTACTTGCAGCAACTCCATAGCAGGCCTGGGCAAACTTGGGCCCTCGGGATGCTTTTTCACACTGCGGCCCCCCAGGTGATCAGTGACCGGAATTCTGGCCCTTGGGCCGGTAGAATTTGGACAGCCCTGATCTATGTGTATGACTCAATAATTAGACCCCTTGAATCCAGTAGATCTTTCTCTCAGATGATAGGAAGTGTGCTTTGAATTCAGCTGAATTCTAAACCTAGAATTGATTTGGGATTCAAACAACTTTGGAAAATATCTGAATTCAAGTAGGACTCTTCTGAAACCCATCTGAAGATTAACACTTTTGAAGACAGGTTAGCAAATTAGACTCAGAAGCATATGCAGCTTTATAATTCTCTTCCTATTTATTTGCGATTTTTTGGATATTGAATTTCAACACCAAGAACAAAACAAAGTAATATATATTCAGAAATATAAAAACTAAAGAGTGAGAAAAATTCTAACTAAACATAATAGTGCTTTGATCATAAGAAAGGGGAAAATATTCTACATTAGAGATCCAATCCCACTAAAATTATAAATAAATATAGTGACAGGTTACTACATTATTAGATTTTTTTATTGCTTAAAAACCTTATATAGTTTCTAGGCTTTCAAAAAGTCTTCAGTTGAGTTATCCTTTAGAACCCACATTAATTTGGCAATTTGAGCCAACTCAGCAACTTCAGCAATCCATTCTTCCTACGTCAATGCTTCAGCTCATTTTTAGGTTTGAGCAAACAATATTCATGCTGCTCTTATCTTTACTGAAAAAGTGATCCATATTTATTGTCCAATTCTTCATCCATAATGACCAACAAAATCATTTCTGGTAATATTACAAAATATACCTTTGAAAGGTTTTGGATTAACATATAAATCTTAAACCAGTAACTTTTCACCGTCTTACAAGTCAACCACATATGAAAAGCGGGCCCTTGACGTCATTTTATTCTTAATTATATTTCATAATTAAACTTTGTTAGCTAATGACAGCATCATTAACACAGAAGGAGTTAATTACCCAGCCAAGTTGCAACTTATTCAGATAGCCCTTGAGTATTTATAGCTAAAGGGGATAATTAGCCAAATGTATTTCACAGAGCTAGGATGAAATACTTCTGATCATTTACAGTAAGATCAAATCATCCAATTAAACGTTTTGACAGCTATTTAACATTTTACACAGCCATATCCTAAAATCAGTTCCATTAATAGCAAAGGAATTGTCCTGCATAAAGCAGGAGAGGCTAAAAACAGTCCAGGCCTGATGAACATATTTGGGAGAGCAAGCTTTCATGCAACAGTCTTGCTGTCATCGCCATATACTGAAGTAATCATGACTTTTCCAGCTGCTACACATCCATCAGTCCCAGAAGAAGAAAAAATCTGGTTGTAACCCTCAAGTCTAGTTTTTATGGTTTTGTTTTGACACATGTAATTCTTATTAAAAGGTAAATTTTCTTAAATTGATAACAAGTCACTAAAAACAATGATTTCAGCAGGAAGCATAAAGGAACACACGTCAGTCAGGTGCCTTGTGGGAAGTTTTTCTGACAGTGTTTGCTTCCTTAGAAGTTTTCAATAAAGCTGGAAAAGATTCTTGGTGATACCAATAGTTTGAGATGTCAGTACATCATGCTGAAAAGTGGATGCTTTTTCCCTTCTGTTCTTTTGGTTATCTGTTTGCAACAGAGGAAAATTTTCATTATTGTAACCGACAGACTGTCTGTTTAATGATTTAATCTAGAATCTTTGCCGGTATTGATACCAGACTCGCTGGGTAGTAATTTTTGGGTCTTCTTTTCCCCTCTTTTTTAAAGTTGTGGAGAGCATTTCACTTCCTCCTGTTCTCCAAGTATTCTCAAAGATTATTGCCAGTGGTTCTGAGATTAATTCTGCCAATTCTTTTAATATATGTATTTGGATGTAGTGCAACTGACTTTTAAGATTTGAATAATTTAGAGTAGCCACGTATTCCTGTGCTATCCTTCTGCCTATTCTGTGCTGCATTTTCTCTACTGTGTCTTCTGCTCCATTTTCCTAAGTTGAACACAAACAATCAGACTTAACCCAACAGACTCAAGCACATTAAACACAATAGAACAACAGAATACTAGCAATTAGAGCTGTAAAACCATTTCGGATATGCCCGAATTTCGGAAGTTTTTCGGATACTTTTGACTTTTTAAAGCAATTTTGAGAGCAGCCCTCCCAACAGGAATTCCGAATTTCAGGTGTCATTTCTGAATTTTCTTGCTAATTGCTCATTGGCTGATGGCTAACATCTGACTCTCCCTTCTGCTGATTTTTTTGCCCATTTTTTAAAGCGGACGCCATTTTTTAAGACTTCCGAAGACTCCTGAATTTCGCAAATACTTCCGAATCAATTCTGAAATTTGTCAGAATTTTTTCGGAAGTCTAAATAATCCGAAATGCAATCTATGACTACATCCAAAACGAGTTTTGAAACTTTTTAAAGGATTTAACAGCCCTACTAGCTATCACACAAACAAGCAAGCCCCCTCCCAACTCCACAAACAGCTTAACCGAACTTTTGCACTCTCGCCCCAAAATATTTCTTTACCCAGTGCCACACCAGAGTCCAGTGGTACTATCAAAAATGTTTATTAAAGAAAGCAGGTAAAAAGGGAAGAAAGGGCATATCCGAAAAGGGTCAGTAGAATAGAAAATACAAAATAGCAGTAATCCAAAAATGACAAAGTACATAGAGAACCAAAATCCACAGCAGTACTTCAAACATAAATCCATAAACAAGAAAACAGGAACTTTGTCCAAGGTAAACCCTCCAAGGAAGAAAGGCATGAACCAGAACAGGAAACTTGAATCATGAACATGAGAGCAGAGACAGGAAAGCATCCTTTATGGCAACATGCAGCTGCTTGCACAGCTGGTGCGGAGTTTTGGGCTTGAGTGCCATCAGTATGCTGATGACACTCAGCTCATTCTGAGGATGGAGGGCAGGCCTGGTTCCGTCCCCGATAATTTCCAACATTGCCTTGAGTCCGTTACTGGATGGCTGCGAGCCAGTAGGTTGAAGGTGAATCCAGCGAAGATGGAGATCTTGTGGCTAGGTCACCCGGGTGATGGGGAGGTCGAGCTTCCGAGCCTGGATGGTGGGGCGTTATGCCCATCGCCTTCTGTAAAGAGCCTGGGGGTTCATTTAGACTCCCAACTGACCATGGAGACCCAAATCTCCATGGTCAGTAAAATTGCTTTTTTCCATCTAAGGCAGGCAAGGCGGCTGGCCCCCTATCTATCCCGGAACGACCTGACCATGGTGATCCAAGCCACGGTCATCTCAAGACTGGATTACTGTAATGCCCTCTACGTTGGCCATCCTCTGTCGGCGACCCGGAAGCGCAAGCTGGTGCAGAACACTGCCGCCCAACTCCTGTCTAGTTCCCCAGCAGGTTGTCACGTTACACCGATTTTGCAGGATCTGCACTGGCTCCCAATTGAGCACCGGATCACCTTCAAAGTGATCCGGTTTACCTTTACCTTTAAGGCCTTACACGGTTTGGGGCCAATGTACCCGAGGGACCGTCTTACCCCATATTGCCCTACGAGATCACTACGGTCAGAAAATTCTAACCTGCTGACAATCCCCTCTGCTAAGACATGCAGGCTGACGGCCACCCGCCGGAGAGCATTCTCGGTAATCGCTCCAAGGCTGTGGAACGCTCTCCCGGCCGAGACACGGGCCCTCCAAGACCTCCTGTCTTTTAGGCGAGCGTGCAAGACATTTCTTTTTCTTCAAGCCTTCGGCCCATAAATCGCCCCAGTGTATCAGTCCACCTATTTTCCTTGATCTTTGTGTATGTTGTATTCATGCAGGGTTTTTAATCTACGTTTTTAGGATGTTTTTAATATGTTTTAGAGCGCATCATGTGTTTTTAACTGTGTAATAATATGTGTTTTAACTGTGTTGTATCTGACTTGTTGTGAGCCACCCCGAGCCACCCGGGAGTGGCGGCCTAGAAGCCTGACTAATAAATAATAAATTAAATAAATAAACGTTGTCTCCTCTGAAAAGCTTGAAGCCCAACCCACCTAATTTTAAGTCTGTCCAGGTGCCCATGAGGTCATGTTGAATACCCTAAAACACAGGGTCTTATCTTGGATTCTCTGAGAATATCTTGTTTCTATTTTTCACTCCTTGCCTTCTCAGACCTAATCTAGCTTCCTAAGAAAACTCCCCATTGGCCCAAGGCCGTTTCACAAGTAACTAGAACTTTCACTTTCTGTTGCCTGGGAACGAGCACAGGAATCCAAAACATCAGCCCCATCTGCCTGCAATTCTCTCTGATCACTCCCAGACTCCTCACTTTGAAACCCACCAATCTCCTCATCCTCTGAAACATCAGAAAAATCTTCTGCTGCTTGCTGAACTCCAACACCAATAAAGTTTCCCAAAAGACTCTCCAAGGCTGAGGCAGTTTAACCCAGTATACAAGCTCAACTTATAGTATAATCTCCCTCCCAACTCTGATATAGCCAAAATAGAAATAAGAGCATAATGCACACAATAGTTGAAGAGTGTCAAGATAATATGCGTAAATCACTTTGAAACTGCCAAAGCACTATCTAAATAACAGTTCTGATACAAGATTTTCAAGTTACTTCCTACTTTTGTGTGCTTTTTTATTTTTATCTCCAGAGGACATTCTCTCCATCTACATGGCTCACTGCATATTTCTCACAGGAAACCCTTGAGTATATAAAATTTGAATGTGGCAGTCAGCCCTAGGCTCATAGTACATAAAGGTTAGAATCGAGAATGGGTCACAAATGGCTGTTATAGCTGAAATCTTTGGTCTTATCCTTAGGTAAACTCTGATGTTTATTGCTTGCTCTAGGGAGAAAACAATCACATTACATGGAAATAAAACACATAAGGAAGTTGTAGTCACTGGGAAGTGTGATGCAGATAAAACCTCTCAGGTTTTGCAGAATGTCAGGCCCCAAGCTCAGAATTATTTTGATCCCACAATTGAGTGAAACGGCAAGCAGTTGTAAGGCATTTAGTGCCCAAAGTTTTCAATCGTACAATGGTTGCCACTTACCAACAATTTGATTGTGTTACATATTATTAGCAAAATGACCTTCAACATATCAAAATCCACAATTTTAGCCCCAAAATCTGGCCTCAAGTTAAATTATACATGAGGTCTCTGCAGACACAAGAATATATGATAAATTAACTTTATACTTGCTTCAGTGTACCAACTTTGCCCTGAACTCTTTCCTCAGCACTTCACTACACATTCAGTTCCCAACTTACTCTCTATTTCAGTCTGACCCTACCTCTCACAGCCCCTATCTCTGTCTCTAACTGGCCTTATCTAACAGTTAAACTGTCAACACTCCCATTTTATATTCGTCTCTCCTTGCCGCCACCCTGCGCCATCATTCAAAGAACCACAATGCTCTCTCTACTTAAGCCATGCTGCCAAATGTCCTGCCTTTCTTCACTGTTTTCAGCATTGTAACACCTTTAGCTCTGCCTGTTCAAATCAATTGAGACACAGAACATTTGTTGACTTGTACATGCTGGTTTACATATTCTGAAACTCTACAAATAGCTGTTGAGATGAACACTATGTATTTTGTGATGGCTTTCTCTTTTGGGGAGCAAGATTTTCTCAAAAATGTTTGAATACTTCCACATACCCATAGGAAATGTTCATAAAAACCTAAATACTTTAGAAATCAACATCCTGTATGTGCAGATGTCTGACTGACTTTGGCCATGCAGACACCCGTAGCCAAGCCTACCTCAAAGAGTCATTTATTGTGCACTTAAAAATGTGTGTAGGAAAGGAAAAAAATCTAAAACAACCATGAAATCCTTTGAAGTCAAATTCAAATGTAATGCTTTGATGAGCTGTGATATTTTCAGTAGAAATAGTTCCTGCTACCATTGCAGATCACACCCTTTCCATGCATCATTTTATGGATTTAATATGTGCTTTTATGGAATCTACGTATTTTAGTACAGTTGAGTCTTGCTTATTCGATATAAATAATGTATAATTTATTTGAACAAATAATACAAAATGGAAGGACTATAGTGTTGGGTTTTAATTACTACTTGTATGTGGTTTTTAGCCTAGATTTGTTGAAGTTTGAAGTATTTAACCACTTGGGTTTGACATGGATGTGCAGAACTGGGTCCCCTGTTATGATCTGGTCATTGACTGTAATAAAGTTTACTATTACAATAGTACTGGACAAAATGGGGATGAAAGAAAGAAACTAAAACATTTCTCTAAAGGGGAAAAGCTGGAGTAAAGGGGGGGCAGGGGTGTTGAATAAGAACGTTGGATAAGACAGAAGGTCGAACAAGCGAAACTCTACTGTATTATGATGTAATTTTGGTATGTGTTGCCCTACACTGAGCCATTAGGAGAGGCAGGTAACAAATAATAAAAACTACTATTGCTAATACCACGGCCAATTCATCACCTGCAGGCCAACATTCTGCTGGTAAATATCTCCATAACTAGCTATGTAGGCTTCAAATGACAAGCACATAATTTGCTTCCATAATAATAGGAAGTCTCACGAACCTGGAAGACCCTGGGCACAGCCCTCAAGAATATATGCCACAATGAGAGAGGAGTGTATGGCTCTGTAGAAGTAATATACCACAGAAAGTAAAATATTTTATATGTACAGTAAATTGTGGTCTGCCTTATATTTTTAAGACAGAAATGTGAATGGATAAATATTTATTAATATTTGCAACCTTGTGTTTTAAGTTTCCCTCTATGAACTGTAAATGATGTAACATTAACAAGTGATCTGAAGGTCATCATCATCTTTATTTATACCCTGCCACCATCTCCCCAATGGAGACTCGGGGCGGCTTACATGAGGCCAAGCCCAACAGTGCATTACAAAAAATAATACAAGACAAAACACAATGAGGTAAATAAATCATAAAATACACTAGACAATATAAAATAATACAACAAAATGAAAGCATTCAGATACAGTAACAATGAGCAGGCCACGTGTAAAAGATAAAATGTTAAAAACCCAGGGTGAGATAGGACTGAAGCAGAACATCTGTAGGGGAGAGACTCATAGAATGGAGTCATAGGCCTTCTAATAGCGGGGGAGAATTATTCTATAGGGATAAGCATTAAAGGTGCAGCTAAAAAGGGGGGGATGCTTGATTAATCTCCAAATGCGCAATGGAAAAGCCAGGTTTTAAGATCCTTCTTAAAAGTTACTAAAATGGGGGCTTTCCTAATCTCAGCGGGTAATGAGTTCCAGAGTCGGGGAGCCACAGAGGAGTAGGCTCTCTCCCTTATTCCCGCAAGGCGAGCCTGTGATGTCAGTAGAGGTGAAAGAAGGGCCGTGCCCGAGGATCAAAGACATCGGGCCGGAACGTGGAAGGAGATACAGTCACAAAGGTAGGCGAGTCCCAAACCGTTTAGGGCTTTATAGGTGATGATCAGCACTTTGAATTGGGACCGGAAAATAAACGGCAGCCAATGGAGCTCCTTAAACAGGGGGGTTGACCACTCCCTGTAATTTGCCCCAGTTATTAATCTGGCTGCCGAACATTGTGCCAGTTGTAGTTTCCGGGCTGTCTTCAAGAGTAGCCCCACGTAAAGTGCATTGCAGTAATCCAATCTAGAGGTAACTAAGGCGTGGACCACCATAGTCAAGTCAGCCTTCACAAGGTATGGTCGCAGTTGGCGCATGAGTTTTAATTGTGCAAAAGCCCTCCTGGCCACCGCCGACACCTGTGCATCCAGCATCAGCGCTGAGTCCAGGAGGACCCCCAAACTACAGACCTGTGACTTCAAGGGGAGTGCAACCCTGTCCAGCACAGGTTGCCACCCAATACCCCGGACAGACAAGCGACTGACCTGGAGGACCTCTGTCTTATCAGGATTGATCTTCAACCTGTTCGTCCTCATCCAGATCGTCACAGTGGCCAGTCACTGGTCCAGTATCCGGGGGGCTTCCTTGGATTCTGGTGGAAATAAAAAGTGGAGTTGGGTGTCATCTGCGTAGAGATGGGACCATACTCCAAAACTCCGGATAACTCTCCCAGCGTTTTCATGTAGATGTTAAATAGCATGGGGGACAAAATGGATCCTTGTGGGACCCCACAGGTCAAGGGTCAGGGGTCCAAGCAGGTGTCCCCCAGCTTCACCGACTGGGAATGACCCTCTAGGAAGGACCGGAGCCATAGAAGAACCATACCCCCAAGTTCCATCCCAGCAAGTCTCCCCAGAAGGATACCATTTTTGATGGTATCGAAAGCCGCTGAGATGTCCAAGAGAACCAGCAGGGTCACACTCTCCCTGTCCAGTTCCCTGCGGAGGTCATCCACCAAGGCGACCAAGGCTGTCTACCAAGGTAAGCAATCAACTTCTTATTCCTGTCTGTATATGCACATACACATGTCACTTGCAAGAGTTACACATGTCAGCCAGCACAATTTTTAAGGTGGAGGGAAGAAATAGCTAAGTAAGAATAGACTAAATGCTAAGGATGTAAAGAAACGTCATGCATGATCATAAGGTTAGAGGTTCTCTTTTGGTAATAATTAAAAGATTAACTGTTACGCTGATTGTAGCAGCTGTTAAATGTGATAATGATTAGCAAGTAATATGGTCAATTTGAATAATGTGATAGGAAGGTGCTACCAGCTAAGCCAAAGGCATTTGTGTTGATTGATTCCCAAGAAAATGTCTCAATTAGTTTAACAAATAATTACATCGGTGGCAGTAAATTATATAATGCTTGGGTTACTGGTTTTAAGCTGTTGCATCTTCTTTTTGACCCCTGTACATGCCTTGCAGATATTTTGCTAAGACTTGAAGGAAGAGAGTAATGCTTATCCTGTACCGGCTGTTAGGAATTGTGGGAGTTGAAGTCCAAAACACCTGGAGGGCTGAAGTTTGCCCATGCCTGTCCTACACAGCTAAGAGGGGCTCTTTTTGCCTTCCCTAGCCATAAGTCTGATTCTACAGGTTGGTATGTGTTTCACCGGCCTTTGGTGGATCTATCCAGGAAGCATCCAGCTCCAGTTCCAGTACTTGCTTGACAAGAAAACCACCTTCATTGCTGAATTTGAGAACTGCAGCCAAGTAATGCTCAGATGTCTTCCCCTCTGGCAACCCATATATGACACGTCCCCAATTGTGACCCATAGATGACACAATGGGCTCTTTGGGACACTCTCAAATTAGATTGGGGGCATGGAAGAGCTGGAGGTGGGTAACTCTCCAAAGTCCAACAGGGTTGAAAGCACCAAAATGCACCACTAGGTTCCTGGAAATTTCCGAATCTTGTCCTTAAATTACAGGCCCATATGGCATTTCTCAAATCCATGCAATTCATTCAGCAGCTACTTTTGCATTTAATCTTCTCATGACAGAGTTGGGGGCAAATCAGAGTTATATGAGTGTTTACTGCTGGGTGGCGTGTATATGTGTTTGTACAAGACTGATTGATAGGTCAGATTAGGAAACTGTAAAATTAAATGACGCCCATGGGTCAGACATTCCACCTCTGTGTCCTAATAGAAAGAAGCATGTTTTTCCCCCAACATTGAAGAATGGCTTGCCAAGTGTGAATGTTGAAGCATAACTGCATTTTAGATTGCATATTGATTTAGGAACCACAAATGAGGTTTGCACAAAGATGTGGAGGAGGAGGCAAGTTTCTCCCATATTTAATGCTACTTGAACTGACTGCACACATGCTCCTTTCAGCAACATTTATGGAACACAAAAAATAACTATTTGTATAGCTTCATGTGTGTTTTTTGTTGTGCTGTGATCTGCAGAACCCTAGTTAGCCTTATGTAAATGTCAATTAAACAGCCATCCACCTAACTCAATTTTTAAAATGTATTTGTTGGTCCATCACTGTGTAAAAACATCATTCCAGTAACTCCATGTAACAGAATAAAGGCAATGCTGGCAGGTTTGACCTATGAATGTCCTTTCTTTATGTATGATGGGGGTTTGTATGTCAGTCACATAGTAAATGGCAAAATGAATGGATGCCCTCCTTTACATCTTTTTAAAAGGCCAAGAAGGGCTAAAGGCCTCCAAAGGTGAGGAGAAAGACCACTGAGCAATACGTACTAGAAGGTCCACTCATAGCAGTTAATTCCTATTTTCATCTCTACAGAAACATTTATTATTTTACAAAATTATTTTTCTACGCAGGACATGCAGGGGACCATCAGAAGATCGACCTTAGAACATATAAAAGGTCTAGCTGTGATTGGGGAGGGAAAACTGAGGAAAGCTTAGTTGCAATGGGCCTATTTTCTTCCATTCCAATTTAGAAATGATTCCTCCGCAGGTTCAGGTTCAAAGCACTTGTTAGAGAGCTATTTAACACTCTACCATCACCAGTATTCCTGTCTTCAGAACTTGGAGGCACTGCATTACAAGTCATGTTATCTGCCACACATTATTTTCCATATTATTTTATTTTATAGTAAGTGTGCTAATTTTTTAAAAAAAAACACGACAGCATTACTTTTTGTAAAACCAAAACATGTAACAGATATATGTTTCTTCAAACCCTTGTTTTCAAAGTGTTTAGGGGTTATTTTAACTAGATTGTTTTACTAAATAAATGAATAAATAAATAAAATTACAAATTAATATATTGGTAATAATGTATTATTCATTAAGTAACAAGCAAAAGTAATACCAAACACACTATTTTTAAAGAAAATGTAAAGTACTCGATATTGAAGAAAAGCTACTATACGCATTAAAATCAATTGCAAGAAGATCATAAATTCCATGTACTAAATATTATGCATTACATATATTGGAATGCCTCCTGTTTTTCTCTCTTCATCTTAATTTTGCTGCCCTCTCTTTAAAAACCAACAACTGAATATAACTCTGCTGAATCATCAAAGGTGAAATTGGGAGTCTGCCACTCTCCATTATTATAAAACAAATCCCCTCTAAGTTGAAAGCACCTATGTGTGAAAGTTCGCTCATGTCAGCATCGCCTGCTGGAAATCCAATTTATTGTCTCAATTCTCTACTTACCTTTTGCATAATAAAGAAATAAATCATGCTGATTAAATTCTTAGGCAATAAAAGGAGGATTTACTAGATGCAAAGAGGTAATTTGGTCTCTCATGTAATTAATTAATTGCTCATAGAATAGCTATTCTGATTTGCTAACTAAGGTGCTAACATCTGTGCTAAGTACAAGCGCCTAATAGAAGTTGAAAGCCCTTTTCAAATTAGCTGGAGGACAAAAATGTCTGGTCTTGGAAATCATTACAGTGCAAGACCTAATATGTAAACCTTAAAACGAGGTTAGTGAGTCCCCTGGGGAGACAAGGCGGGCTATAAAGTATGTTGTTGTTGCTGTTGTTGTTTTTAGTGATTGATTTGGCCTATTAATCCTCTGTCTTCCCACTTTTTCAGCTGCTTTAAAAATGTCCCAGTTTCTCTCTCCTCTTCTTACTTTTCTCCCTTTGTCCTGACTTTATTTCAATTGCTGTAGACTGTGGAAAAGTATGCCATTTCCACTCGTTTACCTTAGACAAAGGGTGAGAGGAAGGGAGAGAGTTTTGCCTTTCCCAGTGGGCTCAGGCAAAAGCCAACCTCTGCAACCTCCCCTAACTCTGAGTTCTTCCTCAATTAACTCAACTTTTGCCATCTTGACCCTACTCTGATATTGCACAGCCAGACATGCCCTGATTTTCATCTGTGAGACTTTACAACCAGTGTAATTCAAATCCCAAACATGGTAGGTTGGAGAGAGGCCGGGGTTGAACCAGATGGTTCTAGGGTGAATGTGCAGTTCAATTAATTAGTTGAATTAATTACTTTTCTCCTGAAGTGTGGACTTTATCACACCAACTTGCTATTCTGCTATAGTCACATTATTGTAGACAATGCATACCATGTTGACCACCCTCAAATTTCAACTCTCCTACTGAAAAGCGATTGCACCAATTTGCCAATCTGTGATCCTGCAATCATACTTTGTGGATGAGAAAATCATATAGGAGATTTAAACTAGTAGAGTGATGCACATGGCATCATGTGATAGGAACCGTTATCTTTAGTATGCACCTCACTACACGTTTGCCTTCCCTGGGTCGGATCTATACTGTCATATAATGTAGTTTGAAACTACATTATACGGTCAATTTAAACTCATATAATGCAGTTCAGTGCACTTAAATTGCATTACACGAGTCTATACTGACAATGCAATGCAACTTCAAGCTGCATTTTATGGCAGTGTAGGTGGACCACCAGACACAGTTCAGCTGCAGTGCAGGTTTACCTGCCTCGTGTGAGAAATTCTTATGTGAAGAGGGACAGTTCAGGACCTGTCTACACTGCCATATAATGCACCTTCATAGTGCTATGATATCCTGGGAGCTGTAGTTTGACAAGGTAACAGCACTCTGACAAAAAAAAACTAAAGACCTTGTAAAACTACAACCCATAACATTGAGCCATGCCTGGTGGTGTCAAACTGCATTGATTCTACTGTATAGATCAGTGGTTCCCAACCTGTGGTCCATGGACCACCAGTGGTCCACAAGAACTAAAATATGGTCTTCAACCCCACCATTACTACACCGTTGCAACGAGAATGACTGGTCTTGCAAAACCCTCTTATAGTGCTGAGGCTCATGAAACATGGTTTTCTGTGGACAAGCAGATGGCGATTACTAGATGGCATATGTTCTGTATCAGAAACTAGAGCTGATGTAGTCTATCCAATGCAATTTTTTGAATCAGCACCTCAAATAACCAAACTGAATCCAAAGTTGACAAAAAAATAGATCCGTGTAACCCAATGTATTGTTGAACGCTTTCATGGCCAGAATTACTGGGTTGTTGTAGGTTTTTCGAGCTATATAACCATGTTCTAGAAGCACTCTCTCCTGACGTTTCACCTGCATCTATGGCAGGCATCCTCAGAGGTTGTGAGGTCTGATTTGTAACCCTTTGGTACTAATGTTGGAGAGTGGACCCTGGTCAACGTGGTCCCTGCTCAAAAAAAGATTGGGAATCACTGGTGTAGATACATTCTAAGTCTATGAAAGCATCTGCTACCAATTTTATTTTCTCAGTCTCCAAAGTTGCTGAAAGGTCCTGTTGACTCTCACAGTAAGTTTCCTTTTGTCTAGAAAGTCTTGCAAGGACTAAGTTTATCTTCTTAGCTAAATACACTTGTCTGTTTTAGCTCTAATTGTATGTCTGTGATCTGTGCTTTTCTGAGTAAGATAATGACACAGCTGAAGTGTCCCTCAGAGCAAAAGATGTAAGAGTGTCTGGAAGAAAAGGTTTCACTCATTTGTATTTACCTTTAAACGGGAGAATGATGCAAAGGCAAAAAGAATTATTCCTCCATTCTTCGCAGTTGTGTTGCCTGTCAGAAAACTCTCAGCTGGAGCTGATGTATCATTGAGTGAGCTGCTGCTTAATTTTAGGGAGAGTGAAAATGAGAAGGGGAGAATCCTGAAGAGCTCAGTGATATGCAAATCAGAACTGAAAAGGCCATCCTGCTAGGGATAATTATGGAGCAGTCCTTCTCTCATTGAGTGTATGATGTGGAGAATACGCTGATCCTCCAAGGCTTCATAGCATGGTGAAAAGTGTTTATTTATAAAAGCCAACTCTCATCAATCACAGGCAATTTGCTGGTGAGGAAAGGTCCAGCCTGTATAAATCAGCATAGTTATGAAGCATTAATTGACGCGGGCAGATCTAAAAGACACAGCAATTGCAATCTCTGCTGTGGCAATATTGAAGAATGTAAGCGGGGAGGCTTTAATTTAAGATCTGCAACTCCTTATGTGGCTCTGGATGGCTTATAAATGAAATCAGTAAATAAAGGTATAACATATGAAACTATGCTGGCAATTGATAAAAGTGGACTTCCATTTCAATCCTACAAAAGAACAACATCGTCTTTAAGAAAATACAGCAGAACAAAAATAAAATGTATATGGATTCAAAAAACCAACATTTTTTTCATGTCAGGAGCAACTTGAGAAACTGCAAGACACTTCTGGTGTGAGAGAATTGACCATCTGCAAGAATGTTGCCCAGGGGATGCCCGGATGTTTTTTGATGTTTTAAAATCCTTGTGGGAGGCTTGTCTCATGTCCCCATATGGGGAGCTGGAGCTGACAGAGGGAGCTCATCTTTGTTATCCCCTGTTGGTCATCAGTCCTGCTGGGACACTTAATAAATAATAATAATACCTCTCCATTGGCGCCCCGTTGTTGTGGGGGAGACACTTGCGTACCCTAATGAAGTTGTGAGCTATGCTGGCGGTGGCATAATAGCCACCGGTAGGGCCTCCCATGCCAGACAGGTCACAACCGAAGGGTCTAACAAAGAGCATCAAAGGGCAGGATGGGGGCTCTAGCCTTTTGGCAACCATCCTAGGAGAAGGAAAACTCTGATTTCAAACCCGGGCAGATGGTGCTCGTTTAACCCTGTAAGGTCAAACATCTAAGAGAAGGAAACTCTAATCAAACCTACAACCTGAGGACCTCGCTGCCACTGTCCCAGCTTGCTAGGCCCCAGCAGACGAACCTTTGGTTTAAAGAGTGAGGCCAATTCTGTGCACGCTGCGCTCCAGCAGAAAGGTCCATTGCACAGGCTCGAAGGACACATCCAACCTCCGAATCATCAACGAGCTTGTAGAAAGCATGGGATGAGTCCTTCCTAAGTATCTTCGTTCGCGAAGAAAAGCCAAGGAATAATAATAATAATAATTGATTATGTCACCAACTGAAAATGAAACAACTCTACATTACTCACATTGCTATCAATCCACAGCCAAGATCTGCTTCAATACAATGGTTTATGCCAACATCCAAGAAAACAGCAGGCTCAACAGGTCAATTTCAGGAAAATTGAATTGCATTATATAATGCATTATATAATTTCAGGGGAATTGAACTGCCTATATAATGTAGTTTTAAACAGATGAGCTGGAGCATGGGATTTTTTTGTGTGTCAGGAGTGACTAGAGAAACTGCAAGTTGCTTCTGGTGTGAGAGAATTGGCCGTCTGCAAGGACGGCCGGATGTTTTGATGCTTTACCATCCTTGTGGGAGGCATCTCTCATGTCCCCGCATGGGGAGCTGGAGCTGACATGGTGATTGAAGAGCTTTTGCAGATTTGTTAGTGTGCATAGAAACAAATGTTTGTAATCAAATAAAGACTGTTGGAAGAGAATGTATTATTAAAGTGAACTATTCATAAGAGAGAGCGCACAAGAAAATGGGTTCTGCTACCAAAGTGGTAGAAATGAAGCCATGTCAAGCCTGAAGGCATCAATCCATGGTTAAGGAAGGAAAATAGCAAATACAAGAAACCTTAACTAGCTGTCGCTTGCCTAGAGGTCACTTCATACAACAGAGCTTGGAAAAGTACTTCGTAATAGGAACCATTACAGTTACTTGTCGAAATTTACAAAAGTGACTCATAATCATTACCTGCTCATTGGTTGATTTGTTCATTGTGTTCTTGGCTGATCACATTTACATTTCTTCTTTTTTCTTTTTAAGAAATCCATCCAATGAAGTAAGAAAATGACCCAAAAAGTGGAGAAATCAATCTTTCCAAATGCCCCTTAAAAATGTATAGACAATAAGCAAACATTACTGGTGACATAGACTTTTTTTTCATGTCAGGAGCAACTTGAGAAACTGCAAGTTGCTTCTGGTGTGAGAGAATTGGTCGTCTGCAAAGATGTTGCCCAGGAGACGCCCGGATGTTTGATGTTTTACCATCCTTGTGGGAGGTTTCTCTCATGTCCCTGCATGGGGAGCTGGAGCTGACAGAGGGAGCTCAACCCACTCTCCATATATTCGAACTGCTGACCTACCGGTCAGCAGTCCTGCCGGCACAAGGGTTTAACCCACTGCACCACCGGGGGCCCCTTATAGAGAGAAATGAAACTGTATCACTTTCAAAGGAGACATTGTGGCTTCCTCCTCATCCCATAAAGTATCTCTCAGGGCACACCACTGCTTATTAAGCATTACTTCCAAGCTGTAGGCCTGAGACTATTGTATCTATTTTGCCAATGCCCTGGGTACAAGACCACTGGTAAATCTGCCCTGATGTTTGGGGGGGGGGGGGGGAGCTCTCTAGGAATGTATCCACACCGTAGAAATAATGCCGATTGACACCACTTTAATTGCAATTGTCTAATGCTGTGGAATCCTGGAAGTTGTAAATTTACAAGGTCTTTCTATGACCTTTCTGTGATACTTTGACCAGTTAAAATGGTGTTAAACCTAGTTTAAGTAGATGCAACCTAAGACATGAGCAGTAGTTTTCTTTCCCTCTGCTGCTACCAAAGACTGCAGAGACTGAAGCTGGGATCTTTAGTTTCTGAAGCCTATATCCTTCCACTCCATTCTGGCATTTGCAGCCTGCTGGGGATCTCAGCTATTGAAGAAAATGATATTGTGCATAGTAACATATAGAATAAAAACACCACAGAATTAATAGATTATGCTTACAAATGAGTCATTCCACCAGTCATCCCATATAGAACAGTCTCAGTTTTAATGCATTTTTGGTCCAATTTTGAAATCAACTCTAGTCATAATGGTTTTACGAACTGCTACCTAAAAGCATCTTAAACCATGGTCGGCTGGCTCATTTGAAGTTCTCTCTGGGGCAGTGAACTGTGCCGAGTCTGCGAACCCAAAGTCCCTCAGACTGCTTAATATTCCGAGCTTTGTTCCAGGTTCTGTGGCAAGCATATAAATAGCCTTTTCCTGCTTTTGTCCATAACCTTCAGGCTTCATTGTGCTCCTGCGTCTTTACTCAAAACAAAATTGAGTCCTGAAAAGTTTGTTTAGTTTGGTCTTGAGACAAGGGAGGGAGAAAGGAGAATTTTGTGAGTATGGGAGAAGTACCACATAACCTCCAACTTCTCACAGATGAAAACTGGGACCCATATAATGCAGTTTGAATTACATTATATGAGTCTACACCAGGCATGGGCAAATCTCCAGCCCTCCAGTGTTTTGAACTCAACTCCCACAATTCCTAACAGCCGGTAGTTCACAAAGCTCCCCTCCTGCCAAATCAATCCAATAGTTCAACTTTTTTTCTTACCATCTTGGGACAAATGTGCTTAACAGCAGCAGCCCATCAGATAAGAATCAGCAATAAAACTCATATTTGAACCCAAAAAGTAGGGGGGGGGGGATTTTTCTCGAGGGAGGTGTTTGTTTGCTTTGCTGAGAGCACCATATCCAGTTCCTTTATCCAAATTTTCCAGCAGTGGCACTATTTACATGAGTACTGAGCATGCTGCTCCTGAATTTCTGCTCTGCAGCATCCATGCCCTGATCACTGTAGCTCATTTTGTTGCCAATTTTGAACTTTCTCCTGACTTTTTCTAATGCATGTTTTCCATGTGGGTGTGTGCTACAGCACACATTAGAGGTGTGTTTTTTCTAGCAACTTCCTTTTATAATCCACATCATTCTGGATGTTCCAGAAAGTAGATGAGGCCTCAGAGTTTAGCACCAATCCACACAATAGCTGCAAGAGAAAATGGGATTTCTCAGCTGCATTATATTGTCATGAGCAATCCCTGTTGTAATTCTGAGTAGTTTGGATTTGAGCAAGACCCACTGGCTTTACAAATGACATGTTTTGAATGTCATTCTGTGTGCGCGCGCATGTGTGTACAAGCAGCATCATGCAAATAGATGCATAGTAGAGAGCAACTTCAAATAAATAAAAGCTGGCAAAATAATTACAGTAAAAGATAACAGCCATGTAAGTTTCTTTCTTCATTGGTGTATTCTTGCAATGATAGGTGAAACTGCCATTGGCCCAATCCACCAATGAGCAAGATCTATCTTTGCAATAAATGCAAATATTTCCTACAGAGCTCTTTGAGTCCCCACTAAACTGTTGAATTGAGTGGGCATAAGTCAGTGGTTCTCAGCCAGGTGTTTTGGCCTACAACTCCCAGAAATCCCTGCCAGTTTACCAGCTGTTAGTTTTTCTGGGAGTTGAAGTCCAAAACATCTGGGGACGCACAGGTTGAGAACCACTGGTATAAGTGATGGGATTGTGACAGAGTACATCCTAACCAGACATGACACTTGAGGACATTTTAGGGTTCAATGCTGTTAAACTGCACTACTACATACAAGTCTTCACTGACCACAGTGAACATGGGGCCAAAATGCATTATGGGCCCTTAACATATATATACCACAAGCAGTGTGTTAAGTCATTTAAAATTCCTTAAGATCTCTGCCTTTGCCACAGCAGCAGCAGCTGCTTCTGGCAGTTAATTTAAATGAATTTGGAATATATCCCCACTTCCTCTGGCAGATAATGCTTCAGATTCCATGCCAGTAAATCTTAGCTGGCTATCTTCCTGCCTTTGAGGGTTTTACATCCGATATCGCCAGCTGATAACTATACTTTTAACCATATTCAAATACATACTCATCTTCACCTGTATCAGCGTAAAAAAAAGATTTCAAGGCATCCTGTGGCACTTTTGATGCCAACTAAGAAGAAAAATTCTAACATTCATGGACTTCAGTAGACTAAAGTCCGTGAAAGCTTGTGCATGACATTTGCGTTTCCCTAACACCACCATTTGCCTCTCCCCTACATTCTGCATTGTGTTAAAGGCACAGCTGATGTGTTTGTCTATTCAACCCGGGAAGCATAATTGCTTCCAAACCTTCCTTCTTTTCACACCCCATTTCCCATAAAAGCTTAATCTTCTGCCTCCTCTGCATTAGGTTTTCAGACCTACTTCATTTTGCTTCTCCACTAGAATACAGAACTAGGCAACTTCCCAATTCCCTCCTTCTCTGCCAGTTCTACTATGAAAGTAAACCTTTTATCCAAGTAGTTTGCTATAAGACATTTGAAGTAAGAGTCCCGTCCCGCCCCCCATCCCCCCAATTCTGGTCTGATCAACAAGCAGTGCTAGAGTAAAATAAAGGTTCTTCAGGGCAAATTATCAGAATATTTTGATCAACAGAGACCATGGTGTTACCTGCCCCTCATCCCCAAACTTCTTTGTCCGTCCCCTGCAGCCCCTCCTGGCAGTACATGACTCCAACAGTTATGCCCGCGGGTTCATTGGAACACGCAAGTCCCCACACCGCAACAAGGTGACAATCCATCGAGGGGGATTAAGACACATTGGCTTTGCAAAAGGCCTGCTACTGCCTGAGAAGAAAACTAGAGTTGAATTTTCTGCTTTAGCTCAAATAGATCTATCTGTATTTTCTGGTACTGCTTGATGCGTATCAGGGGGCTGTCATAATAAGCATCTCTGATTCAAAATGCACAATGCAAAAGTGTTCCTCCAGATCAGTGTTTCTCAAGCTGTGCTCCTTCTGATGTTTTGGACTTCAGCTCCCACAATTCATAACAGCTGGTAAGCTGTCTGGGATTTCTGGGAGCTGAAGTTCAAAACACCTGGAGGAGCACAGTTTGAGAAGCACTGCTATAGATTGACTAATGAACTGGGAAGTTGCAGCATTTGTGGTTATATAGTTCTTGGTTGGTTTGTTTTTGTTTAATCCATTTTTTCCTGTGGTCCCAAACTGTTTTCTTGCTTTTCTCAGTTTGAGCCATAATATTGTATTCCCATTCCTAAGTGGATTTCTTTTAATTCTGAAACATATTGGAACAATTTATCCTCCTCCACATTTTTTAAACATAAGAGTTATGTTACAGTGCATCAGTGGGATGGAAGGAAGGGGGGAAATTCAGAAGTGGAAAATGCCCTCATACCATAGGAAAACTTTATCAAACTGCATCCCAATCATAAAGATGATTTCTGGAATAACTTTAATATAGACCCAGATAGAATAGAATAGAATAGAATTTAATATTTGTTAATCGCCCTCCATCATAGATGCTCCGGGCGATTTACAGCAACAGAACAACAACATATACCAAAAAACACAGAGGGAAGAACAAAAGGGTGGGGAGGGAGGGAGGAAATAGGGAAGTGTCCGCGGCGATGCCCTTAAGGCCCCATTCTGCCATCGAAAGGAGGCAGGCAGGGATGTCCCAATACCATCGCCGGTGCCAAGGCGCCGGTGGGGTTAAAATCCGTGAGCTCCCATATGGGAGTCTGGTTTGGGAGTCCCGGCCTCACCGCACAGTGTCCTTCACATCTTTATTGATCGTCCGGTGAGGCCCTCGGAGCTTCGACTGCTTGTAGCAGGAGCTCCAAAACATCCTTGTGAAGAACGACTTCGGGGCCCTCTCCGTTCTGGACCCATCAGCAAGGGGATCGATTCTCCGAGCTTGGTCCCTTTGGCCAATCTGGTGGGAGGCTGGTCCAGGCCTCCATTCCATGGCCTGTGGGGCAGCTCGGGTGCCTTCCTTCCTCTTCCGGCGACATCTCCTCCTCTTCCGGGGGCCTCGCTGTACTCTGGTCAGGTCAACGCCGGGAGCGGAGTCCTCCGAGGGCGGGACTTCCGGGAGTTGACTACCTCCAGGTGGCGTTTCTTCCTGAAGCCCCAGCACATGGCCTGGCTGGGCGTCTCCAAGGACACACGCCATGTTGGGTCTTGCCTCCTCGAGGAGGCTTCCCCAACTTCTCCCAGGGCGGCGGCGGCGGCAGGCATCAGGAGGGGGGGCCAGAACGGCCAGCGACGACTCCGCCAACACCGATGGGATCCCAGGGCTCACCGGTCGGCGCTCAGGGTCTTCAGGTGGCTCTTCCACTGAGGGTAAGTGGGCAGTCTGGGCTAGTTCACTTCCAGCATCGGAGTTTGTTTCCTCCCGGTTCTCCCGGCTCAACCCCAGGTCCTCGTCAGGGGGGGACCGCTGGCGGGCCAGGTCAGGGATGGTTCCAGGGATGATTGAGGGGTCTTCGACTGAGGGGACAGGCCTCTCCCTGCCCATCTCTGCGGTATAGGTGGGAAAACCCCACGACTGATTCCACCTAAGGTCCTGGCTTGTGGGGGGGGGACTCGCGGGGGGTCATCCAGGGTGGTGGACTCCAGGTTCAGAATTGGGAACTGCGCAGTGGGAATCCCCATATTCTCCAGCAGTCCGCCAAATTTATCCCCAAATTCCTTGACGTGAGCCATGAGCTTGGCGTATTCCTCAAACAGCTCAGCATAAATGCAGGGGTCAAGTTGATCAGCGGGAGGGCCCTGGTCTGCTTGCCGAGGCCTCCATGGGGAGCTGCTTCTTTGAGCCCCCTGTGGCCCAGAGGTCTGGGGCCTCCTGTTGGCTGGCTGTTCCGCCATCAGGGGGGTCCCTGGGGGTGATCTTCTAATAGACGATCTCCTACCGAACATCCTCAAGAGACGGGCACCGGAGGCTGTCACTGGTCGGACGACCCATCCATCCTTGGACATCTTGGGCGTCCTCCGTGATAGCCCGGTTGCTTTCCCCAGCCAAATTTGTTTATTCGGTGTCCGTGGGTCTCCCAAAACGACCCCCTGGGTTTGGCAGTCGACCAACAAAAAACAATACCCACGAAGGGTTAATGATAATAAATCACCAACTCTATAACGTATCAAAGATTGTGTATTCAATATAATGTAGCATATAAAGTCACAGAAAGACTTGCATAATAAGACAGGGCATCAATACAAAACCCTAAATCAAAAGTCCCACGCAGGGGTTAATTCCAGTAATACTCAACATCCCTCGCAGGGGTTAAATCCACACAATATATATCAGTGCTTAATAGCATATAAACAAAATCATTCATAATAGAGAGTGCATAAATATATATCAGTGCTTAATAGCATCTACACAAAATCATTCAAAATAGAGAGTCCATAAATCATACTCATCCCCGGTGGGGAGGAAAAGGCAGCAGGACGCGGAGGAGTAAATTACTACCCATCCAGGTGATGAATCAGGCCGATGGAGTCGCCATGCGTGTTTAGAGGCCAAAAGATCCGTTTCACCAATAGTCCAGTTTTTTCAAGGCAAATCCAGGAAAGCGTCCAGTGTCTGTGAATTAGTATCAAAATAAACCTAAGGTAAAGAACCCCAATCATATCAACATAATAATGGGCAATGTTAAAGGGTACATACCATCAAATCATATTCAATATAACCCAGGCGTAGTAGCTGATCTCGGGTGACCCAAAGGTAAACAGCAAGAGTACTGGGAGGGGTATATATTAATGAAGGGGTTAGGCTAATGAACTGAGGGGGATGACGTCATTTAACCCGTTAGGCCATTCAGTGTCTAAGAGGAGCGTCCATTTAATTTCAGCTGATCGTAACAGATCATTAGCATGCTGGTGAGGACGTGGTTTAATTTGTTGTAAGATCATGAGTTTTAAAGAGGAAGCCTCATGTTTCTTCTCCTTGCAATGTTTGTAGAATGCTGATTCCTCAGAACCTTTATGAATTTTACTTCTGTGTTCAATAAAACGGGTCCGTACCTCCCTCGAAGTCATCCCCACATAAACAAAAGAGCACCCACAGGAAATTCCGTAAATAACAGATTTGGAAGCGCAGGTCCCATAATCCCTGATTTTGAAAGTTCTGTTTTTAGAAATGCTATAAATCTCTTTTTCTTGGGAGACATTGTTGCAGTGGGAGCAAGGTTTCATGCCAGGGCTCATAATGCTCCTAATGGGTGGTCTGTGCCCATGGGAGTGTACCACTAGATCCTTCACATTGCGGGTGCATTTATGCGCTATAAGTGGAAAATTAGACAGGCCCGGGATCTCTTTCAAAAGAGGCCAATATTGTTTCACAATGTTCGCCAGGGCGTTGGAGTGAGGCGTGTAAGTTACAGGCCACACCACCCGTTCAGTCTCAGTGCGTGTTTTGGTGGCAAATAGTGACGATCTGGGGCAAGATTCAGCTCGCATCCTGGCTTTGTCTATGATGGTGGCCGGGTATCCTCTCTGCATGAAGTCCGATGTAAGTTTGTCAGCTGCATGTGTGTAGTCATCCGTAAATGAAGAATTTCTTTTAATGCGAAGGAATTGGGAGAATGGGAGATTGTAGCGCAAAGCATGAGTGTGATGACTCGTAAAATGTAGGTAGCTGTTCTTCTTCACCGTCTTCCTGTAGTCCCTTATTTTTAAGCGATGGTTGACATTGATCACAGTAACATCTAAGAAATTCACAGATTCTGTACTGATGGTGGCAGTAAAGGTCAGTGATGGGTGCCAGGTGTCCATCCACTCAAGAAATTCCGTCACATTCGTATCATGATGTAACATAAGGAACAAATCATCTATAAAACGGCTATATAGTTTTACCTTGGATGAAAAGCGGTTATGAGTTCGAGGAAACATAAAATTATCTTCCAGATGGGCCATAAAAATGTTTGCCAGACAGGGGGCGCAACTGAGTCCCATGGATATCCCATGGATTTGAAGAAAGAAGTCATCTAAAAATTGAAAATAGTTATAATTGCTCACCAAGTCAAATAAAGACATCATAAAGCCTGTGTGTGGCTGTTCTTCTGATTCAGCATTATGGAAACTATCCTCCACAACATCTCTCAAGTCTGGTATTGGAATGTTTGTATACAATGAGACCACATCCAGTGTAATTAGGTAATCTCCAGGTTCTAAGGTGAAATTCTCTATCTTGGAAATAAAATGGGTAGTGTCTCTCAAAAATGCAGGTGTTTTCCAGACAATGGGTTGCAGGTAGTAGTCCAGGAATTGAGCAAGGGGTTCCAAAATTCCGCCACAGCCAGCTACGATGGGGCGACCGGGAGGATTCTGTAAATCCTTATGAATCTTTGGCAAACAATATAGGGTGGGTATTTTAGGATGATCCTGAATGAGGAATTTACCCGTGATGTCATCAATATGGCCATCAGCAATAGCTTCTTGTATAACATTCATGATGGTAGCCGCATAGGTTTTCGTGGGATCTGCTTGAAGTTTGCGATAGTATTGAGGATTGTTGAGTTGGCGCATGACTTCAGTATTGTACATGGTAGTGTCTTGAATAACAATGGCTCCACCTTTATCTGCCCCTTTTATCGTAATCGTGGTGTTGTTGCCTAAGGCTTGAAGTAAGGAAATATCAGAGGGAGCCAAATTGGCCCACCTTCGATCAGTTTTATGATTTATGTTCTTGATATCTTTGAGGATCATGGACTCGAAAACTCTGATATTGTTAGATGGATTGGGGGGAACAAAGGTGCTGCGGGCTTTAAACTTAGATGGAGTAGTGCCAATATGATTAGAGGAAGCAAAAAATTCCTTGAGTCTCACAGTGCGGAATAACTTCGCCAGATCTTTCCTGATGGTGTGGTTATTGCAGAGGGGGGTGGGAACAAACGAAAGGCCTTTATTCAACAAAAATTCTTCTCTATCTGAAAGGGGATAATGGGATAGATTAACTACTAGCGAGCATTCCTTCTCCCCCGTCCCCTGGGAAAATTTTGGGTCCTGTTTTGTGGTTTGCCATTCCTAAATTGATAAGGTGGTCTAGGTGAGGCCGAGGAGGTGGATGGTTGTGGGTTTTCTCTCTCATTCGTAGTATTCTCATTAGTAGATCCAGCTGAGTCTACTGATTCATTGGAGAATGAGAAGCCTACTCTGCGGGAAAAATTGGAAGCGTTTTTATTTCTCCATTTAAAGACATGACCTGTAGTATGGTCTCGTTCATCTCTTTTGAATTTGCCAATCTTGTATTGTTTGATATTCTCATAAAGTGCAGCGCAACTTTTTTTGATCTGTTCTAAGTCTGGGGCAGTGATCATGTCTCCTAGAGTAGTTTTCAGGCTCTCAATCTCAACTTTCAATTGTTGAGCCTCCATCGACGCTCTACGGACAATAAGGGTCATCAAATCTGCGCTGCATTTCTGGCAAATAGCTTCCCAACTCTTTAAGAATGTTTCATCGTCTAAATATGCACCAGGGGGAATTTGGACCCGGAGTCCTCTGGGAGTAAAGGAACTCCGTATGTAGTCGGAGAGAGATGACGCATTCAGTTGAACCGTAATAAGTCTCAATTCTTTGGTTTCTAAATCTGATACTCGTGGGCCAGCAGTGTCTGCTTGTTCCTGATTGCTATTTATCCCCGATATGGAGGCCCACTCCTGTACTATGTTGGCTGTTTCCTCGGGTTTGAGGAAGAGGGATCGACAGGACCAGCCGGCCGTGTCCAGGAAATCAGAGAGACTCTGCTGGAGCTCACCCACAGGGAGCTCTACAGCAGATGCCAATGGACCCTTACCGCAGGCAGCCAGTGGCGTGGGGCCCGGTATGCTCTTTCGCAGGCCCCAACTGAAACGTCTGCTGTTTCTTCGTTCTATGTCGGCTCTGGGGGGACCTTCTACAGCAGTTCCCTGCTGGAGGTCAGACCCCATAGATAGTGGTGTTAAAGGTTCTGTGTCCGCTACCGCCATCTCTCAACTAATAATAGCCCCCACCTCACCCAACAGAATGAAAATAGTGGGCACAGAGGCAAGAATAACCTGAAACCGCATCACAAGAATCCATGGTTGTTGTTTTTTTTGACCAATATGAAAGAACACACGGTCCAATCAGAATCTTTTGATGACAGCCAATCTCATGTAGCCATGAAGACAACTTCAGCCAGTTCTTCATGGTGAAACTGAAGATACAACTTAACCTCCATAACTGCCCAGTGTGGACGTGTCATAAGAGCTTCATATTTTTTAAAAACATGAGGAAAGATATTATGGAAAATATTTTAGCTGCAAAATAGGATAATTTCTGTGAAGGTGAAGAGAGAAAGAGTATAGGGTTGTAGCATTGAAGAAGGAGGCAAAGATGCTGTAAGAAATTATTGCTGAATCAACTGACATGAAACCAATAATGCACCCCATCCTCCAGCATGCTGCTTTCCAGATGCTTGAACTAAAATTTTGAGTATTCCTGAGATTTTACTTGGAACTGATGGGAGCTGAAATCCAAAGCATTAGGAGGGTGCTAAACTAGGAAAAGGCTGGAGCTTTTTTTCAGAGTGGCAGCTAACTGTCGGCCATGAAAAGGATTTACCTTGCCCTTTTCACAAGCGAAGGACCTGCTTGGCTGTTGGCCAGCACAGGGATAGCTGACTGTCTCAGTAAAGGACAAATTCACAATTGGTGTTTAGAGGCACCTTTTGTGCCTGGCATTTAGTCTAATGCCTTAATCTCTTCTGGAACTGAAGTGGCCCTTTGGGGATGATAAAACGCAACTTATAGATCTCCACTACTCCTAACAGTGGCCAAACAGCGAACTTACATTGCACCATTTTCTCTTTTATTCTGTTGGCAGCTTAAAAGTATATTGGGAGGGAAGGAAAGACTAATTGTTCATTGCAAGCCAAGCTAAACATGAGGTTAATTGCATCAATGTCAATCAGCATGCATGTTTTTGAAATTGCAAATCTCCAAAGGGATCCTACCTTACTCTTCCCTCACTCCAGCAGTTTCTGGCATCAGTAATGCAAAAGAGGAGGTTCCTCTCCATCCCATCCACCTCTTTAGTGCCAGATGGAAAGGACCGATTGAGGGAAACTCAAAGGGCAAGCACAGAAAAAGAGAGGGTTACTTTAAGAAGCATTCAGAAGCAAAGGGTGGTTTAGACTGAAGTAAAATGAGTTATTTTGTGTGATCCCAAGATTAGTCATCCATTTCAGATGACATTTATTTCAGATAGTACAGGTTTAAAACAAGGTTTTTTATTACTCAGTGATATGAAAAATTGTAAAGAGGTGTCCATGCCTTGCTAGTTGGGGGAATTTCAAGAGCTATGGTCCAAAAAAGTGTGTACCCATTTTGCCTCCATTTGTCACTGTTTCTCAGGATTTACATTTCAAGAAAACAGGGATCCCTCAAGGAAGCAGCCTTCCTAAAATCTCCTTCAGGCTCCTTTCAATGTCAAAATGAATGGCTTCCCTCTGCAATCCCAGTACCATCTTAGTTTTTTTTTTGTTCTTCCTCCTGCTGTTGTTAGACTATAGGGGTAAAGGAGGGAACGCACAACTGGGATGAAGGCAAAAGAAACTGGAAAGTGTTATTTTAACTTGGTGAAAAACATGATATAGTTCTGCCTCCCAATACCTAGAAATTATTTCCCAGCAGAGGCTGTATCCATACTGCAGAAGTATAGCTTTAACTGCCATGGCGCAGTGCTGTGAAATTCTGGGATTCTGGGATTGCAGTTTTGCGATATATTTACCATACTGCGTCAGAGAGTTCTAGTGCCACAACAAACTATAGATCTCAAGATTTTATAAGTATGGAGTAAGCTAAGTTAAAGTGGTTATGCAGATTATTGTAGCTCATGAAATAAAACGAAATTATTTAAAACAGTGTGGAGAGGGGTAAATATTAAAATAGGGCATTGTTAGATGGGACATTGGTGCATAGGGAGTAATCCATCTTCCAATGCCCCATCTATTTTAGTATGGCCTGACTGACCCATTCTCTGCCAGCAACTCACTAGAGATGCATTTTACACTGGAGAATTAAGGCAGTTTGACTTTAATTTAACAGTCGTAACTAGACGCTATGGAATCCTAAGAGCTAGAGTTTTACAAGTTCTTTAGCATGCTCTGCAGAAGAGTGCTGGCCTTACAGCAGTGGTTCTCAGCCTGTGGGCCCCCAGGTGTTTTGGCCTAAAACTCCCAGAAATCCCAGCCAATTTACCAGCTGTTAGGATTTCTGGGAGTTGAAGGCCAAAACATCTGGGGACCCACAGGTTGAGAACCACTGCTTCATAGCAGTGTTTCTGAAACTCTGCTCCTCCAGGTGTTTGGACGTTAATTCCCAGAAATATTTAATTATTCATTTATTTCCAGCATTTTACCCCGCTCTTCTCAACCCCCGAGGGGGGACTCAGAGTGGCTTACATAAAGGCACAATTTGATGCCCACACAGTAAAACACAATATAAAACCCCAGAAACATTCAACATTAAAATACATTAAAATACAATTACACTAAACATCATACCAGCCATCTTACCAGCTGTTGGGAACTGTGGAAGCAGAAGTCCAAAACATATGGAGGAGCAGAGTTTGAGAAACACTGCCTTATAGGATTCCACAGCATTGAGCCATTACAGTTAAAGTGCTATCAAACTGCACTAATTAGACAGTGTAGGTATTCCATAGGTTTCAAATGGAGCCATTCCCATCCCTGTTCGAAGACTATACTCGGGACAACTTTGCAAACGCTCTGCTACCAACCTCCTGTTCTTCCCCATGCTATCCAATCAAAGTTCCTGTCTTGGTACAATTATTTATAGGATTGATTCATAGAGAGAGAGAGAGAGAGAGAGAGAGAGAGAGAGAGAGAGAGAGAGAGAGATTTTCAGAAAGTAGGTACAATTGCTCCTCTCTTTCGCATATCCTATCAAACCACCCCTTCTTTTGTTTTATAAGCTTCAGGTGACCTGGGGTTGATCAATAAGAGTTTCATAAGCTTGAGAACATTTTCTACATATACTGTGAAGCAGCTTCAACATTAGCAATTGTGACAAGTACATAATCAGCTTTAGTTAAATCTGTCAGCCATATTAATGAAACAGAACAGGGGCTGGACATCTAGGAATCACTAGGAAAGACAATGCTGGGTGAAACATCTTGGCAGCTCCCATGTAGCACATCAGTGGCATGGAAAGTCCATAATTAATTTTCCTTTTAGGGTATTAGAGGCCTCCTATGATTGCCCACAGACAAGAGCCTGATTAGGATGAGAAAGGACCTTTTAGGCAGCCATTTAGCTTTTCATCACAGATGTGAAGGCATAAGTTTGGCATTGACTTTTGTTCTCTAATGCCATTGTAAAGTTTGGCTGTTTAATGTGCTCACTATCTCCTATCTCCTTTGAATGAATAAAAGGCTATTTTACTACATCATTATCGGGAAAGACTGAGAGTGAGTGCATCTGGTGCCACAGTGAATACCAGCATGTAAAGGAAATATGAAGCTCATGAAACTGACAAAGTGACACAGGGTCATCTAAATTGGAATGAGGCTTAAATTAGGAGTAACTTGGTTTTAACATTTGAAGTGTTGTATTGAGGTGTGTTGAACTGACCTTGTTCTGTCCCCCTCAACCTGTCCTTTCCTAAACCTGTCTCTAGATATTCAGCTATAACTCCCACAATTCCCAGCCAGTCTAGTTGGATGTGACAGTATAATTTATGATTGCGTTTTATGACTTATTGTTGGGAAAGGATGCAAAATACACATGATCCTTCAAACAGGTATTTTAAATATGATAAATGCCTGGCATACTACAAACATAACTAAGTGCTCAGAGTCTTAGACTGGGACTCGGGAAATCTTCTTGAAACTCCCTGAATGATTTTGGACCAGTCACTTTCACCTTTAGCTTGAAGAATGTTGTTATAGTGAAGATAAAGACGTAAAATAGAGAGCTACATATTCTATGGACTGGAAATAAAATAGATAAACAAAATGAATAAAATAAAAAAACATGAAAAAGCAAGAATATAAAATAGAGGCAATAATATAGTTGACAGTGTAGTTATCAACTAAATCTTGATCGAACACCATTCTATTTAAGTTGAGAATTCAGACCCACTTCCTAAGTACCGTCAACTCCATCTTTTGCAATTTTTGCTTTTGCAAATTTGATTATTCACAAGTTTTTAGCTGCTGTTTAGCTAACTCCACTTGGTCTTCCCAGTCTTTCTCCTGGCCCACTACCATCTTTCCAACAGCACCGATCCTTTACTCACTTCCCCATCTTCCCATCTAAATTCATCAAGATTTTAAACTGCTTCCTCCATTGCTCTCTTCTCTACCTTCCAGCAGTCACAAGTAAACAAATACAGTATGAAGATAGAATATAAATACTTTTCTCCCGAAGCTCAGTCCCGAGGTTAGCTCCTTAAATTCAGTAACACCCAGATTCAACCTATCTCTTGCATACCTCCACCCTTAATTGCTTTCACCCATGAACTCTTACAGATTACTCAACCCTTTAGAACTAAGACTTACATTAACCCTTCCATCACCAACCACCATCAACTTTAGAACATTACATGACATGATGTGTCTTTTAGCCAAGCTGGGCTTCCATTTTCCTGTTGCCGGCAGGCTTCTGAGAGAGACAGATTAGTGATTTACATTCTCAGTGCTGCTCTCAGCTCTGCATGGCTTGGCTTGCTTTTTGACTCAAATAGCAATAAATAAGCAATTTATTTTCTACACACTTAAGAACCTGCCACTGATGGTGCCCTTCACATGAGGCAAACTTCAAATGTAGGGTAGAGGACGTATCTTTCTTGAAGAATGGCTAATGCTCCTTCAGGTGGTGTGGCTCCCACTGAAATATGTGTTTAAAAAGGGGGCCTTCCTTAACTCAGCTTCATCCATAAGGAAAGATGTGTTGAACCTGCTTAAAGTGGTTTCTACCCATGTGATGAGGGGGAAGCCAGGACAATGCTGCTCCCTCTGGCAATGTGAAACCCAGGCTGAGGAAAAAAGGGAGAGTGGCGGGAGAAATAGTCAGTTCTCCCTTAAAACCTAAACCCAGTTGGTTTGAGGTGTGAAAGGAGAAATAGCAGGTCTCCTCTCCCTTGAAATCTGAACTCAGCTGCCTTGAGACTTGAAACAGCTTGAGAAAGAAGGGTGAGTGAAGGAGAAATAGCCGTACCTCCCTTTTTAAAGCCTGAACCCAGCCAGCTTACTGAGACTTCGACTTCCTTCCATGTGATGACGGGAAAGCCTGGATGGTGCAGAGCATGAGCAGGTGCCACTGGCACCGTATGTAAAGAGGTCCAAGGAGAAAAGGTCCCAGAAAGAATGGTTTCTTAAGTCTGATGCCTTTAATCCAGGTTTTATTGAAGGATATAAGGAGAAAACATCCTAAAAATGGTGGTTTCTTAAGACCTAAAAATTATGGAAAGGGGAGCCTCATAAGTTCCCCATTGCCGCCAGTGGGCCGGATCTTCCTGGATCTTGATTTTTTTTCCTTGAGAATTTGGGAGGCTTCCAAAAGAAAGGTCTGGGGCTCCACCAAAATAATGTGGATGTGGGATTGTCAAAGGCTACCAAGTACTGTATAGGACTAAAAATCCTAAAGGCACCACCTGACCTTGGAATCTAAGCAGGACTAGCCCTGATTAGTATTTGGATGGGAGACTGTCAATGAATACCAGATGTTGGAGGCTTTATTTCAGAGGAAATAGCTGGCAGGACCTAAGTATTCCTTGCCTTAACAAATGTTATGAAATTCATGGGGTCGTCATAGGTTGAGAGGATACTTTCCAACATTTCACCGATGAAAACCAGATACATGTAGCCAAACAACATAGGTCAATATCATGTAGTCAACTTGGCAAAACTTAATAATGACATAAGTGAAGACGGGCTGTGGCATTTTGCTTTTGCCAGAGTCTCATGGAAAGGGCAAAATTCCAGGCCTCCCCCTTGAATGAGTTAACTGAGTGCAAATTACTTTGGCACTTTGAAACCAGCTTGCAGTAACCAAAGCTGAGGATGAGCAGAGAGAAACACTGACCTTTTAAAAGCAGCTGGAAAAGTGAGAAACAGAGGATAAATTGACAACTATCCCAACCAGACAGAGGGGAGGGAACAGGCAACTTCAAGGTTCATAAAGTCTTGATGTCTCATCCTGTGCGCCCCTTTTCTCATTTTTTTTAGCACCAGAAGGTTACACAGCAATATACTGACATTGCTCAGCAGTGAGTGTTGTCACTGCTGGACTAAACTAACACAGCAATGTGCATTGTTTGCATTTCTCTATGGCAGAAACCCCCAGCTGTGTTGGAGTACAATTCCCATCTTTTTCAGCCAGCACCACTTGGAAAGGCTACTGTACAGACGAATAGAAAACACAGGGATAACATTTTTACAAAAACAATGCTGAGCTTTCTGTTTTGTGACAGTGACACATTCAGGCATCCCACCTCTGGCGCAGCAATCTGGAATATCATGTTGTGCCTATATTGGGAAAGATTTTTACTGCACCAAATGACTTTTTCCTCAGCTAATAGGTTGACTTCCTGCAGAATGTGAGGCTTTGTATTCAAAGTGTGGACTGAAAAGCTTGATTTGTAAGAAGTGGTTTTAAGGATCACAGAAAAGGGAATGCTGCGGCATTAAATGGCTCTTCTGCTAGAAAATGTTAGAAATTTGCCAAATATAATCAGAAGTGTAGCCATATTTTAAGGCTTCAGACAGATTATGTCTACTCAATCACATTAAAACGTTCAGATATTTAACATTATTTGCCAGTGGGATTAAAGTAAGTTTTATATCTTTAATAAAGCAAGAAAAACATGCCAAGAGTTTGTCTTTCAAGGCTTTCTTTTTTTCCTTGAGGAGCTTTTGCCTATCTGAAACATTTATACCAGGAAGTATTATGAAGCAGCAACAAACAGAATATATACATAGAGAAAATATACCTTTTAGCCATATATTGAATGCAGTGGAAATCTCCAAAGTATAATGCAATATTCACCAAGCCAGTCATTATCTTCAACCACTTGGAAGACTGGAAAATCAGGGTTTCAATTCATGGAGAAAACATCAATGCATATTGCATGCTCTCCATTTCAACAAATATTTTAGCCTGCATACACTTACCTAAACATTTAGATTTGATCAAATGTCATTTCATTAATTTTAATGGAAGCCATTAATTGTTTCAAAGTTTGATTTAACCTCCTCATGATGAAATGAAATGAATCCTGACATGGCAGTCTTACTTACAAGAATTTATGAGAAGATTGAACTGATTGTTTAATGTTATAGTGAAAATATACATTTCTGCTATTTTTATTGTTTGGTATGGCTATTACAATAAAGAGGTGTGGCAAGAATGTTGGAAATTGATCATTAGTGTAACAAAGCTAAAGTAAGATGACAAACCAGAAAGAGTAAGTTGTGCTTGTCCCGATGGGACAAATTAGGCATGGTTCAATCAAGCCCAATTAAATTCAGTGGAAGTTAAGCACAAATAACTTTTTCTCAGTTGGAGAAAGTCAGTGTCTTCTGAATGGAACAAAATTAAGAGACATATCCTTATCGCATCCCCCAATTGAGAAGGGATTCAAGTCTATGTTTTTTAATGTTTTTAATGCTTTTTAATGATGTTGATTATATGGTGTATTTTTATATTGTACTAGCTGTACCCGTGCATCCGTTGCTGTGCCATGTCTCTCTCTCTCTCTCTCCCTCTCTCTCTCACTGTCTCTGTCTCTCTCTGTTTTTCTCTCTCTCTGTCTCTCTCTCTCTATCACTCTCTCTCTCTCTCTCTCTCTCTCTTCTCTCTCTCTCTCTCTCTCTATCTCTCTCTATCTCTCTCTCTCTCTCTCTCTCTCTCTATCTCTCTCTCTCTCTCTCTCTCTCTCTCTCTCTCACGGTGGTGGGGGCAGGCAGCGGAACGCAGGAGGGAGCACGGGAAGAGAGCTGGGCCCCTCCTCCACCCACCAAAGGCTCTGGCCAGCTCCTTACTTTTTCCTCCCCCGCCTCCTCCTCATCGCCGCTGCCGCCAGGGCCTTTCTCACCGGGCGCGTTGAGCCGCCGCTTGTGGAGACCGCAGGGGGCCTCGAAGAGAGAGGAAGCCGAAGCGGGGAAGAGGAGGAGTGAGGAAAGAGCAGGAGGAGGAGGAGGAAGGTGGAAAGGGAAGGACACAGGCACTTCCCAGGGCAGCCGAGGGCCTTTTGGGCCCTGGGGAAGGAAGGAAGGGAGGCCGCAGGAGGAGGGGCCGAGGAGCTTAGGCGCGCGCCGTGGAATGGGGCCGCTGCGCTCTGGCTGCCATGCGCGAGCTGGCAGCAAAGAGGTAGGGATGCCAGTTCTCTTGCCCGTTTTTTGGGGGTTGTGTTTGGGGGTGTTGCGAGGTATCTAGGGCGAGTTTTTTTGGCATGGTTGAATGTGTTGCCGAGTTTTGTGCTTCTGCAGCTTATAGTTTAGCTGTCTATTTGCCTCGTTGCACGACCGTTCAATATATATATATATACTAGCTTGGGGACCCGGTGGTGCCCGGGTCATTTGAGAAGTGCAGCAGGATGTAGAGTGGGTCATGGGGGCTCTGTGTGCCAAGTTTGGTCTTGATCCATCATTGGGAGTTGCAGTGGTGTCATGAAATTACTGAAGGTAGTGGAAGTCCCATCATCTCTGGTCCACCCTTCCCCAAAGTGTAGTAGGATGTAGATTGGGTCATGGGGGCTCTGTGTGCTAAGTTTGGTCTGTATTGGTGAATGGATGAGGGTTGCATTGTTTTTAGGAAGTGAGTGAAGGTACTTCAAGTCCCATCATTCGTGGTCCATCTCACACAAAACAGCACCAGGATGTAGAGTGGGTCATGAGGGCTCTGTGTGGCAGGTTTAGTGTTGATCAGTCATTGGATTAGGTTTGTAGCAGTCTTGGAAAGTGAGGGAAGGTACTGCAAGTCCCATAATCCATGTTCTGGCCCCCTCCAAACTTCAGTAGTATGTAGAGTAGGTCATTGGGGCTCTGTGTGCCAAGTGTGGTCTTTATCAGTGTTTGTTGGGGGCCACAGTGGTCTGTGGGAACAGAGGGATGTGAAAGTACTACAAATACCATCATCCATGGCCCCCAAACCTCACCTGGATGTGAAGGCAGTCATAGGGGTTATGTATGCCAAGTTTGGTCTTGATCAGTGATTGGATGAGGGTTGCAGCGGACTTGGGAAGTGAGTAGAGGTACTTCAAGTCCCATCATCCATGGTCCACCCTCCTCCAAACTGCACCAGGACGTAGAGTGGGTCATGAGGGCTTTGTGTGCCAAGTTGGTCTTGATTAGTCATTGAATGAGGGTCGCAGCAGTCTTGGGAAGTGAGTGGAGGTACTTCAAGTCCCATCATTCGTGGTCCATCCTCCTCAATACTGCACCAGAATGTAGAATGAGTCATGGGGGCTCTGTGTGCCAAGTTTGGTCTTGATCAGTGTTTGGATGAGGTTGGCAATGGTCTGGTGAAATGAGTGGAGGTACTTCAAGTCCCATCATCCATGTTCTGGCCCCCTCCGAACTTCAGTAGTATGTAGAGTGGGTCATTGGGGCTCTGTGTGCCAAGTGTGGTCTTTATCAGTGTTTGTTGGGGGCCACAGTGGTCTGTGGGAACAGAGGGATGTGAAAGTACTACAAATACCATCATCCATGGTCAGTCCTCCCCCAAACCTCACCTGGACGTGAAGGCAGTCATAGGGGTTATGTATGCCAAGTTTGGTCTTGATCAGTGATTGGATGAGGGTTGCAGCGGACTTGGGAAGTGAGTAGAGGTACTTCAAGTCCCATCATCCATGGTCCACCCTCCTCCAAACTGCACCAGGACGTAGAGTGGGTCATGGGGGCTGTGTGTGCTAAGTGTGGTCTGTATTGGTCCTTTTTGGTGGCCTCAGTGGTCTGTGGGAACCAAAGTGTTTGAAAGTGCTACAATTCCCATAATCCATGGGTCATGTCCCTCGAACTGCACCAAGATGTAAAGGGGGTTAGGGGGGTTATGTGTACCAATTTTGGTGCAGGTCCATCACCCGCGCTGGTCGCTGTGGCCTGTGAAAGTGGCTGCCACATATCCGCCCTTCTGCCCTTCCGCCCTTCCGCCCTCCCGCCCTCCCGCCCTCCACATACACACATACATACAAACATTCCGCTTTATAAAGGTACTAGCTGAGGACCCGGCGGTGCCCGGGTTATTTGAGGAAGGCATTGTGTGCCAAGGTTGGTTCCTATTAGATGTGTATGTGGCTTGCAGTGGTCTCAGGAAGTTAGTGAAGGTACTGCAAGTCCCATTGGCGATGGTCCATCCCCCTCCCAACAGCACCAGGATGTAGAGTGGGTCATGGGGGCTGTTAGTGCCACGTTTGGTGTTGATCATTCATTGGATGAGGGTCGCAGTAGTCTCAGAAGGTGAGTGAAGGTTCTTCAAGTCCCGTCATCCATGGTCCATCCCCCTCCAAACAGCACCAGGATGTAGAGTGGGTCATGAGGGCTTTGTGTGCCAAGTTGGTCTTGATTAGTCATTGAATGAGGGTCGCAGCAGTCTTGGGAAGTGAGTGGAGGTACTTCAAGTCCCATCATTCGTGGTCCATCCTCCTCAATACTGCACCAGAATGTAGAATGAGTCATGGGGGCTCTGTGTGCCAAGTTTGGTCTTGATCAGTGTTTGGATGAGGTTGGCAATGGTCTGGTGAAATGAGTGGAGGTACTTCAAGTCCCATCATCCATGGTCCGCCCTCCGAACTGCATCAGGACGTCCATTGGGTCATGGGGGCTTTTTGTGCCAAGTGTGGTCATGATTATGCACTGGATGAGGGTCCAGCGGGCTTGGGAAGTGAATGGAGGTACTTGAAATCCGATCCTTCATGGTCCATCCTCATCTAAACTGCAGTAGGATGGAGTGTGGGTCATGGGGGTACTGTGTGCCAAGTTTGGTCTTGTGGTTCAGGGCCGCCTTGGTCTGTGGGGAATGAAGGGTTTGAAAGTACTACAAATCTCATAACCTGTGATGGTACTTCAAGTCCCATCATCCATGGTCCTCCCTACTCCAAACTGCAGTAGAATGAATCATGGGTCATAGGGGCTCAGTGTGCCAAGGTTAGTTACTGTTAATTCAGGCCATACACAATGTCCCATTAACTGAGGCCTAGTCAGGGAAATGAAGTTAATGAAGCCGTACTGTAAATTTTGGGCCTGGTTTGTGATTTGTAGGGGCTACAGTGTTTTCTGGGAAGTTAATTGGGTGAAGGTACTGCAAATTCCATCATTCGTGGCCCATCTTGTCCTAAACTCTCTTTTGGGGCCTGTAATGTTCTGGCCTGCTCTGCTGGTAATTGGTAACTTTAAAAGGCCAAATGGCAGCAGGGAGGAGAAAACGTTTTCTAAAAGCTGAGGGGAGGAGAAAACAGGAATCCATTTTATTTTCACAGAGCCAACTGGGGAGGGAATGTTGATGGTGCCTTTTTTCCCCTCAGTGGGAAGAAATCCTGTTGTTTGAATGTAGAGGCCTGGATTCTGGGATGCTGGCTAATCAGTGGCAATCAATGCCCTCTGTCTGGTGCCTTAGAATTTTGGAGTGGCGAGGCTGGCCAATCAAAGGACTTTATGCAAATAGCTGCCACATTTTTCCCTCAGTGGGAAGAAATCCTGTTGTTTGAATGTAGAGGCCTGGATTCTGGGATGCTGGCTAATCAGTGGCAATCAATGCCCTCTGTCTGGTGCCTTAGAATTTTGGAGTGGCGAGGCTGGCCAATCAAAGGACTTTATGCAAATAGCTGCCAGATTTTTCCCCTCAGTGGGAAGAAATCCTGTTGTTTGAATGTAGAGGCCTGGATTCTGGGATACTGGCTGATCAGTGGCAATCAATGCCCTCTGTCTGGTGCCTTAGAATTTTGGAGTGGCGAGGCTGGCCAATCAAAGGACTTTATGCAAATAGCTGCCACATTTTTCCCCTCAGTGGGAAGAAATCCTGTTGTTTGAATGTAGAGGCCTGGATTCTGGGATGCTGGCTAATCAGTGGCAATCAATGCCCTCTGTCTGGTGCCTTAGAATTTTGGAGTGGCGAGGCTGGCCAATCAAAGGACTTTATGCAAATAGCTGCCACATTTTTCCCCTCAGTGGGAAGAAATCCTGTTGTTTGAATGTAGAGGCCTGGATTCTGGGATGCTGGCTAATCAGTGGCAATCAATGTCCTCTGTCTGGTGCCTTAGAATTTTGGAGTGGCGAGGCTGGCCAATCAAAGGACTTTATGCAAATAGCTGCCACATTTTTCCCCTCAGTGGGAAGAAATCTTGTTGTTTGAATGTAGAGGCCTGGATTCTGGGATGCTGGCTAATAGAATTTTGGAGTGGCAAGGCTGGCCAATCAAAGGACTTTATGCAAATAGCTGCCACATTCCCGCCCTCCCACCCTTCCGCCCTCTGCACACATACATACAAACATTCCGTTTTATTAAGGTATACAGATACAGATACAGAGAGAGAGAGAGAGAGAGATTGTGGTGGCGTGGCCTGTAGTGCTGCAAATGTAAGCCGTGCTGAGTTCCCCTGCAGGGGTGAGAAGCTACAGGGTACAAATACCATAAATAAATAAATAAATAAATAAATAAATAAATAAATAAATAAATAGGATCCTAACGTAAGGGAGCAGAGGACATTCCTCATCAATACATCCTTTTCCATATAGCCCCTGAATTACTTTATATACTGATGATCCAAAAGCTTACCCAACTCTCCTTAACTGCAATAAAGAGACACAAAGAGAAAATGCAAATAACATTTTCCCATTTACTTCCTCCAGTGTAAAGAGAACTTTACTACCCTAATTTGGCAGGAAGAATCCCAATTAATCATTGACCATTCCGTTTTTTCAACCGCTTTAAAAATATCTGTTTTTCTCCACTCCTCTCATTACCCCATAAGTCCTCAGATTGCTTCAGTTGTTCCAAACTGAGTTCAAAATGCAAAAGAGTTAAAAAAGAAAGGAGAGAAGCTTTGAAGTCTTGTCCTTCCCAGTAGTCTCAGGGAAAAGCAAACTGCTGCAGCCTCTTCCAACTTGTGTGTTATTCCTCTTTTGTAACTTTGGTCATCTTGATCATGTTCCATACTCATTCTGCCTTTGCTATATAATTGCCCAGGCCATTTAGGACAATTTCACATCGTCCTATTGCTCTCAGATACCAACCTAGTTATAACCTATAATGCTGCCAAGTTTTGTGCAGCAGCACTTAAAATCCACCAGGTGATGACTGGTTCCAAAAGTTAACAATCTATCAACTAACTGAAATGTAAATCAGTTCTTCCCATCCCAGTCCCCTAGACTTCTGCCCTGAATGTTCCTACCCCTCCATCAATCTCCCTCCCTCTCCATCCCTTTCTAGTCACTTCCCTTCTCTAAATAGTTTTTGTGCTTTAGCCTTCAACATACCTCTGTTTTCTAGCTTTTAAGATTTTAATGTACAATGATTTTATGAGACTGTACCATACTTTCCTTATGCCAGTCTATGACCGTAATAAAGATTTTTGGTTTGATTTGATTTGATCATGTTCCTATGTTGCTTTACTACACCTGCCCCACTTTTCCTCCATGAAATGTTGAAGGATATGTACTAAGCAATACACTGGGGCCCCTTCCATACTGCCACTATATCCTAGCCCCCCTAAAGCCCACCAAGCCCCCCCCCCTGAAATTCTCCGGGTGGTCCGCAATAAGGCCTTACTGGTACACTATTTAAACTGTTATGTGTATTCATATCATGATCTGATCACCATGCTCAATATATCCCATATGCATGGGGTATTGGGAGAACAATACAGATTCACACACCCCACAACCCCCACAACCCCCCCCAAAATCAAAACTCAGCCCCTCCCAAATCAAAATCCTGGCTATGGCCCTGCTGGCAATGAAGACTCATATAATCCAATTTAAAGCAATTAATCTGGGATTGCATTCTGGGATATAGGGCATTGTAGAAGGGGCCTGGATCAACCCCATTGTTAGCACCACCCTATCTCTGAATCTGAATGCTTTTGTTTACAGAAACAGTCAATCCTTCATTACCAGGATTTCTTTTTATCCTTTTTGCAGGGTTTGAAATTTCAACACACACAGATAAACACAGCTCACATACATTCTTACTTCTCTTGTCTGTATGTATTTTGCTCGATACGACATTGTTTTTCTACAAACATTATTATAAGTCTCATGGTTTAAACTACAGTACCACGGGATTTCTCTCTGGGATGTCTTGTTAGCACTTTCTTTACTACCATGGGAAAACAAGGTTCTTCAATTTGATATGGCTGGCATATGACATGAAAATGACACCCTCATGGGCCAGCTATTGATATTCTACAATCCGTAGAAGTAGTTGGTGCTAATGAGAACGTTAGCCTGCTCTGGGTGGATGAGATAAATGTCATAGGATTACCAATAACTGTGCATTTTTGTGACCTTTCAGATTGCTTGCTAGATGTTTTATAAAAGAAGTGATGGTGATAGTCGAGTCACATACTTATAGCTTGAAAACAACTCCCTCCAAAACACATTAGGGTCACCATAAATTGGAAATGACTTGAGGGCACAAAACAACAACTACAATAGCCTCTTCAGCTATTGGTTTGGTTTTTGTAACACTTTAGGGACAGAAAAAATCATTTGTTTCCTGAATATTCTTCCCCAGTTTCCCACATATATGTTATATCAACCACTGCAATTTTTCTTGGTCACAACTCCAACAATAGCAGAGGGCTGCTTAGAAACATCAGCCCCTTGGAACAATAGCAGATTGGATGCGTGGATCAGAGATAAGGTGGAAAGATCTGTCCTCACCTAAATGTATATGGTTTGTCTTCAAGAGAATTGGATTGACTGGGATTTAGCTGGTTTAGCTATTGGGGGAGTGCTGCTGGACACCACAAAGGGGATATGGAGAATGTAATTGGTGGATGCTGTTTTCAATAGCTTCCCCTTAATATACTCAGTTTAGTGCCTACCAGCCATAATCCTAAAGTGGGGGCTAGACTAACCTCCTGAAAACTAGTGCCATTTAGATATGTTGGAGCTACAGCTCTCATTGCTCTCCAGATGGCTGTTTCCACAAGGAATGTTCTTCTTGGCTTTTCTTCGCGAATGAAGATTCAGGAAGGACTCATCCCACACTTTCTACAAGTGTGTTGATGACTAAGAAGGCCAATCTGAGACAGGCAAGTCCGGTTGCAGAAAGCACAGCAGAAAGTCTCCTTGGGTGAGGTTGTTTCCAAGTTGCAGTTCTTTCTGCGTTGTCGTTTCTCTTTGAGACCTGTTCAGCTTGTCTTCTCGAAAGAGGCCGCAGCATTGTGGATAGTGTGTCTCCATGCCTCCCGATGTGAGACCAGGGTGGACCATTGTTGGTGGTCAGTCTGGCCGAGCCTGAGATATTGTTTCAGGGAGTCCTTATATCTCTTATTTGGGGCGCCTCTCTTGCGCTGACCTGTGGCGAGTTCACCGTAGAGTAGTATCTTAGGGAGGCAGTGGTCCTCCATCCTAGAGACGTGCCCTGCCCAGCGCAGTTGAGTTCTCAATAGCATGGCCTCAATGCTGGTGATCCCTGCTTGCCCAAGAACAGCAACATTCATCACATAGTCAGTCCAGTGTATATTTAGGATTGAGTGAAGACAGTGCTGATGAAAGCGTTCAAGGAGTCATAGGTGTTGGCGATAGGTGACCCATGTTTCAGACCTATGTAGGAGAATAGACAGTACGATAGCTCTGTACACACTGGTTTTTGTGCTTTGCCTCAGGTACTTGTTGCTCCAGACTCTTTTGTGTACTTCTATTATAAAAGGAAAAGGCATCTAATTTTGGACTCCTCAAATGCAGATCAGGTTTTGAGGAAATATAATAAGGAGTTTATGGAAGAAGATGCAATAGAGGAGACCCAGCAACAGAGAAGAAGAGACCAGAGGTGTACAGGGCAACAGCAAGGAAGCAGAAACATCAAGAAGAACAAACGGCAGAGAGGCAGAAACACAGGAGGCGGCAGAAGAAGAGAAAGCAAAGGGAGAGGAGGAGATGTAGAAAGGGACAGCTCTGTAACTGAGTGAGCAGGGGAACAACATGTACAGGGATCATTTGATTTTGCAGGGTTATGGGGGTGGGGAGGGGAGAGGATAGAGATTAATTGGATCATGTTATGTTATGCTAAAAATCACAGGTCACTATGGTGCAGTCGTTTGAGTGTTGCACTATTACTCTAGAGACAAGGGTTTATATCCCTGCTCAACTATGGAAACCCAGTGGGTGATCCTGGCCAAATCATGCTCTCTCAGCCTGAAGGAGACAAGGCAAACCCCTCTGAACAAATCTTGACAAAGAAAGCCCTGTGATAGGTTCAGCTTAAGGTTTCGGTAAGTCAGAAACCACTTGAAGGTACATAGCAACTATAATGCTAAATATACAGGACTGGACTCAATATTCCCTGCTCTGCAATTGGGCACAAATAAATGACAGCATTGAAATAGATATTACTGAGTTCTCAGTGAGGTAATGAATCATACTTTCAGTGTTGCCAAGCTCAAAATTGCTCCCAGGGAGTTCAACTCTTCCTGACAGCTGGTTTTCTTTATGTGCATGCCATAAGCACATATGTCGGCATTTAAATGAGTTGTGCCAGGCATAATACTGAAATTCTTGATGTCAAACAATTACAGTCACTCATCTCTTTTAAGTTTGAGGTGTTGTTTTGTGTTAATTGCAGCAAAGCCTCTGACATTGATTAGCTAAGCTGGCAGCTAATGGCATGGGTGTGTGAAATGTTCTGTTGTTTAGGGAACTGGACAGTTCATTCAACTTGCTTTTCCTCCAGCATATCTCAACACACAATCTCATCCTTTCATATAATGTAGCTGATAAGCTTGGTTGACCCCCCCCCCCAGGTTCAAAACCCATTTCGGATGTAGGGGGTGCTGGTCGTTCATTTCTAAAGTCACTTCCGATTTTTTTTAAAAAAAAATCAAAACTTTCAGAAACTTCCGAATCGCTTCGTTAATGGCAGACGCACATGAGCAGTAGGAAAAACCAGCACTGGCACTGAAGAAATTTCAGGGGATTCTCCCTCCCTCAATTTTAGACCAATCCTGATGAAACTTGTTACAGTGGCAGAACACATTAGTTCTCAAAATTTCATAACCTTCGACTTATCCATGGATTTTTGGCGAATTTTCAAATTTTTTATTAAAAAACATTTTTTAATAATAAAGAAAATCTGTTCCTGGTTTGAAAGTGTTATTTCCTGTTTCATTGAGTGGCTTTTATTTTGAAAGTAGTTGTTCTACTCCAGAAACTTTGTTTGTGTCACACAAATTATGTTAAATTAGTAGAGTATGGACATCATAGTACAGACCCCATCAAGGGACATCTAGACTGACCCCCTTCTTCTGGCCAGAAAGGCACCATCCAAACTTTCCTGACATCCATCTGCTTCCTTTACTGAGTTGGAGGGGACACTCAAGACGCATCCATCCGTTTATTTCTTTTTGCAGATGCAATCAATTAATATCATTACTTACTGATGTAAAGGGCTGGCTGGCTGGCTGGCTGTGGCTGGCTTCCCCAGTGCCTTGTTCAAGGCAATCAGGCCAAAGTGAAATGATTGGCTTTTAAGCGGTTTATGTACTCTTGGCTTTGCAAAAGTTTTTTATTGCTTTGCTGCCTTCTTTAGACCTCTTTGTAGACTCAATCAGTTTATTTTATATTTAGACGCAGACTGCTACAGACAGCTATAGGGGTCCTTTAGCAATTTTGGCTAATGAGCAGCCGGGCAGTGTGGGAAATGTAGTTTAACAGTAGGACCTTTTGCAATCTCTACCATTGGAGGCCTGGCCTTCACAAACTACAACAATGGCTGTGCTTAGCCACGACCACCTCATCCCTCCCTTGCATCGCTGGGGGAAAGAAAGCATGTGATTTTAAAACTTTTTAGGCTTTACCAAAGTTGTTTCATGGTTCTGAAAATTAAAATAATCTTGGGAGACATTCAAACATTAAGGAATATTTCCAGGGAGAAAACGTTAGTGGTTCAAATTTGGATCCCCCACCCACCCACCTTTCCTGCATGGTTCAAAACTGCTTCGAAAGTCAAAAGTCAGAAGTTTTTTTATGACTTTCAGGCTCTTCCAAGCAAACCTATCTGTGGTATCCCAGCCGTTCCAGCCAGGTGGGCACAGACAAGCCCCGGGGGTGCCAGGCGGGCATGGGCAGACTCCGGAGGTACCAGGGGTGCCATTTGCCTTGGAACAGGATGGGGAAGATGGATGGCCTGATGGATATGATTCTATAGATGAAAGCCTGCAATGGGATAACTCTGGGATGGAAGGTTATGGAAAGGCCGAGGAATTCTCTGACGATTTCATGGACACTGACTCCGGGTCGGATTATGAAAGGCCAGGGGGTCGTGGGTCTCAAGAGCGAGTCTCGACTCCCTTCCTGGAGGAATCTCTGAGAGAAAGGCAGTTGACTGGTTCTCATTCTGATAGTGATGCAGCTGGCTTTACTAATGAGAGGGAGTTGACCGGTTCCCATTCTGATAGCAACCCAGATGGGCTTGCTAACAAGGTGGAATTCAACAGAAGGAGGAGTATTGATGCTTCTAGGTGGAGTTGGAGAAAGGAGGTGCGATGGACGCACAAAAGTTAGATACTATAATTGGATGGGATTTTGGAAAGCTCTTTAGATCTGAAGCTACGTCTGGTGAGGCTAGGGGTTCTGGTCTCTGCGTTCCTGTTACTGCTGAGGCAGTTTGCCTTGTTTCCAAGCCTTGAACCCAATGGGATTTAAGTCGGAGTGACTTTGGACTAAAACAGCCTTGCTACTTCCTGTGGATTATTTTCTGACTATCTTGGATATATTTTTGGACAATTTCATGAACTATTTTTATTGCCTTTAAGCTTTATCATTTTGATTCTTCTTTTATTCTAAATAAAGCATTATTATTCATAGACATCCTGTGTGTGTGAACTAAGGGAGGATACGGTCTTGGTCTGAGTTGCAACACTATCCAACCCTAGCAGCTAATGTTACAAATTCTTGGTAACTAATGTGCAAAAGCTTTGAAACGTTTGTTTGGACTGGAGGTGAGCTCCAGATCATATAATCAATGCCTCAGCATGGCAACTGGAAAGTCTAGCCCAAAGAACTTTTTCATGATCTCCACTAACCTATGCCAAAACTTAATATGCCAGATTCCATCATCACACTTGTTGATACCACTCCATCTTACACATACTTAAACACCACCAACATCAATGCATTTGAAGCTATCCAGTTAATCTGGGGCTAGTCTGAGCAGAGCTGCTCGAGACTAGCCATGGAGGTAGCCACATGTACTTTCTCAAATCTGTTGCAGTGGCAGATTAGAGTCTACACAGTCTAGCTGGGACAAGACTGTGTTGACCCCATTGGACTTTCACCACCCTTGTTGCCATCGCCACTCCCAGTCAGTCTGTGTGAGTTCCTGTTCATCACAGGAGCTCTTGACTGACATCAGAAGATGCACCCATGTGACCAGGAAGAAAAAGGGGGTGAGCTCCTAATCCTCTAATGATGTCAACATGGGGTGTCCATGGGCCCATCCATACAGCCCTATATCTCAGAATATCAAGGCAGAAAATCCCACAATATCTGCTTTGAACTGGGTTATCTGAGTCCACACTCAGATAATGTGGGATTTCCTGCCTTGATATTCTGGGCTATAGGGCTGCCTTGATATTCTGCCGAAGGGCCCTATGACAACCAGGAGCTCACATGTCTACCTGGGCGCACCATGGCAGTGACATGGACTCAATCTAATAATAGAAGTGTGTTAATTGTTTTAATTGCTGTTTTAATATTTTTAATGTACTGTTGATTGTTTTTATGATGCTGGCATCGTGTGGTGCTTTTGTGAGGCTGCCCTGAGTCCCCCCCCCCCTCGGGGGTGAGAAGGCTGGGGTATAAATATAGGAAATAAATAAAATCTGCTCCTCTTTCCCTGCAGTGATGAATGTAGAGAAAATTGGGGGGTGCCCATGTGAACCACAGATGGGTCCAAATCAGATCCAGCCCTGTCCTCCAGGCTGTCCTCAAGTTGCAGAGATGCTCTGGGGTTTCAAGCAGACCCTGGAGCATCCCCCAATTTGTATTAACATGGGTCTATAATCAATTAACCTGGTTTAACACAAGATGCTTATTGACATTGGAGAAACCTTTTGGGAACAGCCAGGATCCAACTTAGGGTAAATCCAGGTTTTAGGCTATATACATGAGTTCTGAGAGTACAATTCCAGAAATCAGGGCTAGGTCCCCTATAGCCTTCCAAATTCATAATACCTCAGCTCTTATCAGCTCCTGCTACCCTGATCAGGGATGAGGCATGAAGATAATTTTACTGGCCCAACATCTGAAGTGCCACAGGTCACACAGGTCTACAACAAGGTTCAATGGGATCTACTCCTCCCAAGTCAATGTAACCTGAACTCTATGTTTGATTGTGGCTCTTAACTTTGTGAAGTGTTATATGATTTGTGAAGTGGTACTTACCCTTGTTTGCTGATCTTTCCACCAATTGACCAAAATGACCCAGAGCAGATTATGAATTATGCCTGGACTAAACAGAATTTACTAAATAGAAAGTAATGAGGTTAAAATATATAAAAGTCCCAGGGGTGATGTGCGGCTGGGAAAGGTTACTGGTAAATGAACTGTGAAATGATAATTTACTTTATTATACCACACTCTACTCCACTAATAGTATCCTTTTAGTCATTTTCTCCACTCAGTCTGGGTGCGGATGACTTTTTACACTGACAAAAATATTCTTTTTTGCATTGCATTTTTCTGGTTCACAGTAACCCTGTTAACACCACATACATTGTGATGAGATCATCATAACTGGCCACACATTTTCCCATGACAAACTCCAAAGTCAGTTTCCAACTTTTGATATTACTTTTGGCAACACAGCCATGGCTGCCCCCTTCCAACCCCCATCATGCATGCGAATATAAACATTTCTGCTTTATGCATAAAGAGCCACTCTCTTTACTTCTCCCACACATCTGCATTTGCAGATAATAGGATGGTTTGTAAACCTTCCACAAACCTATTCTGCCCACCACTAACACATGCCCCCAGCTCTACAGCAGGGGTGCTCATTATGGTGATTGGGAGCACCTAGGTGATCTTCAGCTCTCTTCCAGGTGATCTTTGGACCTCACCAGAGAGGTAGAGAGAGAGAGAGAGAGAGAGAGAGAGAGGTGAAGGAGGCCGGGCAAAGTGGGGCAAAGCCAAGCAAGCCCTGCCGCAAGCCCTGCTGCTGCCATCGGGACTCCCATTCCAAGCTGAGACCTGGGCGAGCGAGCTGTGTGGGGCTGCTTTCTTTCCTTGGTTGGGGGCGAGGAGGGAGGGCTCCGCCATGTTCCTGGGGCTGAACCCAAGGAGGAGGGGGCTGCAGGGATGGAGACTCCACTTGCTGCTGCTGCTTGTGCCCTCGCCGGCTTTCTCCGCCTCGCCCTCCCTCGCCCTCGAAGGAGAAAGGCGGTGAGGGCCCACGGGAGAGAGAGAGAGAGAGGGCTAGGAAGAGCCACCTTCTCTCTCTCTCTCTCTCTCTCTCTCCCATGGGCATGGACTGCCACCAGTGGGAGGGGTCCTCCTTCCTGCCAGCTGTCCACTTGGGCGTCCTTTCTGAGTGACACCCTCGAAAGGAAAGAAGGAAGGGCGCCCCCCGCTGCATCTGTCACCTTGGGGAAGCACCTCTTCCACTCTTCCTTCTACTGCCCAGGTAAGGAAACCTCGAGGGAGGATTGAGGGGGGGAGGCTGCCGTGGGGAGGCTCCAGCCTCACGTGGCTCCCTCTCTCGGTTGAGTTTCCTGGCCCAGGCAGCAGCCAGGCAGCCCCTCTTCCCAGCCCTGCACCTTCCGAGCCGCCGCCGAAGCCATATCTGGCCAGAGCGCTGGCGGGTGTGCCTATAAATATCCTCCTGCTGCATGCATGGGAGGGGCCTGCTGTGCACGCAAGAAGCAGGACGGGATGGGGACTTCGCAAAAGCACGCAGCAGGAAGGCAACAAAGACATTAAGAGAGGCTCACAAGAGGCAAGGACGATCCCCTTCCCAGGTGCGCGCGGCGGTGAGTTCGTGGGCAGGCAAGAAAGTCTGCAGTAGGAGCGTGCGCGCGCATGTGCGCACGCACGCTCACATGCACAACAGGTGATTTTTTCAACTTGATTGTTCATATAGTAGCTCGCATGATGAAAAAGTGTGAGCACCCCTGCTCTACAGCAATGCCAACACCTACAGCTAGACTAGGCATGGGCAAACTTTGACAGGTCAGTGTTTCGAATATGGGGAGAGTGGGTTGAGCTCCCTCTGTCAGTTCCAGCTCCCCATGCAAGAACATGACAGAAGTCTCCCACATGGATGGTAAAACATCAAAGATCGGGGCAACATCCTTGCAAACGGCCAATTCCCTCACACCAGAAGCAACTTGCAGTTTCTCAAGTCGCTCCTGACACACACACACACAAATGTTGCAATTGATGTTCCATTACCAAGAACAAAATCATATTGGGATCCATTTGTATGTGTGCACACAAACACATGCATACATGCAGGCCCACATGGAAACACATAGTCTCACACACATATACAAGCCTATCTAAATCTAAGAAATACTCCCTTTGCCACTTTGCCAATTTTTTTTTCATGTCAGGAGCGACTTGAGAAACTGTCAGAAGTAACCCACAGTCTATTGCTAGCATTCAGGCTTTCCCAACCTGTTTTCCTCAAAGGTATAAAACTGCAACACTTGTCATTCCTAGCTAACATGGCAAGTAGTCCAATACATCTGGCCATCATCAGGCTGGAGAAGGTTGTCGTGTATAATTATCACCATGGTTCACGACAGTGATGTCAAGTGTAAATGAGAGTCTATTCTGGACCTACCTGAAACTAAATGTATTCTGCATGAGCGAAAAAGGTCTACCATACTCCACATATTACCTGCTTGTTGACCCACGATTTAACAATTCTCTGTGGGTGCATCTGCTGTAGAATGAGTGCAGTTTGACACCACTTTAACTGCCATAGCTCAATGCTATGAAATTATAGGAGTTGTAGTTTTGCAAGGTCTTTACCCTTGTCGGCCAAAAAGTACTGGTGTCTCACCAAACTACAACTCCCAGGAATCCATGGTATTAAGCCATAGCAGTTAATCTGGTGTTAAACTGCATTCATTCTACAGTGTGGATATACCCCCAGTTTGCTTTAATTAATTGGGTCTACCCAATAAGATTCAGAAAGAAGTTGCATACACAATGCTGCAATGAGGGGATAGCACCTAATTTATGAGGCATACATAAACTTTGGAGGGTTAAAGAATGGAAGTGTGGATGGATGCCTTTCTCCTTGTAAATTTTTAAGTTTAAAACACACATATACACTACGTAAGTATAGAATCATAGAATCATTGAGTTGGAAGAGACCCTGTGGGTCATCCGGTCCAACCCCCTGCAAAGAAGCAGGAAAATTGCATTCAAAGCACCCCCGACAGATGGAGAAAAAAAATGAAAAAGCTTCTCCAGATTCTTGATCATTTTAGTTGCCAACCTCTGGACACATTCCAGCTTGTCAACATCAGCCTTCAATAGTGCTGCCAAGAATTGGACAGAGCATTCAAGGTGTGGTCTGACCAAGGCAGAATAGAGGGATAGCATGACTTCCCTGGATCTAGACACTAGACTCCTATTTATGCAGGCCAAAATACAATTGGCTTTTTTTCCCCGCTGCTGCATGACATTGTTGGCTCGTGTCTAATTTGTTGTCCACAAGGACTCCAAGATCTTTTTCACATGTACTGCTGTCGAGCAAGGCGTCCCATATTCTTTTCTGCTTAATGTTTGAGTATTGGTGATTATTTCTCTCATTTAAAGAATTATAGGAACAAAAGACTGTTTGCATCCAGTAGTCAAATTACTTCTTCCCTCTCTACTACAGTATATACAGCACGGCAGGTAGCCAGATTATAAAAATACCAGGTTGATTGCATTGCATTGAGGAAGCATAACTCAAACTGGTTTATTTAATCCAAAATGAATTAAAAGAAGAAAGGAGGAGGAAAGGGGGAGGAATTTTAAACATCTAACAATACCCTTAAAGTGGTATGCAGGCTTCTCAGTACAGTGTTTGCAAACCTTTAACATGTTCGTTTCTTCTTTTTTTTATTCATGTTCTTCTCTTGGCTATAATTTCCTTGCAAATTTTTCTCTTAGCTTTTGAAGATATTTTCTAATTAGTTTCCTTACGACAAAGGTTTTTCCTTAAAACTGGAGGGCCGAAAGCATGACTGATGCTAATTATGTGGAGTAGTCATGGTTCAGGAGGACTTTGCTTTGCTGTATTCCTTGAAATTGTATTGTCGAAGGCTTTCATGTCTGGAATCACTGGGTTGTTGTAGGTTTTTCGGGCTATATAGCCATATTCTAGAAGCATTCTCTCCTGATGTTTCTCGTGCATCTATGGCAAGCATCCTCAGAGGTTTTGTTTTCCAGTGCTTCCTGATTTGGAACACTAGTGTAGTTGATACGCAGAAGGAAGCAATTCCAGTCCAGAAGCTTTGCACTGCTTTCAGAAGTAGAAAGTGTGAAACAATTTGATTCTGATCCCTGAATGTTTTCATTACAACAAAGATAGCATAAAACAGATTCTCCTCTTGATGTTAGGTCTGCTATGTCTGCTTAGGATGTGGAACAATGGCTTCAAACTACAGGAAAGGAGATTCCACCTGAACATTAGGAAGAACTTCCTGACTGTGAGAGCTGTTCAGCAGTGGAACTCTCCTGGAGTGTGCTGGAGGCTCCTAATTTGGAGGCTTTTAAGCAGAGGCTGGATGACCATCTGTCAGGGGTGCTGCTTTGAATGCAATTCTCCTGCTTCTTGGCAGGGGCTTGAACTAGATGGCCCATGAGGCCTCTTCCAACTCTAGGATTCTATGATTCTATGTCTGGAAAAGAGAAACAAAATATGTGGCCGGGGGGGGGGGGGGGAGGACCATTCCCAGTATTATAAAAATTATACTAATGGCCAGTCTTCTATTGCTCTACTGCTGTGATTTGATTTACAGAGAAAGAATGTGATCCCAATTTTCTACAAAACATGTTTTATAAAGTCGTTCATTAGAATCTATTAACAGATATAAGGGGGTGTCTTTGCCTTAGAACAGCGGTGCTCAACCTCTGGGTCCCCAGGTGTTTTGAAATTAGTACTCCCAGAAATCCCTGCCAGTTTACCAGCTGTTAGGAGTTCTGGGAGTTGAAGGCCAAAACATCTGGGGATCCACAGGTTGAGAACCACTGGAGAGCTGTAGCAGCAAATGGCTTCTTTCTAAAGATGGCCAAAACTGCAGAACAGCAACTGGTCTTGGTGTGCTTTTAAAAGCACAGTCATATTCCTGTCCAAATTATCCTCCCAGAAATGTCAGATCAAAATGTCATTTGAACTGTGACTGACTTTTCACCTTCTAGTTTAATATCTTAATTCTCCCTTTAAAAAAAAGTTAAGGGTCTGCCAAGAAATGTAACATTTTATGGAACATCTGCTCTTGGCTATTGCCAAAGCACCCAAGCAAGACCATTGCCTCCAATGATGCAACAAATGCTTACTATATTTAAATATTAAGCAATTGCCTTTATAGTTTAAAAATGTCAAAGTTCATGAGTTGTTGAGTTGATCTCTGAAGGGCACAGCTAAGATGACAAATTCTGCATGGAAATCACTCCTTCAAAGCAATGTATAGATTCAGTCAAGCTATATGGCTCTCCTGGGGACATTTTTTTTCTTTTTATGGCTCTGCTTTTATTCAGGCATTTAAAAAGATGCTGTTTAGAGGAGGGTCACAAGCTTTTGAAAACCCAATCTTACATGGCAGGTTTTCTTGCTATGCAACTTGGAACCTGAGTTTGGTTGGAGATTGGGTTTTTGACTTATGGAAAAGGATGCACTCTGTCTTCTCCACTCAATTCCCTGCATCCACAGGCAATCAGTGGAGATATAGGGTACATCGACACTATAGAATTAATGCAGTCCCTCTAAAATAATAACTATTTTTGAGCTGAAGAAGAAAAAACTGGAGAATGTTGGCTCAAAACTATGTATCAGGAATTTTCATTTGCCTTGCAATAGTGGTTGAATTATTCTGGTCCAGTTGGATGGCAGACACTGATTTATTTATTGTATTATAATGTTTCATTCCACCATTTTCTCAGAGTGGCAAACAGATAAAACAATACAAACACTTTAGATAATTCCAGATTAAAAATCAATGAATAATTTCAACAAGATGCAAACGTATTAGGCAACCTATACATTTTAAAAGAGCTTTAAAAGGCTAAGAAAGTTTCTAAAAAGACATGCATGCTTAAAAATAAATTTGATACCAAAGGCTTTAGCTATTACAGCTATGACAATTTTCTGTAGGATGAATCCAGTTGCTTACTCCAAATACAGTAAAACAACTGAAGGGATGTAATTCATTATACCAAATAAGATAACCTTCAAAATCTACAGAAATATTATTAATTTATTTTTTCTATCCCATTTTTCTCACAGATCAGAACATTACAACCATTAAAAATAAAGATAGTCATCAAACCACAACATCTCATGAAAAGTTATAAACTTGCAATAACAGAATAAATAACTAACCCAACATAATTGAAACATTCAATAGAATTAAAAATATATAATCTAAAATCCATTCCTTAGGCTGTAGTAAAGTCCATTGCCAGAAGTCCATTATAGTTTATACATTGCACACATAAATCTGGTGTTTGGAGTACCACTATTCTGATTCAGGGAAGGTCTGCTTCCAAAGGAAAGTTTTAACTTGGGTCCTAAATGAAAGCAAGGAGGGAGCTGTTCTAACCTCTTTAGGAAGGCAGTTGCAGGGCCACGGGGGCACTGCTGAAAGGGCCTCTCTCTCATTCCCACCAATCGCACTTGAGACGATGCAATGGCAAGACCAAGACCAGGACCTCTCCTGAAGACCTCATGGCTCATGTGGGTTTATAGGAGGAGATGCAGTCAGCTAAGTAGTTAAAGAAAAGAATAAGAAGTCTCATCTGGACTTGCTGTAGTATGTTACTTGAGAGATGTGAGATCAGTTTTCCAAAACAGTTACTTAATGTGACTGCATGAATTTGCTCTCTGTAGATTGGCTCTGACCAACTGCAAAAAAAAAAAAAAGACATTGAAAAGAGTGGTGTTCCTCTAATTACATCTTATTTACAACCAGTATCTTATGGTATCTTTTTCTTCCCTTCTAAGAATATGGAGACTTGTCACTTCTAAATATTCTGTCTCTCGCCAATTTTTTCCCCTGAACACCATATACCTTTTTAAGTGGATATAAGTAAAATAGTTAAGACATGAATCAGGCAACTCCCATTTTTGTACTCATTAGTTCAGGAACTCGTTTCTTTTCCATAATGTAAGTGAATTGGAAGTGTCAATTTCCACCTTCTTATTTATTTATTTATTTATTTATATAGCATTTGTAGCCCGCTTTTCTCAGCCTTATGGCAACTCAAGTCAGCTCACAAAATTGGCAAATTTGATGTCATACATTCATAAAATACAGTTAAAAACATTCAACCCAACATTATAAAAAAAACACCATATAAAAACCATTAAAAACATATAATCACTGCTGTCATCCTGTTATATGACTTGTTCAGTTGCTCCCATATCAGTGGAGTGGAGAATCCCTATCAGGTCTTATTCTGAACCTTGAAAGAGCTAGCCAAGGTGCTGAATTGCAAAGGTGCCATCCAAGGGGTAGGTATCAGCACCTTGGACAGACTAAAGATTCCAGTGCACTTCAGCCCCACTGACATGAAAGCTATCAATCACTTGGGGCAGGCAATCAAGAATATAGCTGACTTTACTACTTATAAATATAAATGTATGTACATATCAAAGTAAATGATTGGACCTCCTGGGACTCTCAGTTAAGGTCATTGGAAGAGCATTGAGAGGCAGGGGTTGGGGCAGGTAGGAGCACATTGGACTGCCAGCTCAATCCCAACATCCAACTATGAACATTTTAGCTGCAGCAATTTTGGTCAGGCAGTTGGCTCTCGAGTGCAGGCAGGAGCTAGGAATTGCCAGAGTAAACAGGTTTGCCTATTGTACATCAGAAGTTGCCCAATGTGTATTACAAATGTTCGCTATACATCATAAGTGCTGAAAAAACTTAAATGCCCAAAGAGCATAAATGCTTTATATGCTTTAGTACTGATCAATGCATACCAGAAGCATCTCTTGTACATGTGCATCTTCATCATTCATTAACAGGGCATTTCAGCAATATTGGAATGGATTGCTAACTTACAAAACATAGACAGTGGTACAGAACTTTGTCACCATTTTGTTTGTGAGTCCAACAATTTTATTTCTTCCACTTTTTACCTCACATACTTGAAACTTCCATTTAGTTAGACAATTTATTTGTCTATCCCAAGGGTCCTCAAACTGTTTGAACCAAGGGCTGGTTTATGATCCCTCAGACTGTTGTGAAACCATGATTCCTATGCACACTACACATATCTTATTTATAGTGCAAAAACAAAATAAAAGAACAATACAGTATTTAAAATGAACAATTTTAACCAATATAAATTTAACATTATTTCAATGGGAAGTGTGGGTCTGCATTTGTCCAATGAGATGGTCAAGTTAATTAGGATTGTTGTTGTGTGTGCCTTCAAAGTTTAGGGCGGGGGATGACTTTGGAAGTCTGCATCTGGCCTGGGGGCCTTACATAAGATCATAAGAAGAGCCATGCTGAATCGGGCCTCAGCCCATCTAGTCCAGCATTCTGTGTCACACAGTGGCCCACTAGTTGTACACAGGGATCTCTAGCAGAAAGGAGGGCAAAACCCTCACCTGCTCCCGACCCCCCACAACCAGTACCCGGGGAAAATCCTGCCTGCCTCCATCACTTGGATGTCCATTTCAGTAACTACTGATTCCCTTGGTATCCATGAATCTGTCTAATCCTGCCTTGAAGCTGTCCAGACTGACAGCTGTCACAACCTCCTCTGGAAGTGAATTCCATAACCCAATGACCCTCTGGGTGAAGAAATATTTCCTCCCCCTAGTCCTAGTGTTGTGTGACAAAGAAAATATTTTTTCTTTATTCACCTTTTGTATCCCATGCATGATTTTATACACTTCGATCAAGTCACCTCTTAAACGCCGTCTTTCAAGGCTGATTTCATAAGGGAGCTGCTCCATCCTTTGGATCATTTTTGTTGCCCTTCTTTGTACCTTTTCCAGTTCCGTTATATCCTTCTTGAGGTGCGGTGACCAGAATTGTACACAGTACTCCAGATGTGGCCTCACCATAGATTTGTAGAGAGGCAATACAACATTTGCCGACCTATTTTCGATTCCCTTCCTGATCATGCCAAGCATAGAATTTGCTTTTTTCACTGCTGCAGCGCACTGGGTTGACATCTTCATTGAGCTGTCCACCGAAACCCCGAGATCCCTTTCCTGGTTTGTCTCAGAAAGCTTTGATCCCATCAATTGGTAGGTGTAGTTGGGGTTCTTTGCCCCGATGTGCATGACTTTACACTTGTTTAGGTTAAAATGCATTTGCCACTTTGTTGCCCATTCACTCAATTTCGAGAGATCTTTCTGGAGCTCTTTACAAGCAGTTTCGTTTTTAACTACCCTGAACAGTTTAGTGTCATCTGCAAACTTTGCTACCTCACACTTTACTTCTACATCCAGATCATTTATGAATAAATTAAAAAGTAACGGTCCTAAAACTGAACCCTGGGGTACGCCACTTCTCACCTCTTTCCATCCAGAGAAGTGTCCATTTATTACCACCCTTTGTTTCCTACAGTTTAGCCAGGTTCCAATCCAGGACAAGACCTGTCCTCTGATTCCATGGCTGAAGAGCTTATTTAGGAGCCTTTGGTGAGGGACTTTGTCAAAAGCCTTTTGAAAGTCAAGGTAAACAATATCGACTGGGTCCCCTTTATCTATGTGTTTATTTACACCCTCAAAGAATTCTATCAAGTTAGTAAGACATGATTTGCCTTTGCAGAAACCATGTTGATTTTCCTTCAGCAATGCCTGTTCTTCTATGTGCTTAGTGATTTTTTCTTTAATAATGGTTTTCATCACTTTGCCTGGAACTGAGGTTAGACTAACTGGCCTATAATTTCCTGGGTCACCCCTGGATCCTTTCTGGAAGATCGGAGTTACATTTGCCTCCCTCTAGTCCTCGGGTACAGTGGCTGATCTTAGAGAAAGGTTATATATTTTGGCTAGAATTTCAGCAATTTCACACTTGAGCTCCTTAAGAACTCTGGGGTGGATGCCGTCTGGCCCTGGTGATTTGTTGACATTTAGTTTAGTAAGGCATGTGAGAACATCCTCCTTGTTTATCTCTATCTGGTTTAATTCATTTAATTCCCTCCCTGAAAAAACTGACTCAGCTGCAGGCATATGTTGTCTGTCCTCCTGTGTGAAAAAACGGAGGCAAAGAAGTCATTTAGCCGCTCAGCAATCTCCTTGTCTTCACTTATTGTCCCTTTCTTACCATTTTTGTCAAGTGGCCCAACTGCTTTTCTAGTTGGGTTCCTGCTTCTGATGTACTTAAAGAAGTTTTTGTTATTTTTTTATATTCTTTGCTATATATGCCTCAAAATCTCTCTTGGCTTTCCTGACGGTTGCTTTGCATTTAGTTTGCCAGAGCTTGTGTTCCTTTCTGTTCTCCTCAGTAGGAAGAGCCTTCCATTTCTTAAATGAGTTTTTCTTCTTTCCAATCACATCTTTTACTTCATTTGTAAGCCATACCGATGTCCTCTTGGACTTTCCCGGCCTCTTTCTTATTTTAGGAATGCATTTTAGTTCGGCCTGTTTTAAAGTATTTTTAAACAGTTTCCAAGCATTTTGGAGGGATTTGATTTTTTTTACTGTTCCTTTTAGTTTGTTCTTTACTATTTTTCTCATTTTGGTGAAATTCCCTTTGTGAAAATATAAGGTCTCTGTGTTAGTTTTCACTGACAGTTTGCTATCCAAACTTACGTTGAAGGTTATTGTGTTGTGGTCACTGGTATCTATGGGCTCATTTACAAGGACATCTTGAACCAGGTCTTGTTCGTTAGTTAGCACCAAGTCCAGGATCCCCTTTCCCCTGGTTGGTTCCATGACCATCTGCTCAAGGGAATAATCAGCTAGCATGTCGAGGAACCTTGTCTCTCTTTCATGCGTAGAACAAGAATTTAGCCAATCTATTCGGGGATAGTTGAAGTCCCCCATTATGACTATTTTATTGCTTTTTGAGGCCTGTTTAATTTCATTTTCCAAGTAGCAGCCTGTCTCTGGAGTTTGGTTGGGAGGGCGATAGCAGATCCCTAATGCTAGATTAGTTTTTTGTCCTGGGACTTTTACCCACAATGTTTCTGTAGGTGAGTTTGAATTTTCTTGAAATTCTAATTGATGAGATTCTAGCTCTTCATTTATGTACAAGGCCACACCGCCACCATTTTTCCCTCTCCTGTCTTTCCTGTACAGTTTATAACCTGGAATCTTTGTGTCCCATTTGTTTTCCTCTGTCCACCAGGTTTCTGTTATGCCAATTAGCTTGGTGATTTCTGGTCTAGTCCAATATTCTTTACTCAATGATATCATCCTTACTAATAATTGACATATCTCATCGTTCTCATTGACTGCCAAATTCTTAAAGGATGTTGTGGTTTAAGTTCTAATTTATTCATCTTCTCAGTCTGTGTCTTCTTTCTCCTCTTGTGAAATGATAGATGTGTGTGATACTATTATTATTTGCTTGTTTGTTTTTTATTTTGTTGTACTGTAATTTTGGGCTTGGCCTCATGCTAGCTGCCCCAATTCCCCTTTGGGGAGGTGGTGGTGGGGTATAAATAAAGATGATGATGATGATGATGACTATTATTATGTTTGCTAAATCCCCAGGGCATGGCAAATGTATATGCTAAGTCACACACACTCACAAACTACTACTAATAATGAGCTGGAATTGGCTGGAATCCTTTTGGTGAGAATCCTCTTGGTTAGTCTCTACTAAACTAGTAAATTAATTTCTGAAACAGAGGTCAATTCAGTAGAAATACTCTACTCAGAACTAACAATGTAAGCTACTGTGTCTGCATTTCAGTCCATATTCCTGCAATGTAGGGATGAATAAATAGCAGCAGCAACACTTTCCAAAGGGGCATTTTTGTGCTATAAAACTGAGTCTCCAGACTCCACTCTAAAGAGTTTTCTTTAGTATTTGATCTCTAATCTCCTGCGGATTATTGGCCTGCAGCTGACTGATTCTGCTCCCAGGCTTTTCTTTGTTACAAACTAAACGATTAATTACATGTCTCTTGCCATTGCCCCAGTTGTTGTGCAACTGATACTCACTCAGTTAGCTGGCCAGAAGGCATGGTAATCACAGTGCCTGACATCCCACACTGTCACTGGTTTTTTTATTTAAAAAATTAAACCATTGCAGGTTTAATCAGAAATTTCAAATTGTAGTTCAGTACAAACATTTATTGGCATCTTAGGACCTGCATGAAGGCAACAGCCCTACACATTGCATTGGAGTTTCTGTCAATGGGGTATCTAGCAAGCCATATCCTATAGTTGAATTATAGCAACTGGACAACCATTTCACTATGTGTTCAGCCATCAATTTACATAGCAACATATTTATTTTGTTTGTTTTTGAAATTAAAAGCCAATCCAAATACTTAGATCAAATATGTAAATCCTGTCCTAATTGTGGCCTCATGGATTTCTCTATCATTTGCCTTGAGGAGTGCTATATTTTGAGAACAAGATAACCTAGCACTTGTTGAGAACTGAAGTGATATTATCAAAAACAGGGGGGGGGGATCTTGCTGCTGCTATCAGACTATAAGACATATCCAAACATATCTCCATTTATTATTTATTTATTTATGACATTTCTACTCAGCTTTTCTCACCCCGGAGGCGACTCAAGGCGGCTTTATATACAGGCAATGATTTGATGCCTTAAAATACAATGTACACTTAAATAAATATTAAAATAGAATTAAAAAGTACATTAAAACCATTAAAATATTTAAAAACAATACATTTAGAGTTAAACACGTTATCCACAAGCGTAATCCAGGCCATAATCCTTTATGAGCCAGCTAGAGCATTAAGATCGGCTGAGGAGATCCTGCTCTCGGTCCCACTGCCCTTGCAAGCATGATTGTGGGGACGGGAGACAGGGCCTTCTCGTTGGTGGCACTTTGGCTGTGGAACTCTCTCCCCAGTGAGATTAGAACACACCCTCGCTCTTGACCTTTAGGATATACTCAAAATGTAGCTTTTAAAGCTAGAATTTGGGGAATAGGATGAAGCAGACATGTTAACTTCGAGATTGGAGCAATTTCCAATGTATCATATTTTATATTGCTTAAGTTTGATGTTTTATAGTTTACTGGTTTTAATCTATTGTTATATGCTATTTTAGTCATGTGTTATATTTTATATTTTGTGAGGCATTGAATTTTGCTATTTCCTCTGTTGTGAATTGCTTTGAGTCCCCCCAGGGATTGAGAAAAGCAGTATATAAATGAAATAAATAAAAAATATAATATAAACTTCGAAACCATATACAAAAACCTTTACTTTTTTATGAAGTTATTTCCCTAACCATTTTAATTTTTTATCCTAGAATTATTTCTGACATTTTATGATATTGTATATCTGGCTTCAAAATAATGAGGTGCAGTTTCCCAACTGAACAATAAATACCCAATCCTGATATCTCAGCCTGCATCCTTGGACGTTGGTCAGTTTCACTGGTCTGGATAACTGTTGGGTCTGAGCAGCAGTTGCCTTCTTTCAACCAAACTTGTATGTGTACAAAACACCTTTCTTCATTCAACCTGGTGCCTTCCATATATTTGGGGCCATAATTCTGTGATACATGTTATGCTATTTGAAGATGATAGACACTACTATACAGTATTTCTGGGGAAAGGCTGATACAACTTACGGACTTAAGGGCACTTTCATACTGAGGTTTTTCCCTAATTCTATCTAGGGAAGTAAGGGATTGACCTTGGGACTTTTCCAGGTATGTAAAAGCAGGTGTCACAATAATGCACCATAATCATTCTCAATCAGATCTTGGGGAAAATGGGGTTACAGCCTGACTATCACTAGTGTGGAAAACTGGTAGAGTATAAGAATAGTACAGACTATAGTTCAAATTCCCTCTCAGCTATGGAAACCAGGTATATGGCCTTGAGGAAGTTTCACTCCGTTGGCCTCATAGAAAGACAATAGCAAACCTCCTCTGAACAAATCTTGCAAAGATAACCCAGTGATTTCCTTAGTGTTGTCATAAGTTGGAAACAACCTGAAGACACACAACATCAATAACAACTTCTCATTCAGTCCCTCAACCAGAATGGTCACTGGTCACTGTAGGTGTTGCAGTCCAAAAAGGTATCTTTTCCAAACTTGTGTTAATAGCCAGTCTTTTCTATAAACTTTCATGTGATAGGACTGACCCCCAACTGAGCCACTATAAGTTGGTCTCTGGAAAAATATATGCAAAATACTTCAGCTGACATTGACACTGGTGTGAAGCACAAGAATAAAAAATACATGGCACTGGTTGCAATTTCTTTTACCCCTTCTATATAAGTTCAGGGTTGAAGCTCTGAAAAATGCAATGAAGTGATCCAATGAATAAAGTATGTTGGAGTGGGGAGATTAAACAGTCAATCTCTGCTAAAAGCTGAATTTGACAAACAGGGAACCTTAGCAAGCTACATTTTTCAGGATATTGTGAACAGCAGATCATTATACTGGTGCAACAGCAATAAACAACTGGGAGGCAACCCAGGAGACGTGTCTGGCTCCTTCGATCCCCTCTTCTTTGAACTGCAGCATCATGACATCATTCATAGAAATCAACCAGTTGCTTGTTACAAAATGGACAGAACAATGGATCTTCATCACAGCCAGGCAAGATGAATGGAGCCTCCTTCCAAAAATCACATCTCGGCAGTGTTGAAGAGAACTGGAGCTGCAATTTCAGGCAGAATGATTTATTCTTGTCTCCCTGAATTTCCCTTCTTTTTTAAGACACTTAAAACTGCTTACAATCAATAAAATCTATGCACTGGCATCCACAATTTTTAAAAGAACAACATAAATATATGGGATTATGAATGGATCATTTGAATTGACTGCAGTTTAAAAAAAACAAAAAAACCCTCTGCATGGCAAAATAGTACAGGTTAGGCAAAATTCTCATAGAAATTCTTTTAATTCCCATCCCCACCCCCAGATTTGGAATAACTATGCCTACACATACAGTATATAAATAGTGGAGATGTGACTCAAGACTAAACACAAAATTCTTTTTTTTTGTTTCATAGAATCATAGAGTTGGAAGAGACCACATGGGCAACCCCCTGCCATGCAGGAAAAGTACCCAGATAACCAAAGAAGGAGCATCCAAAGAAGAAGCTTCCACAACTCTCCAAGGCTGAGAGTTCAATGCTGCTCTTACAGTCAGAAAGTTCTTCCTAATGTTCAGGTGGAATTTCCTTTCCTGATATTTGAACCCATTGCTCCAAATCCTGATCCCCAGAGCAGTAGAAAACAAAACTTCTTTATGACATCCTTTCAGATATTTATGCACAGCTATTATGTCTCCTCTCAACCTTCTCTTCTGCAGTCTAAACATACTGAGGCCTTTAAAATGTTCCTCATATGGCATGGTCTCCAGACCTTTGATAATTTTAGTAACCCTCCTCTGGACACCTTCCAGCTTGTCAATATCTTTCTTAAATTGTGGTGCCCAGAATTGGACAGGTGAGGTCTGATCAAAGCAGAACAGAGGGGAAGCTTGACTTTCCTTGATCTAGACACTATACTGATACTCCTTTTGATGCAGCCCAAAATCCAATTAGCTTTTTTAGCTGCTGTATCACCTTGTTGATTCATGTTCAACTTGTTGTCTACTAAGAACCCAAGATCCCTTTCACATGTCAAACCAGGTATAACCCATCCTATATCTGTGCATTTTAGGTTTTTTTTACTTATTTACTTTTTTAATACATATTTTACATATGGACTGAAAGTAATTTTATATAAAATGTTTTAATAATTTTGTGCATGAAATAAAGTTTGTAGACATTAAAGCATCATAAAGCAAAGGCATAACTCTCTCAGCAATGTGAACTAGTTCTGATTTTAGAGTTTTAGATTTCAGATTTCCAGGTAAGAGATGCTTAAACAGTAGTAGTATCCCATTTTACTCACATAATTAGGAATCAAAGTATTTTATAATGTTTCTTTTTTTAAAAAAACAACAGTACAGCTAAAAACCTGCAAAAACTGAACAGTAAATGGAGAAAGCAAGAGGAAACTCTGCACAGGGTTACAGATTTGCCCCGCTACTCCCTCTTTCTTCTCCAGAAGCCGGGCGAAGCGGCAAAGCTTTATGATGAGGTTGTAATATGAAGGTCAAGACAGAAAGAGCTTTGCACCATATGCTAGAGCCAATCTTTCTTGAATATTTTTGAAAACTAGGAAGGAGTCTTCTACCTTCAAATAAATATTTGCTGTAACTATTGAGATGGACGGGGATGTGGAAACACTAGACATCCTTCACACTGCATCAGCTCTAATGAGACTGTTATAATTTATGACAACTCTTTTGCAGTCTTATATTTGCCACATTAAGTGTGCCAGTGAAATTAACCATTAAATTAGCATGTGGCAGCCTAGTTTTATTTATTATTTTATTGTCATGTGTTACTGGTTCCCCTATTTGGGCTGATGGGGTTATCTTGCTGACATGAAGATTATTCCTGAAATTGCCCAACTGTATGTGTGTATGTGTCTTCAGGTTGCCTGATGACTTCATGGGGTTTTCTTAGGCAAGGAATACTCAGAAGTGGTTTTGGCAATTCCTTCCTCTGAAATATAGTTTGGTACTAAAATACACACAGTACTAGTTGAGGTTAAGTCTGCAACCCCATCTACACAGCCACAAAATGCTGTATTGGAAATAGGTTAGTGTAATGCATCCAAATAATGCTTCAGACGAATTCATTTCAAACTGGAATAAATAAACCTGATTATTGTCATATTCCAGGGCAGAGTTTAACCAAAACAACACCCAGGTGCTAAAACCAGATTTACTGAAATTAATAATTTCAACAGAGTCTTTTAAATGTCCAAACACAAAACATAAACATAGCGCATGGCTGACTTGGTAAAACAAAGTCCTAGGACTCAAAGGTTCCAAAATCACACAAAGTAAATAAGGCAGAACTGCTCCCTGAAGTCCCAACTTACAAACCAGATTTTTGATCCAGGAATCAAGCCGCGAGAGTATGTCCAAATTCTTATACAAGGTTCCAATATACAAAGCCAGATTTCCTCAGGATACAACACAGGCTCTCTGAATCAGGTTTGGGCATCAACATCCAGCCCAGGGGGGAAACGGCCAGGATAAACATCTCGATATAATGTATACTTTTCTCCCAAAGAGCAATGTCTTACAGAGCTTTTTAATGCAGCTAATTACAGCTGCATCCCATATCAATCCTTCCCAGATAATATCTGCAGCATGTGAAACATTACTTGAAAAGCAAGGTCAACTTGACCTCTTGCAAACCAGAGGGAGATAAACCCTTCCAAGCATTCTGACCACAACAGTTACCCGAAAAGCACCAAACCTCTGATCATGACAATTATCCAGGTTTATTACAGGATCCAAAAATACCTGCTAAGGTCGAGATCTTACTTATGGAAAAATTGGGAACTGCTTTCTGGGATCACCATTTGCAATTCCAGAAGGCATACCCAAAATCATACCACCTCCCCAAGCTCGGTCAATCTGGGGAGGTGGGATTGCAGCGACAGCCTCCTTTCCCCCTTTTAGCCCTACAAAATAGATGAAAGGTTTCCATACGGGGGCACAATGCTTGCCTTAGCTTCCTGCGGCTTGAAAATAAAACTGAAGAGCTTTGGAGAGGGAACAGAAGGAGGATGATCCCTATGCCCAGCTGTAACAATTGCAAATCAGCATGAGTGGATAATCTGCCAACCTCCAGCCAGAAAGGTGGTGTGCCATCCCTCTGTGTGGCTAAGAAATGTGGAGAAAAACAGTATTTTAAATTCTGGATTTATCTGCATTTTCAGCAACGTGGAAGAGTCCTGTAAAACTTTTTCAATCACATCGTTTTCCCATGTAGGAAAATGTTTCACTAAATCAACTCCTACTGACCTCTCAACTGCTAAAATCATAGGACTTCTGAGAAAGAGGAGAAGGAAGAGGAAAAGATCAATATTAATTTTGCTCCAGGGTTGTTTTGAAAGGTTCACAAAAATAACCACAGGCACAGGCCCACCAGCTCTTGCCATGAGTCCCTTGTTCCCATCACTCATTCTTTTCATGCCAGAGCTCTGTTTTGGAGGGAATCATTTAAATTTGTAATGCAAAACTTTCTTTTAAAAATATGAATTTTCCTACCAGGTATGCAAGCGATTTGACTTTGTGTGAACTAGCATTTCTTGCCCTACGGCAAAACCAATTTCTCCAATGTGAGCAATACCTTATTCACAATACTCAAGCTTTTTTTCTCCCTTAAATTTTAGTCTAGAAAGTTTTCATAAAGCTAATTAGGAAGACTAGGCCTGAGCCATTTGGCAAAGGGGAGCTGAAGTCTGTTTGGAGAAGCACCACAAGAATGCCAGGTGGAGTGTAAGGCTATGAGAAAGCAATTTGACTTACAGCAATGAGCTGAACTTGACAGCTGGTTTCCGATAATTGTTTCCTTAGGTTTCACAAGTTGCAGCTCTTATCTATTTCATGCATTTTAAGCACCTCCTGTACTTCTATGTAAATACACTTCTCCTTGCATTTTAATTTATGACTCGGGACTCTTGGGGAGAAAAAAGCACCACTGTCTTATTTCTAAACAGTTCTCAAACCTTCCAGTGGTGCATTGCGCTTTTGGGATATCTTCATTGAACATCTAAATATGAAATAATTACAAATTGAAATTGAGGAAAATTAAATGCAAAATTTTAAATGTTGTTGTTGTTGTTTATTCGTTCAGTCACTTCCAACTCTTCGCTCCCTGTTGGCCGTGGCCACCCACAGTTCCTTCAAGGTCAAGCCAGTCACTTCAAGGATACCATCCATCCATCTTGCCCTTGGTCGGTCCCTCTTCCTTTTTCCTTCCATTTTCCGCAGCATCATTGCCTTCTCCAAGCTTTCTTGTCTTCTCATTAAACTTTAAAACAAAGCATTGAAACCCAAAGTCTTGCTTTTACTTAGTGAAAAACAACATCTATTTATCTGATTTTATTCATTTTATTTTTGAATGGCATTTTCCTCTTCACCTGATATTCGGTTGGACTTATAATGAGGTCAAAGCAATATATAACACTAAATTTAATGATAAAGAAGTTATTTTAAAAAGTAAATTAGCTACGATGTCAAAAGAGCAATACCTAAGATAATACAAATGAAAGTGCACCACACACGGACTATTAAAGAATCCCTTCTGCTGAACAACCAGTTAATCACCAAATGCCTGTTTAAATAAGATGTTATTTTCGTACTGCTGGACAAAGAGCAGAGAGGAGGCCAAGCTAGTCTCCTATGGGAAGGAATTCCATATAATGGGAGCCGCCACTGGGAAAAACGGCTCTGTTATGTCTACACAAGATGGGCCTGTGTACACGTTGGGAGCAAGAAAAAGCCATTTCCTGATTTTGGGAGGGAAGTATAAGACAATGCAGTCTTTCAACTAGTCTGAATCTAAGCTGCACAAGACTTAGTTTGGTTGCTGCAACTGCATAAAAATGAGGAGGAAAATCAGGAGGAAGAGGGTTACCTCTCATCAGAATGACATATGGACCCCAACCTGACTTCAGGTAAGATTGTGACTTGAAAATAACACATAGTAGATGTAGGAAGTAATATCTCAAAATCAAAACACTTCAGTTATCATATTTTATTTATTTATTTATTTATTTATTTATTTATCGGACTGTGGCACAACTAGTTAGTAGCCAGCTGCATCACTACTGATTAAAAGGTCATGAGTTCGAAGCCAGCCCGGGTCAGAGTAAGCTCCTGACCATTAATAGTCTACCTTGCTGTTGACCTACACAGCCCAAAAGGCAGTGGCATCTGTCAAGTAGAAAATTTAGGTACCGCTTTATGCAGGAAAGATAATTTAATTAATTTACGATGCCATAAAAAAAACCCTTCCAACAACGTGCAGAAGAATGAGGAAGTACTCCATCAAAGGACCCCGTGTCACAAGTGAGGCAGCAGCTCCCCCTGTGACTGGAACCAAGTATACTCTCATGCAGTGTTAAATTACCTCTGTGCCTGTCTATATATATTGTACTAGCTGTACCCGGCACGCGTTGCTGTGCCCTTTTTAGGAGATGCGAGAAAGTTCAATCATCCACGGTGTGCCCTCCTCTAAACTGCATTTGGATGGAGTGTGGGTCATGGGGGGCATGGTGTGCCAAGTTGGGTCTTTATTGGTCTTGGTTCTGGGCCACAGTGGTCTGTGGGGAATGATGGGTTTTCAAGTACTACAAATCCCGTTTTCCATGGTGGTACTTCAAGTCCCATCATGCATGGTCGGGGCTCTGTGTGCCAAGGTAGGTTACTGTAAATTCAGGCCATACCCAATGTCCCATGAGCTGAGGCCTAGTCAGGAGAATCAAGTTAATGAAGCCTTACTGTCAATTTAGAGCGTAAACAGCTTCCCAGTAAGTGAGGGCTAGTTAGGGAAATCAAGTTAATGAAGCCTTACTGTCAATTTAGAGCGCAAACAGCTTCCCAGTAAGTGAGGGCTAGTTAGGGAAATCAAGTTAATGAAGTCTTACTGTCAATTTAGAGCGTAAACAGCTTCCCAGTAAGTGAGGGCTAGTTAAGGAAATCAAGTTAATGAAGCCTTACTGTCAATTTAGAGCGTAAACAGCTTCCCAGTAAGTGAGGGCTAGTTAGGGGAATCAAGTTAATGAAGCCTTACTGTCAATTTTGGGCATGGTCTGTGATTTTTTGGGGTGTAAATTTTTGGTTGGAAGTGATTTGGGTGTTTGTGTTGGGGATTGGCTCAGGCCTTTTCCTTATTCTGTTTTGGCAGTTTATTATGGATCGGAATTTTCATGTTGGCTGGCCAGTGCAGCAGTTATGCAAATCCGCCCTTATTGGCAGCCAATCATGTTGTTCAGAATGTAGAGGCTGGGTGAGTCTTTGGCTGCCCCGGAGGATGCTGGTAAATGTAGTTTTATTTTTATTCGTTGTTTTGGGGGCCTTTTAGGTTTTAGGGGGGAAAGTTTCTTTGCTACAAACGTACCTTGCTTGAGGCCTATTTCTGTTGGCAAGTATTGTGTTTCTGCGTTGTATGGTTTCTTTGTATACATCACATGACATGAACCCATTTATATAATAGATGTCTAAATGGCATTGCATGTTTGCCATGTATATGTGCATTGTAATCCACCCTGAGTCCTCTGTGGGGTGAGAAGGGCTGAATATAAATACTGTAAATAAATCTATATATATATAAATCTTCATGTTTTAATTCCAGGCTTAAAAACAACAAAACCACTGAACGCAGAAACACCAAATTTGGCCACAAAACCCCAAATGTTACAAGGTGTGACCAACACTCACAAAACTGGGAAAACACAAAATCAATCACTTAAAAAACACAAAAGTATGGGGGACTACATTGCCCAACATCCCCAGGCCCGAAGATGGACGCCACCTCCCTCTGGCAGTTTATAGCGTCGGAATGTTAGTGGAGCTGACCACTTAGAGGCATTATGCAAATACTCCCTCAGTTAGAATGTAGGCTGGGAGCCCCCCACTCCCATCCCTGGCAGTTTAGTGAGTCGGAGTGTTGGTGGTGGTAGGGAAAGGTAGGGAAAGGAATGGAGAGACTGAGACAAGGGGAGCAAGGACTGATACAGAAAGGGGAGGAATGGCAACAAGGAGGGAAAAGAAGGAAGGAAGGGAGGGAAGGGAGGAGAGAAGAAGAAAAGAAAGGAAGGATAGAAGGAAGAATGGATGGATGGAAGGAAGGAGGGAGGGAAGAAGAAAGGAAGGGAAGGATAGAAGGAAGAATGGATGGAAGCAAGGAGGAGAGAAGAAAGGAAGGAAAAGGAAGGATAGCAGGAAGGAGGGGAGGGAAAAGGAAGGAAAGGATAGAAGGATGGAAGGAAGGAAGGAAGGAAAGAGGGGAGAAGAAAGGAACACAGAAACACACACACACACATATATACATGCACAGAAATATACAAATATACACATACACACATACATAAACACACCTGTACTTACACACATCAACACATATACACACACATACATAAACAAAAACACACATATATACACACAAACATGCACACACATATACACAAACACACATATAAACACATATACACAAATATATACACCTACATGCACACACAAAACACATATATACAGACTGGCCCACAGGAAAGAGGAAAAGAAGGAAGAGGGGAGAAAAGGAAATAAAAAGTGAAAAAAGGAAGGAAACAGGGAGGGAATAAAGGAGATGAAGAAGTAGAGAGAGGGGGAAAGAAGGAAGGAAAGAGAGAAGGAAGCATGAAACCAAAGAGTGAAAGAAGGAATGACAGAAAGAGTCAGAGAAGGAAGAAAAGAGAGGACAGGGAAGAAAAAGAGGGGAATGAACCTCTCTTTCATAATACTCCAGATATCTACCTCTACTTTGAAAATTCTTACTATAGGCCACAGCAGGCTACTAGGATTGGGGGAAGTTGTAGTACTAAACACCTGGAGGGCAAAAGGGAGGGCCCAAGTTGTCCCAGGCCTGGAAATACAGTGGGACAGGACTACAATATAACAAAAGGAAGATACAAATCCCAACTCATCCTGAACAAACTGCTAAACTCTTACTGATCAACAAAAGGCAAAATGGCCATCTGTCAAGAGTCCTTTGATTGTGCATTCCCACCATGTGGGTAGAAGGGGTTAGCCACAGACTATGGCACAGCAACACGTGCACGGGTCAGCTAGTACATAAATACTTCATTTCTACCCCACCTTTCTCGACCCAGGAGGGGACTCAAGGTGGCTTACAAATCCAGCAAAAATTCAGTGCCACACAGGTAATCAATTAAACACATCTCATAAAACTATAAACAATCTAAGCATATAAGCAATAAAAGCGCATAACAATCTATCAAACAGATTAAAACCAGGTATACATGCCAAGTCATGTATACCTGGTTCAGACTTTTGACTCTACAAGTGCCTTAACTTCAGGGCTTCCTAAAGATATGGTGTTTCCTGATACAAATAACATGACAACAACCCACTTGCACATGCCACTTATTCTATGTTAAATGTTACTTATTCAATGTTAAACCCCTTTAAATATAGTGAATGTGAGATATTCCTAATCAGACAAAGCCTGCAAAGATAGAAACAGAATTCTTCCGACAAGCAGTATGGAAATCGAACACAAATTTTAAAAAATGCTTCCCTAAAGAGTTTAACTTCTTAATGTTCTCTAGGCATGAAAAAATACACATACATGCTGCAAAACCTTTCCCAAGTAATCTTCTTTTCCAGTGTTAACCCCATTTTTAAAAATTGCAAAACGGCATGCTCATGCTCAACCATACACCTTCAAATTGAGGGAATTCAAATTCCTTCCTTTTCTTGTACCTTGTAAAACTTTCATTCTAACTCTTGGTTTCATGATAAATGATAAAAAATGTAATTTTGCCATTGATTAGTAGGGTTTGTCATGATCGGAATGATTTGGAAAAGAAATACCATTTGGGGTAAATTGTTCATTTTAATGGCATAAATTCTGCCCAGATGTGATAACCTCCTTTTCCCCTATGCACACAAATCATTTTTAATTTATTTCCATAAGTTCTAATAGTTATACTAAAATAATTTTGAATTCTACTCAGTCACAGCCTCTCCTAAATACTTCACCTTTTCATCTCTCCTGAACTCTGACTCTCTAATTAATTCAGTTTCTTCTGGTTTTGTCATATTTTTAAATATCCTTGTTTATTCTGAAACCAGAGAGGTTGACATCCTCTCTTAACAAGCCTATTAATGTCTCAATACTTCCCAAAGGATCTCCTAATGAGATTGCCAAATTGCCTGTGAATGCTCTTAGCTTGTTCACCATTTTGATTCTCTTTAAGAGAAAAGGCAGAACAACAACAACAACAACAACAACAACAATGCTATAGCCTATTATCAATGAATACATCAAACATATTCGTGCTAGATACATACTTTAATGGGAGATCATTCCATAGGCTGGGTGCCACTGCATTGATCATGGACACCAGGGGTCCTCAAACTTTTTAAACAGAGGGCCAAGTCACAGTCCCTCAAACTGATGAATGAATTCCTATGCACACTGCACATATCTTATTTGTACTGCAAAAAAACCCCACTTTAAAATAATACAATGATTAAAATGAAGATCAATTTTAACAAATATAAACTTATTAGTATTTCAATGGGAATTGTGGGCTTGCTTTTGGCTGATGAGATAGGATTGTTGTTGTTGTTGTTGCTGTTGTGTGTTTTCAAGTTGTTTCAGACTTAGGTTGACCCTGAGCAAGGGCTGGGTAAATGACCTTGGAGGGCCATATCTGGTCCTGGACCTTAGTTTGAGGACCCCTGATGTACGTACACACTGAAATCCATGGGTTGTGACAGTGGTAATTCAACATCTTCCTTATCAATGAGATTAGCAAGCATGCTTACTGACTCAGTGGGATATCATTACGAGCAAAGCACCTATATTTCTGACAGGTTCCGTTTCATTTTGCCCACTTGGGTAGGGAAAATTCTTTGCCTCATCTTTACCCCATCCATTACCACTGAAAGATCCTTAACTGTGATTGTCCTGCTTCTTGGCAGGGGGTTGGACTGGATAGCCCACGAGGTCTCTTCCAGGGGTTGGACTGGACGGCCCATGATTATATAACCAGAATGTGTATGCAGACTGTAATGTACTTTCAAGTATTATTACTAGTAGGGCTCAACCACACTAGCTGTCATGGTATTTCTTACTATTGGATGATTCAGCACATTGGTAATGCCTGAGAAGCTCAGTTTAAAAAGATGTTACATTGAGGAGGGGACACACTTGTTTTCTGTTGCGCTGGAGACTAGGGCGTGGAGCAATGAATTGAAATTGCAGGAAAAAAGATTCCACCTAAACATTAGGAAGAACTTCCTGAGGGTAAGAGCTATTCAGCTGCGAATATGCTGCCTCAGAGCATTGTGGAGTCTCCTTTTCTGAAAGTTTGAAACAGAGGCTGGGTGACCATCTGTCAGGAGTACTTTGATTGTGTTTTCCTGCATGGCAGACGTTAGACTAGATGCGATGGCCATTGTGGTCTTTTCCAACTCTCTGATTCTAACTTTCAACTGGTCAGGGTTGTTTGGTCCAAATTTGCCATTAATTTAGGACAGTGGATCTCAACCTTCCTAATTCCATGACCCCTTACTACTGTTCCTCATGTTGTGTTGACCCCCAACCTTAAAATTATTTTTATTGCTACTTCATAATTGTAATTTTGCTACTGTTATGAATTGTCATGTAAATATCTGATATACAAGGTTATTTTCATACACTGGATCAAATTTGGCACAAATACCTGATATGCCAAATTTGAATACTGGTGGGGTTGGGAAGAGATTGATTTTTCACTTGGAAGTTGTAGTTGCTGGGATTTATAGTTCACCTTCAGTCAAAGAGCATTCTGAACTCAACTTATGATGGAATTGAACCAAACTTCACACACAGAACTCCAATGACCAACAGAAAATACTGAAAGGGTTTGATGGGCATTGACCTTAAGTTTTGGAGTTGTAATTCACCTGCATCCAGATAGCACTATAGACTCAAACAATAATGGACCTGGATCAAACTTGACACAAATAATCAATATGCCCAAATATGAACACTGGTGGAATTTGGGGAAAATAGACCTTGACATTTGGGAGTTATAGTTGCTGGACGATAAAATTGGGCCAAACTTCCCACAAAGCATCCCTATGACTAACAGAAAATACTGTGTTTTCTGATGGTCTTTGGTGATCCCTCTGACACCCCCTCGTGACCCCCCTCCCCCCAGGGGTCCCAACCCCCAGGTTGAGAAACACTGATTTAGGGAGCAATAGCTTGTCTCCTTCTGCCTTCCAGTTCCAAGTTCCATGGTTGCGGTTATATTTTCACTGTAGAACTATAGCAATTTGACACCACATTAACCATCATAGCTCAATGCTATGGAATTCTGGGATCTGCAGTTTGGTGAGATATTTACCTTCTTTATCAGGGAGCTTGGTGCCCCAACAAACTAGAAATCCCAGGATTCCATAGGATGGAATTATCATAGTTAAAGGGGTGTCAAACTGATATAATTCTACAGTGTGAATGGGAGGTATGAGACATGGACTGCAGTCAGAAAGTTCAGTCATAGGAGTTGCATGACAAACTTGTCAATCTCAGTAAAAAATATTGACTGTTTTTGGTAGAGGTGATTACTCAGCTAAAAGATAACAAAACCCTAGGGTGAATTTTCTCAAACTTTTAGAAGCATATCGACTAGCAATCAGTTCATTTCATTTTAATAGCATCCTCCACTGTCCCTGTACTAATCTTTATGCATCCTGCCCTGCTTACCTCCAAGCGTTTGTTTTTCCTAGGAATTACAATTTCAGTTTTACTTGGGATATTTCAGAAAGAGCCAAACTAATCATAAGTCAAGAACTCAGGTTTGAAAATGGGAGAAAAGGGAGATTATAGTTCACATCAGGAATAACTTCTTTGCCCAGAGATTACAAGTTGGTAGGCCTCACCTAGAGCCAGGTTTATCCTGATATCTAGCATAAACATTATTTCTCAAAGCCAAGCGTTGGAGCAATATTTCTTCTAATAGACATCACAATGTGTGTGTTTTAGAGATCTGCAGAAACAGGTACTTCCTCTTGATAAATTCCCTAATCTCAAATGAGAGGAGGAGGGAAAAAATTTGAGCATTTTAAAAACAACTGAAAAAGTGTGTGTGTGTGTGTGGGGGGGTGTTGTAGAGATTAATTAGGATTTTACCTTCCAAATTGGGACAGTTGGAGGTTGTTCTGCTGTTTGGGGGCACCCCCATTCTGCATAATCAGATCCTGCACATCTTTCCCCAATATCTTACCCTAGGCTCTTCATATTTATTTATCACTAGCTTGGGGATCTGGTGGTGCCCGGGTAAATTGAGAAAGGCATTGTGTGGTAAGGTTGGTCTGTATCAGTTGTTTATGTGGCTTGCAGTGGTCTCGAAGTTAGTGAGGGTACTGCTCAAAACTGCACCAGGATGTAGAGTGGGTCATGGGGTCTCTGTGTGCCAAGTTTGGTCTTGGGCAGTCATTGGATGAGGTTGGCGGCACTGATGTGAAGTGAGTGGAAGTACTTCAAGTCCCATCATCTGTGGCCCAGCCTCAAACTGCACCAAGATGTAGAGTGGGTCATGGGGGCTCTGTCTGCCAAGTGTGGTCTTCGGGTTATTTGTGAAAGGCATTGTGTGCCTAAGTTGGTCTTTGGTACTTCAAGCCCCATCATCCATAGTCCACCCTCCTCCAAACTGCAGTAGAATGTAGAGTGGGTCATGGGGCTCTGTGTGCCAAGTAGGGTCTTTATCGGTCTTTGTTGAGGGCCTCAGTGGTGTTGGGGAATGAGTAGAGGTACTTGAAGTCCCATCATCCATGGTCTGCCCTCCTCTAAACTGCAGTAGGATGGAGAGTGGGTCATGGGGCACAGTGTGCAAAGTTTAGTCTTTATCGGTCATTGGATGAGGGTAGTAGTGGTTTCAGTAAGTGAGTGAAGGTACTGCAAATCCCATCATCCATGAAACATCCCCTTAGAACTGCATCACGATGTAGAGTGGGTCATGAGTACTCTGCGTGCCAAGTTTGGTCTTGATCCATCATTATTGGGAGTTCTAGTGGTATCATGAAATTACTGAAGGTACTGCAAGTCCCATCATCTGTGGGCCACCCTGCTCCAAATTGTAGTAGGATGTAGATCGGGTCATGGGGGCTCTGTGTGCCAATTGTGGTCTGTATTGGTGAATGGATGAGGATTGCATTGTTTTTAGGAAGTGAGTGAAGGTACTTGAAGTCCCATCCTCCATGGTCCATCTCACACAAAACTGCACTAGGATGTAGAGTGGGTTATGGGGGGGTCTGTGTGTCAGGTTTGGTCTTGAGCAGTCATTGGATTAGGTTTGCAGTAGTCTTGGAAAGTGATGGAAGGTACTGCAGGTCCCATCATCCATGGTCTGCCCTGTTCCAAACTGTAGCTGGATGTAGAGTGGGTCATGGGGGCAGCAGGTCATGGGGGCTCTGTGTGGGCAGTTGGGTCTGTATCGGTTATTGGATGAGGGTCACAGTGGTATTAGGAAGTTAGTGAAGGTACTTGAAGTCCCATCATCTGTGGGGGCATACCTCAAACTGCAGCAAAATGTAGAGTGGGTGTTTGGGGGGGGGGGGCTGTGCAGCAAGTGTGGTATTTTTCTCTGTGTTAAGGGGCCTAGTCAGGAGAAATAAGAGAAATAAGTCTTACTGTGAAATCAGGCTGAGGCCTAGGCAGGAGAATCCAGTGGAGGAAGTGCTGCTGTGTGTGGAGGGCAAGGCCTGTTTGTAAAGTAGTGTCTGTGAGAGCTTTGAGAATAGGGAAGCAGGAATGGTGGCCAATCAGAGCCGGTGTAGCAAATGCTCACTCTGTGGCAACCAATCATGGTGTTTGAGGCAATGGTGGCCAATCAGAGGTGGTTTAGCAATGAGGCAATGGTGGCCAATCAGAGGCAGTGTAGCAAATTTTGCCTCTGTGGGAACCAATCATGATGTTTGAATGTAGGGGGTGGGACTTTAGAGGCCGGGAGCCAATCAGAACGCTGGCAGATATCCACATACCCACAAACAAACCCACATACATACAAACATTCTGCTTTATTAATGTATAGAGATAGAGATAGAGATATCAGAAGCTAATCGAGGCTACAGTTGTAATTAGGCTTGGTTGATTAAAAAATGGTTCAAACCCCATTTCGGATGTAGGGGGTGCTGGTGGTTCGATTCTAAAGTTACTTCAGAATTTCACAAAAAGTATTCAAAACTTTTCCAAAAAAATCTGAGACTTCCAAATTGTTTCGTTAATTGTTTGAGAGTGTTATTTCCTGTTTCATTCGGTTGTCTTAACTTTGAAAATAGTTGTTCTACTCCAGAAACTTTGTTTGTGTGGCACAAACTGTATTAAATTGGTGGAGAACAGAAATCATAGTACAGTGTTCCCTCACTTATCAGGGGTTTTCCATCGACTCTGCATGGACTCAAGCTGAGCGAGAAGGACAAGAAGAGGGGCAAAAGCGGAGAAGGAAGGAGTTTCCTCCTCCTCTTTCCCTCCTCTTCTTGTCCCTCTCGCTTGACTTGAGCCAGGCGAGTGACAAGAAGAGGAGGGAAAAGTAGAGGAGGAAATTGCTTCCTTCTCTGCCCCCCCCCCTCTTCTCCCTCGCCCAGCTCAAGCTGAATGAGAGAGACAAAAAGAGGGGGGGAAACGGAGAAGGAAGGAATAAAATAACCTTGGGAGAAATCTGAACATTATGGAATATTTCCGTAAAAAAGGTAAATGGTTCGAATTCGGTTTTGCCCCTCCCACCTTTCTTGCATGGTTCAAAACAGCTTTGGAAGGCAAAAGAACTTATCCAACCCTAGTTGTAATGTATTTAAAAAACACAAGGTTTAAAAAACTTGTCATTACACTAAATGTCCTTTGACCGGTAGCTGGCCACTTGAAATGCCTCTGGTGTTGCTGTAAGAAAGTTCTCAATTGTGCATGTGGTAGAGCGCAGATGGCATTGCAATAGGTGGTCTGTGGTTTGCTTTTGTCCAAACTCACATGTTGTGGACTTCACTTTGTGGTCCCATTTCTTAAGGTTGGCTCTGCATCTTGTGGTGCCAGAGCATAGTCTATTCAGTGCCTTCCAAGTAAATCAGTCTTCTGTGTGCCCTCATTTGATATCAGCCATGGCTTGACGGTCAGGGTTTTAGGCTGCCACTTTTGGACTCTCACTTGCTGAGATGTGTCTGCAGTATCTCTGCAGATCTTAGAAACCTATGTCTTGATTGATGGCATTGGCGTGCTGGCTGAGATCTGAACAAGTGTTGGGCTGGAGATGTCACTGCTTTCATAACACTCTCAGAAAAGAAAGGCATCATGTCCAAAGATTTGGTCTGTAAAGACCTGAATCCATAAAGAACTAATCCCAGTTAGAGAATAGACCTTTTGACTTATTGGGATCTAGCCACGTGTTGATTTAATATTTGATAGTTGACTCAGTGAATCTACTTCAATTAGAACTAGTCTAGTTGAAAACGACTATTTTCTCCTCTGAGACACATGGTGACATTCTCAGTGGGAAAAGCACCTGTTACTGCACATTCTGGCTTCAATATGTGTCTCACAAAATTTATGCTGGAAATAAGAGAAAGCATTTTCTTGTCCTGTAGTTAGAATTTTGAAAGACTACTTTTTTGGCAATGCTAGCTGTGGGATTTAAAAGTTGTAGTGCAGAAAGCAAGTTTTCCCAACAGGCAAGGTTAGAAAAAGCAGACAGTGGAACATCGATATATGGAACGAACCCTGTTTGAGAACTGATTTTCTTTGGAAATTGACAGAGTCACTCTCTTGCCTTGGTTTTATACAGCCTGATGTGACTGCAATGCTTGATTTGCACTACAAACTTTGCAAAGGCTTATGAATATAAATGTGTCTCATTTCATTCACATAGCAAGTCACTGTGTGGTCCCAGCCGCAGAAGTTGAAGTCACGTCCTTGCGTGGTTGGCTTAATTGCTTGTGTCTCATCTGTCTTGAGGGGACTGAAGAGCCTTGTACCCTTCAATTGCCAGCCAGCATCCCTAACAAACACTCACATGGCAGGAGAACATGCTGCCCTTGAGTATTCGTGTGAATTAAGCCTTGTCCCTGAAATTAATATGAAAGCAAATGCAACAAAACAAAACCCACAGCAGAACTGTCAAAAGAAACTATTTCCTAAATCCAAGTTACATCTTTCAGAATCTTGTGTCTATATTGCGTGTCCATTGTTGTTTTGGTCCATGTCATCAATGACTCACTCTCTGGAAAGAATTTGATCACTGGTACTTGTCATTCATCACTTTTTAATTATACACCAAAGGATGCCACATGAAAAATGATAAGATAATTTCAAGCAACTATTGTGACACCACTTGTGAGAATTGCCTCTGATGGATAACGGTCATGATAGACATTCGCCACAGTCATGTCTACTGATCTATGTTTGAATTCAAATGACCAGTCTGAAGTACAGATCTAAGCAAGAAGCCTATTGCATGTCAGTATCACTGAGCTTCCGATGGAGAGCTGAAAAGATCCATAGACCCATATCAAGAAAAACTATTCATAATAATGGTGGTTGCAACTATTACAAGGAAATACGTAATCTGTTTTCTTGTTCTAAATTTACCATGGGTGCATCTATGCCATATAATTAATGCAATTTGAACCATTTTAACTGTTACAGTTATATGCAAATGTGAGTAGATCAATAGGTACTGCTCCAGTGGGAAGGTAATGGCGCTCCATGCAGTCATGCTGGCCGCATGACCTTGGGGGTGTCTACAGACAGCGCTGGCTCTTCAGCTTAGAAATGCAGATGAGCACCAACCCCCAGAGTCGGATATGACTGGATTTAATGTAAGGGGAAAACTTTTACCTTCACCTAGTTATATGGTATGGAATCATGGAAGTTGTAGTTTCACAAGGTCTTTAGCCTTCTCTGCTAAAATTTTTTGACCAACCTACAACTCCCAGGATTCCATGGCATTAAGCCATGGCAGTTAAAGTGGTATCAAATCTGACTTCTCCAGGTGCATTTTCGTTAAATATTACAGCCCAACTCGTATTTACTCGAGTTGAATGCGCCATCAAATCTAATGTGCAGCTAAATTTTCAAAACCCTGAAATCAAAGAAAGTATTTCATGACTAATATAATGTGCAGCAGCAAAGGGCACATGACATATTTTAGCATACAGGTTCCTACAAATGTCTTAAAGAATTTTCCTTAGAGAAATCTCTGGTTGGCATCCTGTTGTCAGTCCAAATTAGAGAAGAATTAGGAATAGATCTAGATAACGTATATGATATTTTCTTGGCACACTACATACTTCTATCTATGAATTAGGAATAGAGCTTCATCTCCTGTAAGATGACATTGAGCACTTGCTTCCCTCTGTCATTTATTTTCTACTTCTTTCCCAAACAACTTGGTTTTTTTCTTCTCATTTTACGAGTAAAAATAATTTGATTTTAATCCTACAAAATTAAATATGATTTATCTTTTCCCATTTACTGCTATCATTTTCCCCGTTTGTTGGCTTTTGCCTTTCAATGTTCTGGCAAAGTATTTGCCCTCGTTCATTATTCAAACTGTTATCCAAGTTTCTGTTAAGCAATTGCTTGTTTTATGATTACTTCTTGGATTAGCTGCCAGTTATACATGCTCCCTGTCTCTCTTATTTCATTGACACAATAGCTCCACTAGTTATTGATCTGTTTCCAAGTACAAATCAAACTGCTAATTATGAAGTGCAAAATCTTACACCATTTGGGTTCATGCTGTCTCAGAGATTGTACTTCACCACATAAGCCTGCTCTGGCTTTGTGGAAGGCCCTTTTGTGAGTCACGACAGTTTGTGTGCGTATGTTTGTTGGGGTTGTAAAAGAGGATCTTTCTTAGGAATTGCCTCCATGCTGCGGAACTCCCACTCAAGGGAGGGAAAGCTAGTTTCATCTCTTTTCTTTTCACCGACAGGCAAATATCTTTTCATTTGGGTAGGTCTTGGAGTCTGCAGTCAAGAAATCAGAAGACAAGGACACAGAAAATCACTATGAAGGAGATAGATAATGTAATCGAATGGAAAGATAAATTATTGGTTACCAAAATCAGGATTTCCCATGCCATCATATTTCTGATTTCTATGAACGGTTGTGAAATCTTGATAATGCAGAAAGCTATAGGATGAAAATCAACTCATCTGAACCGTGTTGCTGGAGAAGAGTTCTATGGATAACATGGACTGCCAAAAAGACAAATAAAGGAGTCCAAAGTGTGGGGGTTGGTAAATGTAAGTAAACAGAAGCATTACCACAGTTTTTGAACCAATATATACCCTGCAGTATATTGTACTCCTTTATAATAAAGTGTCACTCAGGCTTGTGTAACAAATAACAGTATATTTACTTCAGTTCAAAAGTCAAACAGGGCAACAATATTTGCCCTCCCATACCCCGAATAACGAGCCGACAACAATAACGACACAGACAAGTTGCTTTGGGTTCAAATCTTTGGGCAACATTTATTGTTACCTATTGGATTCCTAACCACTAACTCAAGGGGTGTCAGGAATCAAACAACTTCAACAAAATTTGGGGGCGAACACCGAGGCTGGTCTGCCAAAACACCAGATCCAGCCACAACAGGGAAAAGGGTAAGGGGCCAACTCACCCGAGCTTGAGAATAGCCCCTACCCTTCCAGGGCCATCAATCCACCGCACTCAACAACAGAACTTCACTGTGAGGATTTAACTAACTGGCCCTCACCCCTAAACGGGATGCCTTCAGGTGAACCCCAATTGGGAATTTCCTAACAACCAACCGCCACAACTTGGGGGCAGGTGTCTACCTTGTCCCCAACCCCCACCAATCTTCTAACACCCCCACTAAACCTTGCTGTATAGATAGAAACAGAAACAGGTGGTTGCCCTCGTCAGACAAGTGAACCCCATCCCTCCAGAATATACCATGGTTTTCCGGATGCAAAAATCTATGAGGCACATAAGAGCCGTTGGCACCATGTACCACTGACCTCATTGCCCTGTTAACCCGCTTCAGCGCCCTGACCAGGAGCCTGAAGTCACCACCACTGGGCCAACACATCCTCAGCACAATTGCCGACCAAACGATGTGTACCGCGGGCCATGCCCGCCAGATTGCATACAGATCGGCCCGAGCCTGCAGGTACAGCGCTCAGCCAGTCAGCAATCCCAGGTCATTCCCTCCCAAATGGATCACTAGAATATCCGGGGGTGGGACCCCCCTTCCTTGGAACAACAATGGCCGAAGCCCGTCTGCCCAACCACTGCACATCCAACCTGGATGCCAGGCCCAACTGACGTCCGAGGGGTGACTGGAGCGCTGCCTTCTCCGCCCAATACACATAGCTGTGCCCGCAGATCAGGACCTTCAGCCTCCCGGCGCATCCCATCGGACCTGCAATGAAAAGAAACTGGGCAACATCAAACCGCACAACTGAACATTACGAACATAAACTTTGTAAGCGTCTGACCTCCACCTCCCGAGGGACCTAATTGTTTCAGCGTCATACCCCATTGCAGCTACAAAGGACGCCGCGTCAATTCTGAAGGAGTGGGTTCCGAACTTCACCCCTTCCAAGCCCAATAATTTCAGGGCCTTTTTACAGTGGCGTCCCGTCCAGGTGGCAAAAAAGATAACCGGTACCCATGCCATGAACAGCCAAATATTGTGACATGGCTCGCACCGGACACAACTCACCGTCACTAGCTCTCCCCAACCGGACCAAAGTGCCCTTACCAGCCTGATCAGTTTTTGAAAATCTGACATTTAAAGCCAAAACGTCCTGATCCAAAGAAATGTCAGATAGTAAAAAGGCCCTGTGAGAGAGGTCTTCCTTTGATGAAGCCACCAACTCACTGATTCTAAAGGCCCCAAAAATGCGGTTAGGGGCGGCCGAATGGAACAGAGCCTGCTCGTAACGGAGTCACACACAGATGACCACACCCGGCCCAAACCCTTCAAAATATCAGGGGTTAAGGGTTCCCTGGAGTCAACAGACCTGCCAATTTGTCTGGACTATCCAGTCATCAGTTTGTGAAGGCGAAAATCATTAGTCGGGTCGTGCAGGCCCTGCGCCTTAAACCAATAGGCCAGCGCCGACAATTTAACTCGAATGGTACGGGCCGCAAGACCCCGCCTATGATGGTAGACACAAAACTGGGCGATGTGGTCATACGGAACAGGGAAGGTCTTAGGTAAACCATAATACTCCTGAATTCCATAAACTCCCTGACGGCCCTGAAGTACCCGCGTCAGGAGCTGGGGGCTAACGCCAAAGCCATGCCGACCGCTACTTCGTCACTCCAACCAGCCAGAAATGGTCTGGCATGCTTTTCGGGAGGACCTCTGCGTCGGGCGCCAATTGCCTGAAGCGCTCCATCTGCATACGAGACAGAGCGTCGGCCAATGAATTATCAAGCCCTGCAATGTGGAATGCCCGAAACAATATGTTCACCTCGAAACAACGGCCGTAAATGCACGCAACAGGCCCATTACCCTACTGGACCGAGAAGTAAGTGTGTTGATAACATGCACCGTGGCCATGTTATCACACCAAAAATGCACAGTGGAGTTGGCAAACCTATCCGTCCAAATGTGCACTGCCACAAAAATAGAAAAGAATTCCAGAAAAGTCAGATCAGATGTAACACCCAAACTGTGCCACTCCTCAGGCCACAGTTGTGCACACAACTGACCCTCAAAAAACACTCTGAAACCGAGAGATCCGGAGGCATCCGAAGCTACCTTCAGGGCATCCTTTACTAGCAAATCCTGCCGCCAAAAGGAAATGCCATTGAAATTTGAAATGAAACTCAGCCAAATTTCCAAATCCGACTTGATGTCCTTGGTAACCCGGATACGGTGATGCGGCAACACAGTGCCAGAAATTGCATCACACAACCTGCGCAGGAAAGCTATCAGAACCTGGAATTCTTTCAACGTGGCCTTTTTCTTGAGCATAAACTGCTCAATCCTGACCTTCAGGTCCTCCACCTTCCCCAGTGGCAGCCTGGAATATTGGTTCACCGTATCCAACTCCACCCCCAGGAATGTCAGAACCGAGGCCGGCCCCTCGGTCTTTTCTTCAGCTAGGGGCACCCCCAAGTTTTGGGTAAGGCGCTTGAACGCGCACAATAGCGACTCACAGTCACCCGACCCAAAATGGCCCACAAAAAGGAAGTCATCTAAATAATGGACCACCCCGCTAAGGCCCGCCTCGGTTCTGACCGCCCACTCCAAAAAGGTACTAAACATCTTGAAAGCAGCGCACGACACAGAGCAACCCATAGGTAATGCCCGATCGATGTAAAACAAGCCATCGAACCGAAAACCCAACAGATCAAAATCAGCTGGGTGGTCCGGGAGCAATCTAAAAGCAGATTTGATATTGCACTTAGCCAATTCCGCTCCCGGCCCGTGTCGTTTGACCACGCGCACAGCCGCATCGAACGACATGTAGTACACCGTGCACAACTCGTCCGGTATCGCGTCATTCACAGAGCTGCCCCTTGGATAGGACAGATGATGAATGAGGCGATACTCGCCCGGTGCCTTTTTAGGCACAATTCCCAACGGGGAAACTCTCAAACTTGCAACTGGAAGAAACTCAAACGGACCCAACACCCGTCCCTCCCCCAATTCCTTGGCAATTTTTTTGCCGCACCACGTCCTCCATACCAATTGTAGACTTTAAATTGGGAGAAAGACGTGGCGCCCTAGGACCCAGGGCTGGAATGCGAAAACCGAAGGTGAACCCGGACAACAGATAGTGTGCCGCGGCTCTGTTCGGATAGATCTTCAGCCACTGTTGTAGCGGGCCCAGTTTAACTGGGCTGGGACCCTTTTGGAAGGGGTGACTGAGCCGAAGCCTTTTTGGAGTATCCCTCTCTGGGATTTCCCCTCCAAGGCTTCCCCCTGTTGCACTGTTTCGCCCTGTGCTGGCCACCACAGGTAGAACAGGCGTGCAGGTATCTGCACACCTTTCTGCTGCACGCCCCCTGGGCAGAGAACTCCCAACACACTGGTCGCTGTTTTTCGGACTGCCCCCCAGAGGCAACCGGCCGAAAGGGCTGCACGCCTTTGGCATTCTGAACAAGGTGACCGCTGTCGGCTGGCTCCCCAGGGACCGCCTTGGTGGCATTCATCACGGCCAGCCAGAGCTGTTCGTGTTTGAGGTCCCACCGGATCCGCGGGTCACAGGCCGCCAAGGCCCGGAAGCGCCGGTCATACTCGAGGCAAGCCTTCCCCACGAACCTGACCTTGGCTCCATAAATAATGTTGCGGTAGCGTACCAACGATTTTGCCCTGTAGGGCTGGGCATCCACTAAGATGCCCATGTAGATCGTGTAGCACGCTAGCCAGTTCTCCCAATTCTGTTCGACCTTGTGCCGTTTAAGCTTCTCCTTTCCTTCGTCATCCAACTCCTCCTTCTCCTTCTTCTCTAACTCTTTGTAGAGTAAAGAGAAAAGATCGACAAACTCGTTCCGGAGGATTTTCTCCAACGTCTTGGGGGCCAAATGGGCCCCCAAAACCCCATCAGTTGCGGCCGGCAAAATGGGCGCAGTCCACCTATCCGTACCCCAAAACTGGGTCATATCCCCTGTACACGCGGCCTCCAAGGAGACCGTGCGCCCCGTGGCCACCGGTGCAGCCACACCCACGGATAACCCTGCTACCGCAGCCGCCCCAGGGAATACCGGGGGGGAGCCCACCAACCCGGCTACAACCCCTCCCCCAGCAGCAGCCGCACTAACACCCGGCGCCAGTGGGGAAGAAGCTCCGCACGGCGCCCCCAAGGCCCCCCCGAGCCCACGGAAACCATCCCAGGGCCAAATAGCACTGGGCTCCTTACCGTATCCCGCAGAAGGGCCTGCAACCTCCGGCGCTGGTCCAACCGTCTGCGACACCCCAGCCGGGACCGCCCGTACTGCGGGCGGCTCCGGTACCCGAGCCAGTCCGGCCTCCACGGCACGGCCTTCCGGCTCGACCGCACGGCTCTCCGGCTCGACCGCACACCCGACCGGCTCTGGCAGCTGGCTCACCAGCTCTCCCCTGGCCGCCCCGTCCATCGCCTCCGGGATCTCCTCAGGTGCCTCCACCTCCTGGCCAGTCTCTAAAACAGCAAGACGAGACAGCATTTGTTTAACAAGCCGCGCCTTGCTGAACCGTCCCGCCTCCCCCGCTTCGGCGGGCCGCACGGGCAACCCCCTGCGCCTCTCGAGCCCTTGGATTCTGGCCATCATGGCAGCCAGTGTCGCAGAGGACACTGCCTCCTCGTCGGACGATGATTCCTCAGCTGGCGGTGGTCGCTTTTCCCCGGATTTCCGCGCTGGTCCCTTCCCCTTCGCGCCGGGGACATTCTTCCTTGGTTCCATCCTGCAACAAATTCAATAAATGCACCTATGAGCAACCGCTTCAACGGCCAAAGCAACCCGGCCTCCTAACCCGCCTTGGTGCCACCTTTTGCAAGCGACCACCACAGGCCGGTAAGTTTAACCATGTTGTGTGCCGCACCACCATTTCCCGTCGCGCCGTCCGCGGCATTCTGCGTTTCCGTCCCACCGCAATACCCTAAGGTATCGGATCGCGTTTAATTTCTTGGAGCTGTGCTAATAACCCTAGCTAGGACTTGACCGCCCGCGAATACCGGATGCTATGGGCTAAATTTCAGAGAAATCTGTAAAGAATCACCTCTGAATGTTCTCGTCTGTATAAACCCAAGGAATATTGACAGTGCAACCCTACCTCTGAATAGGGCTAAAAGACCCCTGTAATGATGTTGATTATTTGTGTGTAAATGTTGTGTGACATGTGTTAAAATGTATGTTGTTTTGAATGTTCTATGGTTTGTTTCTGTGGGTGAAACAGAAGGGAGGCATGGCAGAAGCTTAGAAGAGCTGTCGCCATGGCAACCAGGGCTAGAGGCTAGTAGAATGTTCAGGTTTGAATTCTACAGTTGGAAAAGAGCGGGAAGCCAACTGCCAAATGAGAGGGGGAGGAGTTATGTTCTAGTTGAGTGTGTCCTAAGGACTGAAAGAGAACGGTCCAGTGTTAGTGTGTGTCTTAAGGTCTGCTAGTGAGCAGTCCAGTTAAAGGGTATAGAGACCCTAGTTAAAGTTGCAGGGGTTTATAGAGGTTTAGTGGAAACCCTATAATAGGTCCCCATTGTGTTATGTAACAGAAAAAGTTGTGCCTCTAAGGAAGTTTGAAACCAACCAAGATTGTACCCATTTGTGTCAAAATAAATTGTTTGCATCTTAAAGGGAAAACACCTCTCCTGATTCTTTTATTGGTGGTGGCCCTCAAAGTCAGTGGTCAGCCGGATAAATGGTGGCAGCGTGGTCAAGTGGTCACTGAGAAGTTTTAAAACTCCAGTCAGTTAAATGGTGAAGGGGTGAGACAGTACCCTGCCAATAAACGTGAAGTTGCTGAGGTAACTTCGAGGTTTCCTTGGATTGGAGGTCAGCAGTGTGGACATAGAAAGATTGTCCAGTCTGAGGCCGGTCAAGAAGTGGAGTGGTCACATATTGGCGGCAGCGGTGGGATCTTTGAGAGAGGGTCCACCCTGTCCAGCCGGTTGATTTGAACGTAGCTTCACCACCATATTGGCGGCAGAGCGGTGGGATCGTGTAAGAAAACTGAGCCAGTGCGAAAAGCAAGGCTACCAGAGGAATTTGTTTAATTTCTCAGTTTACTGACCAAAGTCGTGTGGTAGTAGGAACTTTAATAGTTTAGTTTAAAGTTCTGAGGTAAAAGTTCGGCAAAATGACCACCAGGAGACAAACGAGGGCTTTGGAGGAAGCAGGGCAGCCTGAGGTTCTGCAGGAAGGAGAAGACTCTGAAATTTCAGAATCAGAGTCAAGTAAAATGTCTGGAGAATATCGGTTTAGGCTTGAGGTGATGAAACTTGAGATGCAAAGAGAAAGAGAAGAAAAGGAGAGAGAGATGCAAAGAGAAAGAGAAGAGAAGGAAAGAGAAGAGAGAGAAAAGGAGAGAGAGTTGCAAAGAGAAATAGCCAGGTTGGAGTCTGAGAGAGGGAATGCCTCTCAGCGTGCCAGGCCAGTTCAAGAGGTGCAGGCAGGAGGTTCTATAGACCAACTCCTGAGGAGATTCCCGAAGTATGTAAAAGGGGATAGTGTGGAGAAATTTTTAGTTTCTTTTGAAAGATGTTGCTATGATTTTGAAATTGAAGAGGAGAGATGGATGACATATTTACGACCACAGATCTGCGGACAGTTGCTGGAGATTTATAGCGATATGGCAGAACAGGACCACAAGGTTTACCAGAAGTTTAAACAACAGGTCCACAGAAGCTTCAGTTGACGCCAGAACATTACAGAGTTAAGTTCAGGTCCTTGAAAAGGAGAAAACCGAAAGTTTCTGTCAGCTAGCATCAAAGCAAAGCCAGTATTTCGATAGTTGGTTAAAAGGTGCTCAAATTACCAGTTTTCAGCAACTTAAGGATCTGATGATCCTGGAACAGTTTTATCAAAATGTTCCCTCAGAGTATAAATGGTTAGTTCAAGAAAGGAATCCTGAAACACCCAGTCAAGCAGCTCTTATGGTGGATAAGATGGTGACATTGAGAGAAGGAGTTTGTAAGGCTGAAGGCTACAAACCAGTGGAGAAACATTGTTTCAAGAAACCATACAAAGTGTTGCCACAGTATCAAGAGGCTAAAAATGCTGCAGGAGAGTACGCTCGTTACAGAAGGCCTGAGGAGAAAAATTACCTCAGAGATGGCTCCCTCAGTAGTGGAAATCGTCCAAGCTTTGATATGGCTAAGAGAATGTGTTTTTCATGCGGCAAGTTTGGACATATGAAAGCACAATGTTATCTACATAGCAAGGAAAAATCTTCCTTATGTATAACTCAATATTAGAAAAGAGTTTTGAGAAGGGGCTTGAGTCTAATAAAGGAAAGAGTTCTTCGGAACCAATGCAAGTACATAATCCCTTAGAAAAACAATGCCTTTTTGTTATGTTGGACACAGATAGAGATGACTACTTTGAACCACTTCAAGTAGGTCAAAACGAAATATTAGGATGGAGAGACACCGGATCGGAGGTCTGTGTGATTCGCCCTGAACATGTGCCAGAGGCATTCAGAAAACCTGTGTCTCAGCTTAGACTAAAAGGAGTAGGGGCAGTGTTGTGCGACGTTGTGTCTTTGCCAATCCAATATAAGAATTGGAAAGGATTTTGGGATTTTGCAATATATGAGGACATTCCTTTTGATTGTCTGCTGGGGAATGATATTGTAAGGAAGATCAAGTATTTAACAAGAGATGATGAGTTAACTGAAGGTCCAGTTAAACAGCAAGATGTTTCTTGTTTACCAGTTGATATTATCCCTGAAGAAAATCCTGAGACAAGTTCAAATATAATAGAGTTAGTGAAAACAGGAGCAGGAGAAGAGGATATTGCTAATGAGCAAAAGGCAGATGAAACACTGAGATCTTTATTTACTGCGGCTCAGGATGAGACGAAAGTCTTATCAAAAGAAAATCCTTCAAGATTTGTAGTTAAAGGACGAGTGTTGTATAGAGACCATGTGTGTAAAGTCTCCAGGAGGAACTAGTTCTTGTACACAAATAGTTGTGCCCCAAGCTTATAGGGAACAACTTATGAATTTGGCACACGCAAGCACACAAGGTGGCCATATGGGAATTCGACGCACCACACAGCGCATCACCAGAAATTTCTTTTGGCCCAATATGTATCAGCACATTAAAGAGTTTTGTCAATCGTGTGATACATGTCAGCGTGTCGGAACAGGAAAAGACAAGACCAAGGTTCCCCTAATTCCTATGCCACTAATTGGAGAACCATTTTATCGTGTGGGGATCGATATTGTGGGACCCTTACCAAAGGCAAGTCGTAGAGGACGTCGGTATATCCTTACTTTGATGGACTATGCCACGAGGTACCCAGAAGCAGTGGCGTTGACTAATATTGATACAACCACAGTAGCGAACGCCTTGTTGTCTATATGGGGAAGAACAGGATATCCCAAAGAACTGATTTCGGTTTGGGAACCCAGTTTACGTCAAGACTGATGGAAAGACTGTTGGAGATGTGTGGAATTAAACATCTGACATCGTCTGCTTACCATCCACAAACTAATGGTCTTGTGGAAAACCTAAATAAGACCTTAGTAAGAATGATCAAGGCGTACACTCAACAACATCCAGCCGATTGGGATGAGAAACTACAGCAACTCCTGTTTGCATGCAGAGAGACTCCACAAGGCAGTACAGGATACAGCCCTTTCGAGTTACTCTTTGGAAGGAAGGCGAGAGGTCCGCTGGATCTAGTGAGAGAGCACTGGGAGACTTCCTCGGTTGCAGAGCCAGTTCCAGTGAGTCGGTATCTACAGAGTTTACGGGAGACGATGGAGATGGCAAGAGTTATCGCTCAAGACAACCTTGCAGCAGCACAGCAGAAACAGAAGACCTGGTATGATCAATCAGCCCGAGAGAGATCCTTCGACGTTGGTGATAAAGTACTATATTTGATCCCGGAAAGAGTCAACAAACTTCAATTGAAATGGACAGGACCATGGACAGTTGTTAAGCGTGCCAGCAGAGTTAACTACTTGATACAAGAATTACAATCAGGACTGGAAAAACTGGTGCATGTTAACTCGCTTAAACCTTATGTTGAAAGATCAGTAGATGTATGTATAATAGTTAATGAAGGTGTAAATGGATCGTTTCATTTCTGGGAAGGGAATAGGAAGGCTGACAAGAGTGTGAGTCAGGTAAAGCTTGATGAAGGATTGACAGGCTTAACCAAGAAGGCATGTCCAAATGTTGTAGTGTGGACACCACAATGTCAGGAGTCAATGGACAAGTTAAAACAGACCATAACATCACAGTCAGTGTTGAAAGCTCCAGATTTTGATCGTCCATTTATATTAACGTGCGACGCATCAGAAACAGGTTTGGGAGCGGTTTTAAGTCAAGCTGATGAGGATGGGGAAAAGCATCCTGTAATGTTTTTAAGTAAAAAGCTATTGCCGAGAAAGTAGTCTTTCTACCATCGAGAAAGAATGTCTCGCCATAGTGTGGTCGATTCAAAAACTGAGACCATATCTGTGGGGCAGGAAGTTTGTTTTGCAGACGGATCATGCGCCATTAAAATGGCTGAGTAATGTTAAGGGTACTAACAACAAACTCTTAAGATGGAGTTTACTCTTGCAAGACTACGATTTTAAGGTAGTGCATGTGAAAGGCAAATCGAATGTAGTAGCTGACTCTTTATCGAGAGTTACTTAAATTCAGATTACAGAATGGATATGGTTTGTATATAGTTGTGTAAGTATAAATGTATATGTGAAATGTATAAGATTATATAATGTCTTGCTAACGGCATTATTTTTAATTCACTCTGGACAGAGAGAATTAAAAATAATTTCGGGAGGAAGGAAGGTAATGTAATGATGTTGATTATTTGTGTGTAAATGTTGTGTGACATGTGTTAAAATGTATGTTGTTTTGAATGTTCTATGGTTTGTTTCTGTGGGTGAAACAGAAGGGAGGCATGGCAGAAGCTTAGAAGAGCTGTCGCCATGGCAACCAGGGCTAGAGGCTAGTAGAATGTTCAGGTTTGAATTCTACAGTTGGAAAAGAGCGGGAAGCCAACTGCCAAATGAGAGGGGGAGGAGTTATGTTCTAGTTGAGTGTGTCCTAAGGACTGAAAGAGAACGGTCCAGTGTTAGTGTGTGTCTTAAGGTCTGCTAGTGAGCAGTCCAGTTAAAGGGTATAGAGACCCTAGTTAAAGTTGCAGGGGTTTATAGAGGTTTAGTGGAAACCCTATAATAGGTCCCCATTGTGTTATGTAACAGAAAAAGTTGTGCCTCTAAGGAAGTTTGAAACCAACCAAGATTGTACCCATTTGTGTCAAAATAAATTGTTTGCATCTTAAAAGGAAAACACCTCTCCTGATTCTTTTATTGGTGGTGGCCCTCAAAGTCAGTGGTCAGCCGGATAAATGGTGGCAGCGTGGTCAAGTGGTCACTGAGAAGTTTTAAAACTCCAGTCAGTTAAATGGTGAAGGGTGAGACAGTACCCTGCCAATAAACGTGAAGTTGCTGAGGTAACCGAGAGGTTTCCTTGGATTGGAGGTCAGCAGTGTGGACATAGAAAGATTGTCCAGTCTGAGGCCGGTCAAGAAGTGGAGTGGTCACATATTGGCGGCAGCGGTGGGATCTTTGAGAGAGGGTCCACCCTGTCCAGCCGGTTGATTTGAACGTAGCTTCACCCCAACCCCCGATTACCTCTATAAGTTATAACCACCATTCATCCCCAATTCCTTGGACAGTCAAACAACTTAAATCCCACGGTGGTTTGACCCAGATTACCAGTACCACATGGAGTACCCCATACACATAGAAGTGAGCTTCAACCAGATCATCGAGACACCGATCGTCCCCATTAATGCACGTATTAGCAAGCGACTGGGTATAGGATTGTTGCCTCGGATCTTCTCAGAGCTAGCTCCCCCTATTCAGTGAACTCCCAATTGAAAACCCCATAGCATCCATAAGCCTCTGCCCGCTTATTCCGTGTGTGGCTCCAAAAGTTTATCCCGACTTGCATGGAAACCAAGAAATTCAAAGGATGGCCAGGACCCACTGCCTGACCTCCCTGCACACAGCAATGGCTAAAAGTGCTAGTCTCACATGTGATGTAAGTGCATTGCTCCAGCCCCACTGTGCGACCTTTCTGCGCGCCCCGTGATGCGATCCATCTGACTAGCCACCCAGCCCCATAAACCTCCAAACACTGTTAAACAGCGACAGTGGCAGCCACCGGCCTACAGCCCCAAAGCAACCCCTAAATTGGCGCCCAACTCCACCAACCGCCAAACAAAATGGCGGCCGGACATCGTCTACTACCACCCTCCACCCCCAGGCAGCCTAAAATGGCGCCCGGCCCGACGACCGCCAACAAAATGGCGGCCGAAAAACAAAATGGCGGCCGCGCCCAGCCAGCCATACCTTCCATTACCAGGGCGTTCCAGGCAGCCCCCCGCAGGCGCCCCACCCCTCGGCCGCTTACCCCAGTGGCCGAAACAGCCAGCCAACCCGTGAGGGGCATCCCCCAAGCTGCAGCCTCAGTACCCAGCCGCCCCCAAAATGGCAGCCGGGAGGCAGACGCCTGCCTCCCTGCCTTGCCATCTTCGGTTCCACGAGGCCAAGATGGCGGCCAAGATGGTGACTGGCCGCAAAACGGCCGGCCAAGCCTACCCGCCGTCCTCCCCCTCGCCGCGCAGGCCCCGCTCCGGCACCATCAACGGCGAGGAGGAGACAACCTCCAAAGCGTCCCCGCAGCCGCCGGACCCCGCGTCGTCGGCCCGTACCGGCGCGCCTGCCCACACTCCGGAGGAGGGAGGGGGGAGGGTAACGGCTCTCCCACGGCCCGTTGGGGAACCCCTCCCCGTCGCCGCACCGTGGAGTCCTGAGTCCCCCCACCAAAAAACCCCCGCCGCACCCGCCGCCGGGCCCGGCAGCCCGGCCACCACCGCAGCCCCCAGGCCCGGGCGGGCCGGCGCGGGGGGGAGGAAAAGTTGGGAGATCCAAAGGAGGAGGAGAGAGGAGGAAGCGCACCCCCTCTCCCCCTCCCCGGGACCCGGCACCGACCTGCTCAGGTGCCTCAAGCTCTACCCCCAGCAAACGCCGCGCCGCCGCCGCGGGGGTCTCGTCCTCTCCTTCGATTCCTCTTCCTCCTTCCTTCTTCTTTCTACTTCCTTCTTCTTCTCTCTGCTACACGTCTTCTCCCTTCGATTCTTATTCTGTCCTTCCTGTCTTCTCCGCAATCCCTTCCACTCCTCTGGTCGCTTCCTCCTTTCTTCCTTTCTCGTCCTCTTCTCCCTTCTCGTCTTCTCCTCCTCTCCCTTTCTTCACCTCTCCTCCCCTCTACTCTTCTCTTCCTTTCTCCTCCCTTCTTCTGTCTTCTGTCTTCCTCCGGCCTTCCTTCAAAGCTACGAGCAGAGAGGGTAAGACACAACCTCTCTGCACGCTGCACAAGCACCGAATGGCTTGTAGGGGCGGGGCCTCACTGAAAGCCCCGCCCCCGCGCCAAAAGATTCCCAGGAACCTTTGCTCTCGTCAAGGCAGGGAGGGGCAAATATCCTGGTCTTTGTTTTTAAGCTGTGATGAAAGGTCGATACAGCAGTCTCTCTGAATTCACACAGAGAACAGAGGGAGCTGCCCTGAGTCGCCTGAGGGCTGAGAAGGGTGGTATACAAATGCAGTAAATAAATAAGTAAGTAAACGATCAGTCCTTTTAAACAGTCTTTAAATTATTCTTCATGTCTTAAAAATGATTAGGCTCCAGAGAGTTGGTAGACATTTCCTTCCTGGCTGTTTCCAGTCAGCGCTCTCTTCACTCTCCAAAGTGAAAGTGGCAGTTAAAATTGTTTGTCTCAGCAGTAAGCCAGAGACAGCAGCCAAGCAGAACTCTGGACCCTGGGTCAGCTGCCGACACATGTCTTTCCAGTTAACACACCACATCATGGCATCTCTTTTCAAATCCTCACACAAAGCACATTAAGCCTAAATTCTCCCCACAAACTGAAAAGACCAACCAGAGGATATTGTTCTTTGGCCATATCATGAAAAAATATGACTAATTCAAAAAAACTATAATGCTTGGTAAAGTAGAAATCAGTAAGAAAACAGGGAAACCACATTAGATGGGATTGATTGAGTCAAGTAAGCCACAACCCAGAGTTTGCGGGATGTGACTAAGGGTGGAGATGATCTTGGAGGTCTCTCACTAATACAGTCACCATAAGTAGAAGGTAACTTGATAGCAATTATCAACAGCAACATTCAAGATCCTGGTCTTTGTTTTTAAAATTAACCTGAATAGGACTCCTATCAGACCTTGCTGCTAAATCCATGATTTGGTAGAAAAACGCAAAGTTCCCAAACATATAGAGAGATCTTTCATTCAAGGTCAGAACTACAAGGTTGGAAGGAAATGCTAAAGGCCCCTCTCCCACTGCAGTGATGTAAATCTTTGCTTTCTTCATTTGCACATCTTTAAAAGAAAAAGGACCCATGCATTTTCTCTATGCTGGGTGAAATTATGTGAGTTTTGTACATTTTTCAATTATTTTTTCATATTTCAAGACATTTTAATTGAACTTTCACATGGATTTAGGGAGGCAGCAAAATGGGGCTTTGCAGAAAATATCTGTGTGCAATACATTTTTTCCCGTCAAAAATATAATTTGTATCCAAAGTAATGAAAATGGTGATGGGGCATGATTAAAAGTACTGGTCTTCTCACTCTCAGACAGTGAGAAATCTCACAATGTTGTCTTGATTTAGTAAGATACCTTTCTCACTTACAGCAAGAAGACCTCTTAATACTTTTCATCCCTCATCCATATTTATGCATTCTATTTAGCCTTAACAGGGCTTGTTGTCTGATCTGGGCTTACAGTTTGATAGACTGAATGAAATTGGTTTGATGTTATGCCGATGGGAGATCAGTCACCAGCATGTTTTAACATGAATACTGGGGAACACACATTTATAAACCCCACTTCCACATATTCTCCATTGCTTTCTTTGGGTTTGGGAGCTTTTTAATGGGGTGAGCTGTGCCCCTTTGCTTATTCTTTTAAAAATGTGCATGTTTATGTGAATGTTTTGCATTGCTTCTATTGTTTGAATGTCAATGTAAACAGGTTTTTTGCACATTTGAACTGTGCACATTTTATATATGTGCACCTTTCAGATGGGTCCCTTTTTTTGAGATGCATTTGTAGCTGTCTATCAACAGGAAGTTTGGAAGTGCAAATTGCATCCAACCAAAAAGTGCAAACAGAAGAAAGTCTGATTGTATATTACCAATGAATACAAATCAGTGGTGGATATTGTTGATAACCATGTAATGTTATTCAAATATCTGCTCAACTTAGATCTGAGGGCAAACGCTGCTTAAATGGGCCAAAACGGAATAACTAAAGCAGAAGAAAATAATATTCTCAAGCCACTATGGATTATACTGGGGAAGTATTTATATCAGACCACTCAGAGCTCCTTGCTTTAACAAACACTCATATTTTAAGGTAATTTTGCTTTACCAGGATGTAACAGTTAACTGTCATGAGAGGATGGACCTTTTGCTACAGTGTCATAGCACCAATTGCCTGTGATTTTTTGTAGGCAATGCAAATGGAATCTTTCCAGAAGTTGAGAGAGTGACATTTGTATAGGGTCCATGTTTCATAGGTATACAATAGAGTTGGAAGGACAATGGCTTTCTAAACAAGCATCTCTGTATCCCTATGAATGTCCCAATATTTGAACACTCTTTGCTTCATTTGAAAAAATACTGCACCCGCAGAACTCAGACGGAGTTGTATTTTGGCATCAATGTCAATTTTTATGGAGAGGTGGCTGCCTAGGTAGCAGAAATAATCAATATATCTAGGGTTAAAGCATTACGTTTTATTGCTGGCATTGATGCCTGTTGGTAGAGCACCCTGGTTTTCTCTATGTTCAGTGAGAAAGCTGTTCATATGATTCTGCAAAGGCTTTAAAGTGGCTTGTGAGTCTTCCTCTGAATAAGCACAGATTACAGAATCAACAGCATACTGGAGTTCTATAACAGAAACTGCTGTGACCTTATTGTTGACTTTCAGCCTGCTGAGGTTAAAGAGCTTGCCATCTGTCTGATATGTGATTTCAACACTGGTGGGACCTTATTTTAGTTCTTGCAGACCACTGGTGGTCCACAGACCACAGGTTGGGAACGACTGTTCTAGAGTTTTCTTGGCAATATTTGTTCAAAAGAAGTTTGCGATTGTGTTTGTGTTACTTGTTCAAGTTCATCCAGTGGGTTTCCATGGCCAGGTGGGTATTTGAACCCTAGCCTCCAAAAGTCCTAGTCTAAAACTCAAACAATTACATCATGCTGGCTCCCCGTAAGTCTTTACCTAAACATAATATGTTAACACTTGATAGACAAATTAAAACTATATAAAGCAACCAGGTTTACAGTGCCACTTTCTGTCCCTGCACAACTCAGTTTCTTATACATGTTTATATAAACACAAATCTCACTGAGTTCAATGGGAGTTGAAGTCAATGAGGTTTAGGTGTGAATAGATCTGCACAGAAGTTAATTGTTAATTTGTTTGCCTAAGTAATAGAGATTGTTATTCAAGAAGCACAGTGGAGAGCTGTCCATGTAATGAAATGGACAAATGAAGTAGCCCTTAGTATCATGTTCATTCTTGATTTTTTTCCTTCTTCCTTCCTTTGAACAATTCATGAAAGCAGTCCCCAAGTGTAAACGTTCTCCTTTCTCTAGGTGAGCTACTTCACTTAAGGAAGCTCCAAATGAGCTGCCGTGTTGAAGCACAAATGAGGTGTTCCAATTTGGATCAAAATGTAACCTTGTTAACTTGACACATAATAAGTGTGAAGGACCAAAACACATCCCCACATGATGTTGAATTAGTTGAAAGGAACGACTGTTAATCTTCTGCAAACCAGAGAAGCTATTCTTTTTTTAAGGAAACCAAATGCCAAGGGGAAAAAAGAACCTTTGACAGCATTTTGATCGCTCATTAAAAGACAAAGGAAGGTACAAGAGGACTAAAGAGTGAGAATGTAACTCCAGCTTGTAAGAAGAACAAAAAGACTGTAAAACAGTGCCCGGAGTTATGGTATCACATGTTAAGGAAGGTACAAAAAATGAATTCCTGCTCCAAGTAGTCTTGTGTATCTTGCTGCACCAAATCAACTTGCAGGAAATGGTGGGATGGAAAATCCAATTAGAGCTAGGGAAGGATATGAACATTCAGGTATTGCTGGAATGCTACCAATACTTGTTGTTCCTCACCAATGGCCATACTGGCCAGGGCTGATGAGAGAAGCAATGTAAAATATTAACAAATTGATTTTGTTTCTATGTTTTGGAAGTTAAATAGTTGTTTGTTCACATAGTATGATTAGTAGGCCTAGCTTTTGCTTTTGTGGAGCGTCATAAAGTCTACTAAATTTCATCATACAGACCAAAAGCAGTGTTTACATTTTGATAGTTTTTTTTATTGCAGAAGGGAACTGCTGATAACAAGTATGTTCTTATCAGAACTGAATCATATGTAGTCCTAGCTGATTCTTTTCATGGAACAGGGCCAGGATCAATCGACTTTGCAGTGTTTTTGTTTAAAAATGAAAGGAGACACCTTTGAAACATTCATGTGTTGCTTCATTTGTTGTGTGCCAGTGCTCATGCTGGCTGAGAGACAATGGTAGCTGTAGTCCAAAAAATAATCTTTCCAAGCTCTTGCAGTGGCATCTTCATACGTGCATGCACAAAACCTTGTACTAAAACTATGTTTCTACTGTATCCCTTATTTCAGTCCATTTCCCATCAACATTTTGTACATAGGCTTTCCTTTCTAAAATATCCATGCTGAATGTTTGAAGCCTGGCCAGACTGAAGAGATTGGCAGATTTTGGTTCAGTGCAAGAGTGGCAGCCCTATTGCCCTTTTAATGGAATCAAGCGTCTTCATGTTCATTTTATTACTGGGTTTGTTGAGCATTGTTTTGTTGAGCATTGTTTTGTTGAGCATTGTTTTGAGTTTCAGCATTGCTGTTTTATATTATTATTATTATTATTTGTGTGTTTTTCTGGATTGTTATATTTTACTATGTTCTTATTTTAATTGTGTTTTTTGCTTTAAGTGATTGTTTTGCTTTTACGTTTTTGGGGCATTTTGACCCATATGTAAGCCGCCCTTAGTCCATTTGGGGAGATGGTGGCAGGGTATAAGAATAAGATTATTAAAGCTATTATTATTTTCACAATCAATGGGTGAAAGGTATGATACCCCCTCAGCTATCTGAATATTAAGTTCTGAATACCTGGAAGGCACCAAATGCTGTCTAATACTGGAAGCCAACCAAACCCAGTCTGCTTAGCAGTTAGGTTGGAGACCACAAAGGAATATCAGGGGCTTTGGGCTATATTACAAAGGAAGAGAATGCAAATTAGGTAAAGATTTCCCCCTGATATTAAGTCCATTCGTGTCTGACTCTAGGAGTTGGTGCTCATTTCAATTTCTAAGCCGAATAGCCAGCATTGTCCATAGACACCTCCAAGGTCATGTAGCCAGCATGACTTCATGGAGTGCTGTTACCTTCCCTCTGGAGCTATACCTATTGATCTACTCACATTTGCATGTTTTCAAACTGCTAGGTTGGCAGAAGCTGAGACTAACAGCGGGAGCTCACCCCGCTCCCTGGATTTGAACCTGTGACCTTTCAGTCAGCAAGTTCAGCAGCTCAGCACTTTAACCCATTGTGCCACCGGGGGCTCCTTACCTTTGAATATTCCCTGTATAAGGAAACCCTATGAAATTCATGGGATTGTCATCAGATGGCAAGGGCCCGAAGGTACATAGATACATACTAGAAGCACTTGGTAGTTCCTGTGTCAGTGGAGGAGATGAATTTGTTCCAAGTTTTAGTCTGAAATGTAAAGCATCTGTAGTGGCAAACTTCCATTTGTTGATAGGGTTCAGCCCCTATTCCAGGATAGTACAGAGTAAAACCAAGAGCAGCTCTACTGCCTGACTGATATAGATGCCACCAGCCACCACTGTGTTGCCCTTGTGACTAAATGTTGATTTCCTGAATAACTTGTTGGTTATTAATTACATGCACAAGGGAGAAAGGAAGGTATTTGTTTTCCACATTCCATTTATATGATAATCTTTAAAGGAAGCATATTCATCAGAGTTACACTGCCTTTCTGACAAATGCTTTTTAAAAAGTTCCCCTGTTTATTGGTATTAGATTGTTATGCTTGTGAACCTGAAAGCATTGAGTGAGTGCCAGAAAGTTAATGGCTGAAATGGTGTTCAAATGCCAATAGTTATCCACTCTCAGTCCTCAAGCTGAAAGCAGCTTTTTTTCAAAATATGCAAACCAACCAACCAACTACCTACACTGTTTCCCCATTAAAGAGTCTTCCAATTGCAACATCATTTGACCACTTACCTAAGAGTCTTTTCAAGATGGTGAGATCACTTCAGAAGATCATCAAAAACTTCTGGAAAATCAGTCTTAAAATCAAACTGCATGGATAGGTATGGCAGCATTCCCACAAGGTTTTCACCTGTTAACATCTATTACTGCTGCTGCTTCCACTTCATACAACAACAACAACCAAAGCAATCCACCTTGGCCTTTTATCTGTGAAATTCAACTGAAGCCAGAAAAAGATTGCCTGACTAGTCACTGGCACACTTACTTTAGTAACCCTAGTAAGTGAAAAGCTGGGATTGGTAGGCAAAACAATTACCATAGACTTGATGACTGGGGCTACATGGTCTTATGGAGTTGGCCATATTCTCTGTAGAAAGTTGGGGTGATATTAGCTCAGGTGTGGATCAAGCCTGCCACCTGTCCTCGGGAGTTGCATAGTTTATATAAATAGAGAAAGACACTGACACCAATAACACTGCAGGAAATTTGCTGACAATTTCTTATCTGGTGCAAACAAGTTCTTTTATGAGAATATGACATGCTTCCAGTCTGGACAGTTGGGAATTGTGTGGCTATAATCTAGTTCCATTGTTTTAATATAAACTTAGTGTGGGGTGATTTGTTGTGTGAGGGGAGAAATGTTGTGACAGTCCTGTTGGCTGGTAGCCTGGTAAATCTATACCAACAATAATTGCTGGGTATCTCATTGAAGGAAACCTATCGTTGGGTAGGACTGAAATATCAGTCATATTGTGGGACATGAAGTTAGGGTGAACTCTGAAACTGTGCAGGAATACAAACAGACAACAAACAATAACTTTGGCCAAAGGAACAATCAAGCCAGCACTGATATCAGTACATCCTACTCACAGTACTGGCCAAGAGAGAGAACATTTATTTTAAGCATCAATATTTTACAGAAAGTCAGAGATACGCAAACACAGGCAGAGTGCACGTAGCAATATCTAATGCATTTTTGGCCATTCTTATGTGAGGTCTATGCTTGCGTATTTGTTTGTTGTTTAACAGGATGGTCTCAAAGTCCCCGGGCAAACAATATTATAGTTACAGCATTTCTAACATAACATGGATGAGAGGTCTGTAAAACAATACATGTCATGCGAAAATGTAAGCTATTGTCAAAATCGAGCTTATCAGGCTCACTATAACAAATCAGCATACAACTGAATTTTAAAATCTTCTTTTACAGCAGCACTGTAACATTTTTGAAAGTGGGAGAAAGAAACCTGCAGCATAGGCTTTCATAGCCTCTGCTGCCTCTTCTAATTGTCAAAACCATAATGATGATAATGACATCATTAGTGGCAGTTTAGTGGGGATGGAATAGAGATAGATAGGCCTTAACCTACCAGTGGTTTCTGCCAACCCCTGGTAGCTGGCACTAGGCTGCCAGAGGCTGATGCTAAGTCCAATAGACACTCTATACTTGTCAGAAGGTACTAGCATATCATAGCTAACTTCATGGCAGCTGTCTGACTTATTCAAGCAATCATGCTGTAGCAGAATCAATCAGGTTTTTCAAGCTGGAAGCTTTTGAAAATTGCATTTTGGAATAAATAAACTCCTTAATTTGGTTTTATGTTATTCTTTCCCCTAAAGAATGTTCTAAAATATATATTGCCTCCCCCAATTCAAGAATCCCCAAATGTTCTGTCTTTCAGTGTTCACCAGTGCCAATCATCAACCTAAAGATGGAAAGCATTTTCCCTGTGGCAGAGAGTAAGAGAGATGCTAAATGAACTTCCCCTGCTCCCAAGTCATTGCTGCTGAGACAGTGAAAACTTCTTATCTGTTTGTTACAGGCTAGCAGCAGAGCTTATCGTTCCTTCATTATAAGCATATGTGTCAGTTCTGAAAAAGTAACAGAAGAAGGAAGGATAAAGACAGGAGACTTTTCTCCATGAGACCAACAGTGAAAAATATTTTAAAATGTAGGAATAAGGGAAGAGCACGGATTTATTTTTGCATGGAGGTGGAATTTCAAAAATCAAAGAAGGGAAAGTGGCAGCACAGGAGGGCAGGCTTATGTGACATTGCACAGCTGAAGTGTCACAATTGCATAACACCAGCAGTTGTGTAAAGCCAGCCATCATTATGATTGTTATTGTTTCTATCCTATATCATAGACATGGTGTGGGATAGTAGCAAGCATGCAATAATGTCCCAAGTCAAGTTTCCTGCAGACTATCCCAACTGTAGCTACACCACATCATCCAATATTAGAAAGTTCACGGGAAAGGGATAACAAGTGCATTGTTAGTAAAGTAAAAAAATAAATTCAGTTGCATTGACACTGAAATGTGAAATTTTTAACAATTATGTTAATTTTGAAGTTGACATTGCCATTGCCATTACATTCCTACACTAAAAACCTTACCAGAATAAAAGTGAAAAGTATCAGTGGTTATTTTATTCATACTCTCCCCCCCCCCACACACACACACACACACACTTGTTTTGATCTTTAAAGAACAAACTGTGTGAATTTCTGAAAACACAATTTCATTGGAGATCATCACTTGTTCTCTGTTTCTTACTCCTTCACGATCTCTCCTCCTCCTCCCTGTCTTTATGTTATTGATTTCCACATATAGTTCAGAAAAAGCAAAGAGCTTCAAAATTTATTTTCCTTAGGCAAAGCCTCTATGGGTACATCTACATTGTAGAATTAACACAGTTTGACACCACTTAAACTGCCATGGCTCAGTGCTATGGAATCATGGGAGTTGTAGTTTGCTGAGGCACAAGCGGTCTTTGGCAGAGAAGGCTAAAGACATTGTAGCACTACAGTTCCCACGATTCCTTAAGAGGAGGTGCCCAGAGTCTGTGGCCCCTTCCACACAGTTGAATAAAATCCCACATTTTCTGCTTTGAACTAGAACAGGGGTGTTCATTAGGTAGCTTGGGAGCTACTAGTAGATCTTTGGCCCTCTTCCAGGTGATCTTCGGGCCTCACCAGCTGGATGGGGTGCTCCTGCCATGCGCGCGCACACCGTGCACATACGCGCGCTCCTGCTGCTGGCTTCCGCTCTCGCGGTGCTTCTTTCGCCTGCGGGGCATTGCAGGAAGAAGGAAGCACGAGGCGGGGCCTCTGGAGGGAGCGCCCTGCCTTTCTCTCGTCCAGAAGCAGCTGTGCAGCCTCCTGTAGCACAGCAGTTCTCGTTTGTGCCTGGAGGGCAGGGGACAGGACCTGGGGTCCCATTAGCATTAGAACCAGCAGTGCCAGAACATGATTCAGAGGATGAGCTAGATGATTGGGGCGACGGGCAGCTTTCCCCTCAGGGGCCTCTTTCGCCCACAGAGAGCTTGGCCTGGGAAGAAATGTGTTTTGGTCCTAGGGAAGATTCAGATAACCAGGTGCAGTTAGATAGCGATTCTGGGAGTTATGAACATCCGGGAGGAAGATCTTCTCAGGAGCCTCCTGAGGAAGATATGGAAGAAGGCGCATGGGAAATGACTAGGGAGGAGAGCTCTCAGGGAGATAGCAACACAGCTGGGGAAAGACAAGGCCGAACCTTTGATAGGAGACGGAACATAGAGTCTAGCAGAAGGGAATGGCCAAAGAACATAGACCGGCCGAGGTCCATGAGCAGCGATTGGAGACGCAGAAGCCTAGAGCGTCGGGGACCTCGGCCGAAGGATTAAGTATAGGATCCGTGGGAACTAATCCTCAGTGCTCCGCCACGTCTCATCTGAATAGGCGTGAGCGGAGTGGGACCACAAGCTAAGCTAGCCGTGGTCATCAAGCCTTGCCTTGCCTTGTTCCTGATCCGCATAGCCTTGCGGAGCCTTGCCCTGTTTCCTGATCCGCATCGGTTTGCGGAGCCTTGCCCTGTTTCCTGATCCGCATCGGTTTGCGGAGCCTTGCCCTGTTTCCTGATCCGCATCGGTTGCGGAGCCTTGCCAAGCTTTTGCCTATTTGCTACGTTATCTTGGACATTGTTACTTCAAGCCTTTTGGATTACATCATATTCTATTGGACTATATTCTTTGGAACTGTTTTTATATTAAATAAAGTAGTTAGCCTTTATTCTGTCTGTGTGTGTGTGATTAAGGGGCCGGTCAAGTCCGTGCATCGTGACAGTTGGCCGGAGCACTCCTGAACCCCTTATCACACCACGGGATGCCGAAGGAAGCGACCCACGGCGGTAGCAGCCATGGCCAACTTGTCGGACGCGCAAGTGGCGGCGTTACAACAGGAGGTGGGAGAGCTGAGGACCAGGGCCGGGCGCCACCCGAGAGTGAGCGCGCCTGCCCGCTTCGGGGGCAATCCCACGCAAGTCGAGGTGTTCCTCTGCCAAGTGGACTTATATTTGGAGTTGCGACCCACAGAGTTTGCCACTGACCGAGCCAAGGTGGGGTTTATTTTTAACCTGATGGAGGGAATGGCAGCGACGTGGGCTACTTCGTTGATCCGGGCCCAGTCTCCCCATGTGAACACGCCGAGGCGTTCATGGACGCTATCCGGGCGACCTGGGGCCACCTGTGAATGAAGAGCTGGCTGAGCGTGATCTAGCCCGGCTGACGATGAAGGACTTGTCCCTGTCTCAATACATTTCTCGTTTTCGAGTGTTGGCTGCCCAGGTGCAGTGGAACCTTTCGGCATTGCGTTACCACTACATCGCGGGGCTGCCCACGGAGTTACAACAAGAGCTGTTGAAGCATGCACGACCCGCGGATCTGGAGGCAGCGATTGCCTTGAGTCTACGTGTCGAAGCGGGGCTGCAAACCCGGAGGCGATGGGACAAAGGTGTGGTGAAGAAGCCGGTGGCGCGAAAGGAGGCAGGGGCTGGACAGTTTTTGCCCCGGCAGCTCGCTACGCCATCAGCAGGCTCGGATGAGCCGGAACCCATGCAGTTAGGCACGGTGCGGCCTAAAGTAGACCAGGCCGAAAAAGCACGGCGACAGCGTCTGGAATCTGTGTTGGTACTGCGGGGGCGGACATTTCTCCAGGGAGTGCCCCCAAAAGCCCCGTGGAAAGACTCCCAGAGCCTCTGCCGCCCTGGGAGGGGCCCCGGAGGCCGAAGAAGCCATCCAGGCGACGGGGGGAAGGAGCCGGCCGGTGTAAGAGGGTTCGCTCACTCGGCCGCCGCTACTCTTCCCCCTGAACCCAAGACTGGACAATTGTTCCTTGTAATGGTTGGCCTGTGGTCGCCCGAGAAGGGGCCGATGATGGTCCAGAAGCCTAGAGCGTCGGAGACCTCGGCCGAAGGATTAAGTATAGGATCCGTGGGAACGAATCCTCAGTGCTCCGGCCACGTCTCATCTGAATAGGCGTGAAGCGGAGTGGGACCACAAGCTAAGCTAGCCGTGGTCATCAAGCCTTGCCTTGCCTTGCCTTGCCTTGTTCCTGATCCGCATAGCCTTGCGGAGCCTTGCCCTTTTTCCTGATCCGCATCGGTTTGCGGAGCCTTGCCCTGTTTCTTGATCCGCATCGGTTTGCGGAGCCTTGCCCTGTTTCCTGATCCGCATCGGTTGTGGAGCCGTGCCAAGCTTTTTGCCTATTTGCTACGTTATCTTGGACATTGTTACTTCAAGCCTTTTGGATTACATCATATTCTATTGGACTATATTCTTTGGAACTGTTTTTATATTCAATAAAGTAGTTAGCCTTTATTCTGTCTCTGTGTGTGTGATTAAGGGGCCGGTCAAGTCCGTGCATCGTGACACCTCCATTGCTGGCGAGACAGGCAGGGTGAAGCGCTCCCTCTGGATGTCCCGCCTCGTGCTTTCTCCTTCCTGCAATGCCCCGCAGTCAGAAGAAGCGCTGCGCGGGCGGAAAACTGCAGCAGGAGCACTCGCGGTGGCAGGAGCACACGGCGGTGGGGGCAGGTAGATCTTTTGGACTTGGTTGCTTTAAGAGTAGCTCGCATGCTGAAAAAGTGTGAGCACCCCTGAACTAGACTGTATGTGAGAACTCAGATAACCCAGTTCAAAGCAGATATTGTTGTATTTTTCGCCTTGGTATTCTGGGTTATATGGCTGTGTGGAAGAGCCCCAAGTTTTTAAAATAATGTCAAACTCTATTCATTTTATGGAGTAGATACATCCTTGGTAGTACTTGGTGGAGGATACAAAGGAAACCAAAGAGGACCACGCCTTCACCTCAAACTTCCAAAACTTCTTGCAACCCAAATGATGTAATTCCCCAAGCAAGAGTATTGTGAAAAAGAGAAGTAGTTTGCAAACATCCAAGACAACTGAGCTTCAAATAAAGAACCAGCCAGGTAATGGTCAATTGATTGTAACTTAAGTCAACAGTTTCAGTTTAAAAATACACATTTAATTTACCGGTAATTACTTGCTTTTGTTGGCAAATTTCCAACTTAATTGATTTTAATTCATTAGCTCCATACACTGAGCAGAATACCTAAACATGACTTAATTTTAAAGGGAAGGTGGTTTAAAGAGATAGAGAGATGAGTATCAATCTAGTTCTCTAAGGCAGTGTTTTTCAACCTTTTTTTGAACCGCGGCACATTTTTTACATTTACAAAATTCTGGGGCACACCACCAACCAAAATGACACAAAATAACACTCTAACACAGTAATACATATAGTTAATATGTTTTTAAATGTATTTATACACTCAGTGTGAAACCTGGGCCTGTTTCGATGAACACAACATAGATATTCTGGCAGGAATGGCAGAAAGACACAAACTTCCCACACAGAATTCCCATAACCAAGAGAAAATACTATAAGAGTTTGGTGGGCATTGACCTTGGGTTTTGGAGTTGTAGTTCACCTATATCCAGAGAGCCCTGTGGACTCAAACAATGTTGGATCAGGACCAAACTTGGCATGAATACTCAATATGCCCAAATGTGAACACAGATGGAGTTTGGGGAAAATAGACCTTGACATTTGGGAGTTACAATTTCTAGGATTTATAGTTAACACACAATCAAGGAGCCTCCTGAACTCTTGCAACAATGGAATTGAACCAAACTTGGCATATTGAACTCTCATTACCAACAGAAAGTACTGAAAGGGTTTGCTTGGGAATTGACCTTGAATTTGGAAGTTGTAGTTCACCTACACCCAGAGAGCACTGTCGACTCAAACAATGTTATGTTATGTTGTTGTTTGTTTTCTATCCAGAATCACAATGTTGGAAGGAGGCTCACCACTTTAAGGTCCCTCAAACAGGCATGGGAAAACTTCGGCCTTCTGGGTGCTTTGGACTTCAATTCCTAACATTCCTAACAGCCGGAGGCCCTTTCCTGCTTAAATGGCTGAGGGGGGAAAGGAAAAGAGCCTGAGGCTGCTAGGAATAGTGGGAGTTGGAGTCCAAAACACCTGGAAGGCCCAAGTTTGCCCATGCCAGCTTTTGATAGAGACCTCTTCCTCCCCCTTCCCCTTCGTGCCTTTTCTTCCCCCTCTTGCCGAACACTTACTTTTTCTTCTACACTGCCACTTCTGCCGCCATTTTGATCCAAGGGGGCAGTGTGAGCGTGTTTAGGAGGGTGGAGGGAGGAAGACGTGACCCGTGCAGGTGCTACTGCGCAGACTTGCCCCAGAACAAAGCGAGGCAAAGTGAGCAGAGCGAGGCTGGGAAGAAGGGAGCCCAAGTGAAGAAGAAAAAGTGTTCCGCAGGAGGGGGAAGAAAGGGTATTGGAGGTTCCAATTTCCCACGGCACACCTGATGATTGCTCACGGCATACTAGTGTGCCACGGCACACTGGTTGGGAAACACTGCTCTAAGGTAGCAAACCAGTGTCTCTCAGCTATAGAATGCCATAATGCAACTATCTCAGAACTCATAGCAAATTAACTTACTGCTGAAAACTGTAGCATAGTACTGTATAACCTAAGAGTTTGTACAGGGGCATTGCTCACATTTTTCACAACACTAGTATAGCCACGCCCATGCTACCAGCCTCATGTTTTTGCAGATATGAAGACAAAGACAGATGTTCAGGTGATAACTTTTTTTTTAAGGAATGTGGCATGGCTATCAGCTGCATAAGATCTCTACTAACCAGAAGGTCATGAGTTCAGATGCCCGGGCTGAGCTCCCAGTTGTGAGTCTGTCTATATCTGTTGCCAGTGTTTCTCAACCAGTGTGCCGTGGCACACTAGTGTGCCGTGAGTGATCATCAGGTGTGCCGTGGGAAATTGGAACCTCCAATACCCTTTCTTCCCCCTCCTGCTGAACACTTTTTCTTCTCCACTCGGGCTCCCTTCTTCCCAGACTTGCTCTGCTCGCTTTGCCTCGCTTTGCTCACGCTGCCACTTCTGCGGGAGGGGGGAGGGGGGAGGGAGGAAGACGTGACCCGTGCGGCTGCTACTGCGCAGACTCACCCCACATCTTCCTCCCTCCCCTCCACAGTGCTCTCTGGATATAGGTGAACTACAACTCCAAAACTCAAGGTCAATGCCCACCAAACTCTTATAGTATTTTATCTTGGTTATGGTAGTTCTGTGTAGGATTTTGATTCCATTCCATCATTGGTGGAGTTCAGAATGCTCTTTCATTGCGGGTGAACTATAACTCCCAGCTGTTGAGCAAGACCTTTGTGTGTGTCTTTCTGCCATTCCTGACAGTATATCTATGTTGTGTTCATCGAAACAGGTCCAGGTTTCACACTGAGTGTATAAATACATTTAAAAACATATTAACTATATGTACTACTGTGTTAAGAGTGTCATTTTGTGTCATTTTGGTTGGTGGTGTGCCCCAGGATTTTGTGAATGTAAAAAGTGTTCCACGGCTCAAAAAAGGTTGAAAAACACTGCTCTAGGCAATTAACTATGTATAATGCATAATGCATGTACAAGATACTAATATGCTATCAAATGTGTAAAGCTTGATGTATGATGTAAACAGTAAGACATGCATCTTAATCAGTGTTTTTCAACCTGGGGGTCGGGAACCCTGGAGGGGTCACAAGGGAGTGTCAGAGGGGTCACCAAAGAAAATTTTCTGTTGGTCATGGGGGTTCTGTGTGGTAAGTTTGGCCCACTTCTATCATTGGTGGGGTTCAGAATGCTCTTTGATTGTAGGTGACACTACAAATCTCAGCAACGGTCAAGGTATGTTTTCCCCAAATTCCACCAGTGTTCACATTTGGGCATATTCAGTATTTGTGCCAAGGTCCAGATTCATCACTGTTTGAGTTCACAGTGCTCTCTGGATGTAGGTGAAGTACAACTCCCAAACTCAAGGTCAATGCCCACCAAACTCTTCCAGTATTTTCTGTTGGCCATGGGAGTTCTGTGTGCCAAGTTTGGTTCAATTCCATCATTGGTGGAGTTCAGACTGCTCTTTGATTGTGGTTAACTATAAATCCCAGCAACTACAACTCCCGAATGACAAAATCAATCCCCCCAACACCAACATAATGTGCTTTTATGTTTTTATGCTTTTATTGTAGGGCCACATGTCGACATGTTGTGACATGTTACCCGTTATATTTACTGTTATCCGCCCCGAGCCTGCTGGGAGGAGCGGAATACAAAAATGAACAATAAATAAATAAATAAATAAATAAATAAATAAATAAACAGTAGTCAAACTTGGATGTATCATGTGTTTGTGCCAAATTTGATCCAGCAAATGAAAATACATCCTGCATATCAGATATTTACATTACAATTCACAACAGTAACAATGGGGAAAAAACCATGAGGAATTGTGTGAAGGGGTCGCAACATTAAGAAGGTGAAGACAAAGCCACCATGTCATTCCCCAAGTTAGCCTCCTTCTCCATCGTCAGGACCCAGGACCTAAACAGGCAGTTCCATAGCCTTTGTTTTGCATAAAAGATTGGCTTAATCTTCTTTCAAAAACAAAAACAAGCATGTTACAATTAAAGGGAATCTAAGATTTTGCTGGCATGGTTTTTGTAGTTTGAGCAACTTAAGAAATTCCTAATGTTATTATTTATTATTACATACATTTCTATCCCGGCCTTCTCCCCACAAAGGGGCTCAGATGAGCCTTGTTACGAATATAGACCAAATATAAAATGAAGTTAAATTAATCATATGCAGTATATCTATAGACCAAATATAAAATGAAGTTAAATTAATCATATGCAGTATATCTAAAAGGTAATTTATATATTCTTGTGACAAAAGATGGGCAATAAACTCTTTAGAGCACAGACTTTATAATGAGAATCTGAATATCCCAGTTGGAGATTAGGTGGGCCTTGGTGATTTGTGGCCTGAGCTAGTAGCTACTCCCAATAATTGATAATGGTTTCCAAAAAAAGTAGATGAAGGGCCAATGGAGAAATGACCAGCTAGAGACAACCAGCCAAGCATCCTCTCTAGAGTTGTCTGATTCTTCTGATGGGGAAGGAGGTGGATTAGCAGCTGTCCCGGCCACACTTGAAGACCTTGAGAAGGTCCAAATTTTTACTAAGCAGCTTGTAGTCTCAGCTAAAATGGAAAACCAGATCTGAGAGGAAGACAAGTCTTATTGGATTTTGGCTTGTTTAGATGTTTGGGGAAAGCAGAGCTGAAATAATGATAGCACAGCTGCTTTTTTGCACCAAAAGAAATGCCTCGGCATGCATTTAGCAAACTATAATTCTGAAATAAACTGAATAAGATTTGCCTTGTGATTCTGGGAACCTGAGTAATCCCCTCATGCAGTGGTACCCAATGTTTGGTCCTCCAAGTGTTTGGGACTTCACCTCCCAGAAGCCCCAGCCAGCTTGGTTAACAATGAGGAATCCTTGCATCCAAAACTCCCGGAGACCCCATGAATGAGAGACCTTCAACACTCTGCTTAGGTCTTGCAGACTCCAGGCTTTCTTAATGGAGTCTATCCATCTTCCTCTTTTCCAACACTCAGTTTGTTAGTAGATCACATATTTTCAAGTAGTTGACATAGTTTTCTTCTTAAACAGTTCATTTTAAGGTGCTCAAGATATTATGGAAAATTACTGGGGCTTAGATATGCACTAATCCTCGTATTCAAAATATGGATAAAACTTCTCCCCAAGAGAATTCTCACATAATTTCTTTATGTGGAACGGCACCCTTAAGGCTCTCTTGGCAGGAAACTTGCAGTGAGGAGTCATTACAACTTTTCTTGTTCATGAGTTCCAGACCCACTGTGGGAGGACGAAACTGTTGACATTCTCCACCACGGGGGACCTCTAGTTTCCTGCAGATCTCGTTAGAGTTTGTAATCTTCTCCCTTTATCAGAAGGTCCACTGGTAGCTGTTAAAAGGGCAAGTTTTTTTACATGCCTCCCTGTTGACTCAGTGGTAACTGCAGGGAAATCTTCTTAACCTCTGCTACACCAAACATGTACTGTGCCGATTTTCAGGCAACAAAGCAAATCTTTTCTTTTCCCAAAGGCCTCGTACAGCATAGTGCCTTGCCATCTGTTTATCAATAATGTATAGCTGTTCTCAGCTTATTCACATTTTGAAAGCAGCTGAGATGGTTATTGATGCTGTGTAAGGCAGCCTATCATTCTGAAATAAGCTATCTGATGGCCTGTACTAAAAATGCCAGAAGATTGCCATCCCATCTTCTGTCTTTTTCTGCCTTCTCATTCCAATAACAAGTGACCCAAATAATAATCACAACTATAGAAAATGCATTAGAACCGTTATATTAATCTGATTGTGAAATGACTAAGGTAAAATAAATAATTCAAGGTGAAGATTTCTACTGGGATCTATCATCTTTTATATATATAATAAGATATGAAAAACCGTATTTTTTTCAGGGACAAGGGGAAAAAGATTTATCTTATGACAGGCACATAAGTGAGTTCCTTCCCTTGTATCAAGTAATTTATATTCTAAGTTCCCAAGGGTCTGACCAATGCATTTGTTAGTTAAATAAAACTGGAAATATTCCAGTCAGGATGTGTAATGAACTGCAAACACATTCAAACACATATGCTCTTAGAAGTTATTTTCTACTTTGTCCCCCGGCTCCCCTTGCATCTCAAATAGGATAGAATCAGCTTACTAAAATCAAGAAAAAGAAAATCGAGTTCTGATTTTAGGTTTGATAACAAGGAGCAGGTTTTGAAAGCTGCAGAAAGAATCATACATTTATCTTAAAAACTGTAGCAACTCTGTAAGGCACAAAAACAATGCTAAGTGGCTCCCAGGGTATCAAAGGAAGAATGATGGTACAAATGTAAGGCATTTTACTAGTTATCTGGAATCTAGTATATATATAGATCTGCTGGTATCATATTACAAATAGCCTATTTGCTCATGTATAAGTCTAGAAAAATTAGTCAAAAAATCAACCCGACTTATCGACTTATCCACAGGCCAATGTAACTACTGTATCTTAACACTTATAGAAAATGAGCCATCTCCTTATCTGAGTACAGTGGCAAAAAGCAAGCTCATCAAGGAAAACGTAAAAGAAGTACTAATCCTCTCTGTCTCTCTGCTTCTAGGATTTTTTAAAAAAATTGTCTTTATTGCATACATTTTTAAGGAGCTGTACATTAAAATTTTGGATAGGATGGTAGGATGGAGTCTGGGTGGGAAAGAAGAGAAAAAATGGAAGGAAAGGGGGGAAAACAAGGGGAAGGGAAGGAGAAGGGAAGGAGAGGTAGGGACATTTGTCTTCCGGTCCATTCCACAGGGAGTTTTCTATTTCTTATTAGAGTTCTCGTAGTTTTGTGTAAGTTAGACTGTTGTATCTGTATAGTAAGTTCTCTTTCCTGGAGATATTCTTTATAGGCTGTCCAATCCATTCAGCATCTATCTTTCTGGTCCTGCAATAGAAAAGTTAAGGAGTCCATGTCCATATAATTAATTTGATCATCCAGGTGTCTACCATCGGGATTTCTTTCATGCACCATTTCTGGGCTAGTGATGTTCTTACTGCACAGGCCAGATAATAAAATATGTTATTCTTATTTCTCCCTGTCTCAAAATCTGTCATGTTTAATAAATAATATTCAGGCCTGAGTTCAAACTTCAATTTTAATATTTTTGTGAGTGTTCATGTATTCTTTTCCAATATTTTCTAACTAGTTTGCAAGACCACCAAGAGTGGAAGAAAGTTCCCACTTCTTCCCTGCATTTCCAGCATATATTATTTTGATTCTTTTAATATCTTGCCAATTGCTGGGGTGTAAGATGCCAACAGTAGAAAATCTTATACCAGTTTTCTATTACATTGATCTGGAATATTTTATTTTAGTTCTCCATATTTTCACCCAATTGTATATCTATAAGCCAAATTAAAAACAATAATTTTGGCCCCAAAACCTGCCCTCGACTTACATATGAATATATATATAGTTTATTGTTTAATAATAACTACTACTAAGTTAATAATTAGTATAGGCATTCCAGCTTAACAGTCATACAGTAACACTGGGAGAAGATTATATCAACAAATGCAGGCTGAACATTCCTTATCCAGAATTCCAAAATTGCAATAATCCAAAATCTGACATACTCTACTTGCGTGACTGAAGATCTCAACAGACAGGGGTGTAGTTGGTGGCATGTGCCAGTTTGCCTTCCCTTTAATCACGGAGCCTGCGGGCTTGCATGGTGAAAGGGAAGGCAAACCAAAACATACTCAAAAAGAACAAGCAAAAGAATGCCAACACAGCAGTCGCTTTTCAAAATCAAATAATTCTATTTCTTGATATATTTTCTTGCAATCATCATACAAAAATACGGTTGCAGTGGAAACCTAATCATGAAGATTGCATTCACAAGTCTCAAAATTATAATCCTCCCAAGGAGTCAAGGTCTCGGGTTGTCCAAATAATCAATATTTTCAATACTATATTAATGGCATATAGTTCATCAGGTGGTCAACCCAGATTGGTCGACGGTCTAGCCGTTTCCGCCATCTTGGCTTCGTCGGGACCTTCAGACCAATGCTCCAAGAAATAAAGTTTCCAAAGTGATCCGGAAAATGTCTATAAGAAGTGAAATAACATAAACCATCATATAGCTATACATAGTATTCTATCTTATAACGTAATACACTCAAACGTTCAAAGAGAACTAACAGAAGAATAGGCTGTCATACATACCATGTATATAATCAATAATTCTCTCGGTTAATACCATCAACAATCTTGCCGGATAGGGAATGAAACTCAAAAGCACTCAATATAAGCTATAGTATCCTGCATGTTTAACAAAGTTGATTTACAACAAGACTTCACCTATTGTTAGCGATCATTAAGGCCTGATTGCCTCATGCTGGGTTTCAGGGTTGCTTCAGTTCCCAGTTTGACGATCCAAAAAGCCTCACGTTGTAAGAGTTTGGTCTTAATATCCATGAAGGGAGTTGGTTTGATTCTTTCTAAAACTACTTCCTTAAACTCCTCAAAATGATGTTGTTCCTTAAAATGACAGTATAGTATTGAATTTTCATTTTTAGTGCGGAAGCGTGAGCGGTGTTCCGAAATTCTTGTCCGGAGTTCCCTTCCCGTTTCCCCAACATAAAGCCTATTGCAGCCACATTTTAAACAATATATCAAATTCTTACTGGCACAGGTTGCCCATGTGCGTAACTTTATGGTAACCCCATTATGAGGGCTTGTGATCAAGTCTTGTGTATCTATGTGTTTGCAGATCGAACATCTTCCGCATCTATTTGTATGGTTGGGAACGGTTGACTCCGGAGTGATCTTGGGGTAGTGATCCGCATGAATCAACATTTGTTTTATGCTCCTAGTCTTTTTGAAGGCAACGATGGGGGGTCTCTCTAATCCTGGGATTGAGTCTACTAAAGGCCAGAAATTCTTTACAATTTTGGTAATTTCTTTGGAGTGGCGCGTGTAAGTGAGGGCCAGACAGGGCGGTTCAGTGCTTTAGGCTTTTTGTACCAGTAGATCTTGTCGTGGTGTTGCCGTGGCTTTCCTATGTGCTTGTTCCAAAATCTTCGGGGGATATCCTCTTTGAGTTAATTCTCTTTTTAGTAAGGACGCTGAAGCCTCAAAATCAGCCACGTTGGATGAATTTCTCTTTAGTCTAAGGAGCTGAGAGTAGGGTAAATTATTTTTTAGGCCTGGGTGTGGAAAGAGCTATAGTGCAAGAATGCATTCTTTTTTGTGGGTTTGATGAAGTTTTTTACTTTGATTTTGTCATTTTCCACGAATATGGTCACATCCAGGAAGTCAATGGCGGTTTTAGAGGTTTTAAAAGAAAATTCAATATGTTCATTCCACGAATTAAAGTAATGTGAGATATCCTCTATTTTGCCAGTGTCCCCCATGAGGAAGAAAACATCATCTATATACCGATAGTATTGTCTAATGGGTATAGTTTTGACATTTCCAGTCAGGTGTTCCTCTTCCAGCGCTGCCATATAAATGTTGGCAATAGATGGCGCTGCTGAGAGCCCCATTGAAATTCCGAATTGCTGTAAATAGTGTTCTCCATCAAACTGAAAATAATTATAATCAAAAATAAAGTCAAGCAATTCTATGAGGAAGGCAGTGGGGGGACAATGTGGCCTGGGTCTAGAGTCTAACAGTTTGAAAATAATAGGAATTTGTAGGAATTTGTCCAAAAAAATTGCTAGGGGTTGCAAAATTGAGTTGGTCGCGGCAATTTTTTTGGACAAATTCCTACAACCCTATGTGAAAAGAGCACCAGCATATATCAAGGATACGAGAGACCTCATCCAAAAGATAGATGGCTTACAAATAAAACAAGAGGAGACCTTAGTCACAGGAGATATCACATCACTTTATACGAATGTCGACTTGTCACTGGCGAGAACTATTATTTTCAAACTGTTAGACTCTAGACCCAGGCCACATTGTCCCCCCACTGCCTTCCTCATAGAATTGCTTGACTTTATTTTTGATTATAATTATTTTCAGTTTGATGGAGAACACTATTTACAGCAATTCGGAATTTCAATGGGGCTCTCAGCAGCGCCATCTATTGCCAACATTTATATGGCAGCGCTGGAAGAGGAACACCTGACTGGAAATGTCAAAACTATACCCATTAGACAATACTATCGGTATATAGATGATGTTTTCTTCCTCATGGGGGACACTGGCAAAATAGAGGATATCTCACATTACTTTAATTCGTGGAATGAACATATTGAATTTTCTTTTAAAACCTCTAAAACCGCCATTGACTTCCTGGATGTGACCATATTCGTGGAAAATGACAAAATCAAAGTAAAAACTTCATCAAACCCACAAAAAGAATGCATTCTTGCACTATAGCTCTTTCCACACCCAGGCCCTAAAAATAATTTACCCTACTCTCAGCTCCTTAGACTAAAGAGAAATTCATCCAACGTGGCTGATTTTTGAGGCTTCAGCGTCCTTACTAAAAAAAAAAAGAGAATTAACTCAAGAGGATATCCCCAGAAGATTTTGGAACAAGCACATAGGAAAGCCACGGCAACACCACGACAAGATCTACTGGTACAAAAAAAAAAGCCTAAAGCACTGAACCTCCCTGTCTGGCCCCTCACTTACACGCGCCACTCCAAAGAAATTACCAAAATTGTAAAGAATTTCTGGCCTTTAGTAGACTCAATCCCAGGATTAGAGAGACCCCCCATCGTTGCCTTCAAAAAGACTAGGAGCATAAAACAAATGTTGATTCATGATCACCGCCCAAGATCACTCCGAGTCAACTGTTCCCAACCATACAAATAGATGCGGAAGATGTTCGAGCTGCAAACACATAGATACACAAGACTTGATCACCAGCCCTCATAATGGGGTTACCATAAAGTTACGCACATGGGCAACCTGTGCCAGTAAGAATTTGATATATTGTTTAAAATGTGGCTGCAATAAGCTTTATGTTGGGGAAACGGGAAGGAACTCCGGACAAGAATTTGAACACCGCTCACGCTTCCGCACTAAAATGAAAATTCAATACTATACTGTCATTTTAAGGAACAACATCATTTTGAGGACTTTAAGGAAGTAGTTTTAGAAAGAATCAAACCAACTCCCTTCATGGATATTAAGACCAAACTCTTACAACGTGAGGCTTTTGGATCGTCAAACTGGGAACTGAAGCAACCCTGAAACCCAGCATGAGGCAATCAGGCCTTAATGATCGCTTAACAATAGGTGAAGTCTTGTTGTAAATCAACTTTGTTAAACATGCAGGATACTATAGCTTATATTGAGTGCTTTTGAGTTTCATTCCCTATCCGGCAAGATTGTTGATGGTATTAACCGAGAGAATTATTGATTATATACGTGGTATGTATGACAGCCTATTCTTCTGTTAGTTCTCTTTGAACGTTTGAGTGTATTATGTTATAAGATAGGAATACTATGTATAGCTATATGATGGTTTATGTTATTTCACTTCTTATAGACATTTTCCGGATCACTTTGGAAACTTTATTTCTTGAGCATTGGTCTGAAGGTCCCCGAAGCCAAGATGGCGGAAACGGCTAGACCATCGACCAATCTGGGTTGACCACCTGATGAACTATATGCCATTAATATAGTATTGAAAATATTGATTATTTGGACAACCCGGAGACCTTGACTCCTTGGGAGGATTATAATTTTGAGACTTGTGAATGCAATCTTCATGATTTGGTTTCCACTGCAACCGTACTTTGTATGATGATTGAAAGAAAATATATCAAGAAATAGAATTATTTGATTTTGAAAAGCGACTGCTGTGTTGGCGTTCTTTTGCTTGTTCTTTTTGAATTACTCTGAGAACTAACGCCAATAGATTTCAAACCAAAACATACTGCCATGGCACACGTCGCCTTGGATCAATGAGGGGAAGCTGGGCAACGGACGCTTTTCCCAGTGCAATGGATTTACTGGTAAAGAAAGGGCAGGGTATAAATGATGATGATGATGATGATAGTATAAGTCAGGCAGCTTCAGGGCATGGAGTGACGGGTTCCTCACCACCACCCTCCAATGGATTGTGGTGATTCTGGTGGCATATTTGAAGAGGCCCTTAGATAATGATACATTTGCTCTCTGGTGGTTTGTTTCATGAATAAAGTTATAAAAATATTATTTATAACATTACCTTTAGGTTATGTGTATACATATAATAATATAAATTAAACATAAATAAATGTCATGTTTGTACTTGGTTGCCATTTCCAAGAGATCCCATTATGTACAAATCTCCAAATACAGGTATTCCAAAATGTTTAAAAAACTATGTTCTCAAGCATTTTCAATAAGGGATACTTAGCCTTTAATAACCAGGATTGCAGAATCTAAGGACGAGAGAAATAAGATCTGTTCTCAGCAATGGTTGGTGTTGAGTCTCTCCAGACATGCAGTTCATTATATAGGACATATCTTCTTGCATCATACCACTTCAGGTTATAAAAAACATAACATTTAGATAGATACCATACCACATATATAAAAAGCTGGTCAAATGAAGAAAAAATGAAGGTTGCATAGATTCAAATTCAGATGAATTGATACTGCTAGTGGAAAACATGTATATATAAATATGAAGAGAAGCCCATTGTGGTGAAACAAATATGGTTCTCCAACACAACATGATTCTCTAATGAGATGGGTTGGAGAATCCCTAGGAACTGGGGGTTCTTTGCCATATGTCATAGAATCATAAAGCTAAGATTTAACTGTTTGGCAGTCCTTCTTTTCACCTTCTGGATGTCTGAACTCCCAATTCATAACCAAAAGTGTAGTCCAAACAGATAGTAACATCAATGCTCCACTTAAACACTCTGATACGTAATATAGATGAATAGGCAAACTCACTGTTATTCTTTTAGGCTATTAAATAGACACAAAAAAGTGGATACATATAAAGCATTATTTTTAGGGATGAATATGGACTTGCCATCATCTAGATCACACTTTTTCAGCAGGCGAGCTACTTATAAAACAACCAAGTCAAAATGATCTACCTACCCACTACAAAAATGTGAAACATATAACACAATATCTGCTTTGAACTGGGTTTTCTGAGTCCACACTGCCATATAATCTGATTCAAAGCAGATAACATGGGATTTTATTCAACTGTGTGGAAAGGACCTCTGATAACCCAGGGCCGGCAGCACTTGGGCGGCATCAGGAGCCTGCGAAGCAGGACTGAGCCTTCCTCCCGCCCTGCCAGCGATCTACCAGGACTCCCTACGCAATCTACCAGTAGATCACGATCTACCTAATGAGCACCCCTGATCTAGATCACTGGTTCTCAACCTTCCTAATGCTATGACTCCTTAAAACAGTTCTTCATGTTGTGGTGACCAACCATAACATTATTTTCGTTTCCACTTCGTAACTGTAATTTTGCTACTGTTAGGAATCTTAATGTAAATATCTGATATGTATTTTCATTCACTGGGCCAAATTTGGCACAAATACCCGATAAGCCCAAATTTGAATACTTGAGGGGATTGAGTTTGTCATCTGGGAGTTGTAGTTGCTAGGATTTATAGTTCACCTACAATATAAGAGCATTCTGAACTCCACCAACGATGGAATTGAAACCAAACTGGGCACACAGAACTCCCATGACAAACAGAAAATACTGGAAGGGTTTGATGGGCATTGACCTTGAGTTTGGAAGTTGTTCACCTACATCCAGAGAGCCCTGTGGTTCTGGACCAAACTTGGCACAAATACTCAATATGCTCAAATGTGAATACTGGTGGAGTCTGGGGAAAATAGACTTGACATTTGGGAGTTGTAGTTTCTGGGATTTATAGTTCACCAACAATCAAAGAGCATTCTGAATCCCAGCAATGATAGAATTGGGCCAAACTTCCCACACAGAACTCCCATGACCAACAGTGATCTACACTATGTTGCTCCTCTTTCTTGCGCCTTCTCAGATTCAACACATTTAAATAAGTTCAAGGTTAAATAAAGTTGTCTTTATTCCACTAAATTCAACTCTCTCTCTCTCTCTCTCTCTCTCTCTCTCTCTCTCTGTGTGTGTGTGTGTGTGTGTGTGTGTGTGTGTGATAGATCTCAGTAGAAATCTTCAGATAAACATAATACTGCTAATCCATTTTCTACCATTGTGATTATTGTTCAGGTTACTTGTTATTGGAATGAGAGCAGAAAGGGAGACAGAGATGGTAATCTTCTGGCAGTTTTAGTACAGACTATCAGATACCTTATTTAAAAATGACAGGCTCCCTTATACAGTACCCATCTCAAAATGTGAAGCAGCTAAAAACAGCTTATTGATAAACAGATGTCAAGACACCAGAGATTATGCTGTATGAGGAGTTGTTTCTCATTGCCTAAAAGCCTTTGGGGAAAGAAAAGGCAAATCTCCAGTACCATGACGGGCATGGTCAACTGGGGGCCTGTGGATTAGATCCAGAACTCAAAGCTAGTTTATCAGGGTTTGAGCAGGTCTACTAAATTGCAACTAATGTAAAACATCTGTGTGTGCGGACAGAACATTTTCACATTATAAGAGGCAGGGACAATCTATACTTCATGGGGATATTTTACATCTTTTTGATTACATATATATTTCCTGACAGCCATTCCCTCTCCTGTATTGCATAACTGTGGAGTGTTCCGTATTTGGTATTTCTATCTTTCTGCCTATTTTTCTGTCAATCTAATTATCTGTCTTCTCTTCTCCTTTCAACTGAGTTTGCAGTCTAATACCTAGCACCACCTGTCTTTTGCCAACATAAGTATGACCATACATAGCATATACTTTAATGGTATGGGGGATCATTACTATAGGGTGCATCAACACTGTAGAATTAATGCATTTTGTGATCATTTAAACTGCCATGGCTCAATGCTATGAAGCCATGGATGCTGTGGTATCAAAAGAGCTATAGCAAATAGGGCTGATGCCTCAGCAAACTGCAACTCCCATGATTCCATACCATTGAGCCATGGCAGGTAAAGTAGTGTTGAGCTGCATTAATATTGAAGCATAGATGTACTTAGTCATAGTCACAGTGTGCTATAAGAGACTTAAGATTTCCAGAAAGGTGAATAAGCAAAGACACAATATGAGACACTGTAATAAATGTCTTATTACAAAGATAAATAAAAAGGGCATGAAAACTATTTAAAACCGAACCAGCGGTGACTGGATTAAAACAGCAAAAACAAATATGGGTGCATCTACATTGTGGAAATAATGCTGTTTGACACCACTTTAACTGCCACAACTCAATTCATGGAAATTGTAGTTTTACAAGGCCTTCAACTTTCTCTGTCAAATAATGCTGGTACCTCACCAAACTACGGTATATCTCGCATTGCTAAATAAGCCACAAGTAGAAAAATAGAAGTGCGGTGGATGAGAGATTCCAGAAGAACTGATGCAAAATGCCTTTCTGTGGCAGCTCAGGGACAAATTAATAAGGGTGGAAAAATAAAGGAAGATTTGAGAAAAATTGCTGGTGCTATTTCTCCCAAGGCAAAGAGGAAATAATTGTGTTTTTCCTCAGAAATTCTCTGTCTTCTTACTATAAAATGCAGTGGACATGCTTGAAGCTGTGAACAAAGGTATTCAGTAAACTTGAATAATCAAGTCTCGAAAAAGTGATGAGTAATATTGTAACCTCTGTGATTTATTAGTTTGGTTTACTGGGTGGTGAAAACTTAAGGAAGGGACAGACCTTATTAGTTGAAGGAGTCTTTGAATGTGCTTTTTGTGCTGTTGTAGTCGAGCCAGGAAACCCCAAATCCAGAAGGTCAAACCGCAGAGAGTCCCCAGTATTCCTTTTGGCCCATGGCCTAAGTTGCTCCAGTACCAGACGCTTTTGTTTTTCGACTTCCCTTCTGCCTCACGCACTCCCATACATCACACTGCACCAACCGTCCCTCCCAGTACACCCCAACCACCGTTGCCTCCCATTGCCCCATCTACACAACGATTGCACAGCCAATAGCACATGAAAGACACCTCAGCAAACATCAAACAGCACTTTAGCAATAAACCAAACACTCTGCCATTTCTCCCACCGTTTTCCTCTCCTTCCTTCCTCTCTTCCTATCCTTTTTCCAGCCTGAGGAAAGCATGTCCTAGCACAAAAGCGCCAGCTTTTGGGGCAGTTTTGGCCCGAAGAGATCTCTTCAGGGGGGTGGGTGAGGGCCTCAGACCGATGCTACGGAAGATCTAGTTCTCTCAAGTACTGTGACCCCATTTGCCCCTTTCTGATCGTTTTTTCCTCCTGGACTATTCCTGGACTGCCCTTTATCAGCGGATTCCAGCATGTGCCCTTGATGGACAACAAAGGGACTCTCTGTCTGGGCAAACCGTGTCCGATGCTTTCCCGGAGGGTTTTTGCCCAGATTGCAAGGGGACTGGAAGAGAACCCAGGCCCTTTGGGCTTTGGGAGAAGCAGTTCACCAAGGACACTTCCCAGTTGGATAAACCAGCCTTTCCCCCTCTCTGCCACATGGACTTTGTGACTCTCTGCCACTCTATTTGCACTCCAGAAGCAATTCTGCCCCTCAGGGCTCTATAGTTTCAAGGACAGTAATTACATCAAGGAGAACTACAACTCCCAGAAGGAAGGCAGCCCTGTGTTGTCTGTTTTAAAGATCATAACTCTGGGAGCAAGAACTGTGTGGGAATGCACTGGGAAATTGCTGGGGATCTCCCTGTATGTACAGTGTGGCTTCATAAGTTTTCCTTTGACCCCTTGTAACCTTTCCCCTTCCTCTTTCCCATGTAAAGAAAGATTGCCTGTATTTTTGCTATTGTGTCAGCTAAGAGGAAGTAACCGGATTCCCATCCTAAACCTTTAGTGGATCACCATATTCATATTGCATGCGTTATTCTGATGGAAAGTCTTGTTATGGATCAGCTGAGCACTAGTCTTATGCCCCACATTTCCGTCAGCCCAAAGGGGGTTTCGTCCGTCTGAGTCGTCAAACTTAATCCGCCTTTGGGACATGGACAATACAAGTTTGTTATTCATAATGGGTCTCACAGCTGGCTTCGGAACCCAGGTGTGTCCCAAAATAGGTCCTTTTGTCACACAAAGGCTTGAGTGAGTTTCTGTCGTCAAGTCTTTTCCTCCTTTCCCATTCATCTTCCAAGTTTACTAATCCCATCACTTCCAGGATGTCATTTCAGGTCGTTTACCTGGCTAGGATTCTTTTGTTTAATTCATATGCTATATTGACAGTGATTCCTGTCCAAGCCTTCCTTCCTGGAACTCCATATATGGCCACAGGCCTCTGATTGGCCGAAGCCGGCAAATGGGGGCGAGCACTGATAGGCTCCCTGGAGCTGACCGGCCTCCCGCCCATCAGCTGGCCTACCAATCACCAGCAGAGCCGGCCCAGAAGAAGGCGGGCGGGAAGTTCAATTGTTTTGACAGTTCTGTAACCTTTAAAAACCAATGTTTTGATTGTACATGTATGCGTTCCTTGCGGGAATCAGGGTATTGCGGTTCGCATCCTCTCAGCTGAGCAGAATAAAACAATTTCATGGCATCTACCTAACAGATTGGTGAGCATAATTGGGATCAAGGGAGGCGGGTAGACTACGAGGGCCTAACCGCTTCTGGCTCACCAGGTTAACTGAACCCTCGCGGTCTCTGCCCCGTGGTCGGTCCACGGGCTTGCCCGGTTGTCGGACAGCTGGCTGGGGATTGGCGGCTGTTCGGTAACACTGTGCTTTTATACTTTTATACTTTGCATGAGCACAGGGAGTCTGCTCCCTCCAGAGTCTGCTCCGTCTGCTCAGATAGGCATTGGGACAATAATGGCCACAACTTTATTGCTTACAGCTGACAATAGGCTTAACCAGGAAAATGGGACCTGGATCTCGGCATCCAACAACTTGTCTGTTGATAAATGAGCCCAATACTTCAGACTGGACGGAGAACCATTGGATAACTTGAGGAGAGGCCACATGGCGTTTAACCCTGCAGCCCTCATCCCCACCATCAGGAGGTGCTGTAGAGGCATCATTTCCTCTGTCCATCTGGACCGACTTTGGACACATTCCCTGAATCCTCCATAAAGAACCCCCATTCCAGGGACTAATGCTATAGAGCAGGGGTCCTCAAATGTTTTCAGTTGCAGAGCCCTTTATGAAGCAAAAGTTTTCATGGAGCCGCAATAAATGTTTATATATATTGTATAATATATAATGTATATATATTCAGGCATGGGAAAACTGTTGGACACAGGGGCCAAAATGCATTTGACAGATGGGCCGGGCCAGTGACAGATGAATTGAGATTATTTGTGTGAACTAATTGGAAAAAAACATGAACAAATTCCTATGCACACAGCACATATCTCGTGTGTGTAGTGCAAAAATGGTGAAAGAAAGTACAATGCAATATTTGAAATAAAGAACAATTTTGACCAACAAAAACTTAACAGTATTTCAGTGGCAGATTCTAGGGGCAATCCAGTCCAATCCCCTTCTGTTATGCAGGAAAAGCACAAACAAAGCACCCCCAAGAGATGGCCATCCATCCTTTGTAATAATAACAATAAGAATGATGATAATGATTATAATTGGAGCAATCCCAGGGGCCATCCAGTCAACCCCCTTATGCCTTGCAGCAAAAGCACAAAGTGCCCCTGGCAGATGGCAACCCAGCCTCTGTAGTAATAGTGGTTATAGTAGGAGTAATAGTAATAAGAGCAACCCCAGGGGCCATCCTGTTCAACCCCCTACTGCCACACAGGAAAAGCACGATCAAAACACCCTCTGAGCGGTGGGAGGGAAAGAGGGTTTTGGAAGCAAATAATCAGGGGGAGGATCTGGGTGGTGAGGAAAAGAGCCCCTCCTGCCCTCCCAGAAGACCAGCTCCCTGAGGGGAAGGAAGCTGCCTGTTCCACCTGTGGCTCTGGACGCTGGGCTCCTTTAAAGTGGCTGGTAAGAGGCTTGAGACCCCTCCTGCCCTCCCAGAAGACCAGCTCCCTGAGGGGAAGGAAGCTGCCTGTTCCACCTGTGGCTCTGGACGCTGGGCTCCTTTAAAGTGGCTGGCAAGAGGCTTGAGACCCCACCCCCCTCCTGATTGTAACAGGATTCCGCTAAGACACTACGGCCACACTACAAGATTCGGTGTGCACTGTGTGCCAACTCCATCAACTGCTGCTATTTGTTGCTACTAGTGCCTAAGACTGGGACGAGACCTGAACTGTGGTGCTACTGTGACTCGCACTTTAGAACTGTGGTGCTTACTGTGACTCGCACCTTAGAACCGTGGTGCTTACTCTGACTCGCACTTTACAACTGTGGCGCTTATCGTGCCTTGCACTTAGTGCCTACTGTGACTCGCACTTTAGGGGCCGACGGCCTTTTTGCACTGCACGGCCATTACTGACTTCTTGGCCACCTATGCTTCGACGAATATCAACTCGCGTTACACTGGCACTTGCACTTTGTGCATTGTTAACAGTTTTTAACAACTTGCAGGGTGGGGGAAGTCACAGGGTGCGAGGGGTCACAGGAAAGAGGTTTTCATCATATATGGGTGCACCGAATCAGGAGAGGGAGTATGCAGGAGGGATGTTTCCCGGGCGGGGGTCCTATCGGGTGGTGACTGGGAGGGGAAGATGCGGGAAAGGGAGACCCAAAGTACGGATTCGGCCTAGAATTTGTGATGGATCTAAACCACTAATTCGACCTGGGCGAGAGCGTCATAAAATTCCACCCGGCCAAAAATTTGTGCAAGAACATTGATAAATTTAAATCGGGCTCCTGACAAAGTTAAGCTGAGTACTGAGGAAGGCGGTCCCTCCCGTTGAAAGTGGTGCTGTTTAATGCCAGGTCAGTCAATGGTAAAACATCAATAATACAAGATCTAATTCGTGAAGAACAAGCTGACCTGGCCTGTATAACGGAGACCTGGTTGGACGAGGCTGGGGGGTTAATCTCCCAGCTCTGCCCACCGGGTTACTCCGTACAGCACCAAGCGAGACCGGGAGGCGGGGGAGGGGGAGTCGCAGTGGTCTATAAGGATTCCATCCCTTGACCAGGTGCCCCATCCCACAGTCAACCACGTTCGAATGTGTCGGCCTAAGGATTGGTGACCGGGACAGGATAGGGATTCTGTTAGTGTACCGACCACCCCGCTGCACTACAGTCTCCTTACCTGAGCTAGCGGAGTGGTCTCGGGCCTGGCCGTGGAGTCTCAGCAGCTCATCGTGCTGGGAGACTTCAACGTCCATGCCGAGACCACTCTATCAGGAGCGACTCAGGACTTCATGGCCGCCATGGCAACCATGGGCCTGTCCCAGTTAATATCGGGTCCCACCCATAGTGCTGGACACACTTTAGATCTGGTTTTCTGCCAGGGATGGGATGAAAGTGGCGGAGTGGAGGAACTGACCATCATTCCTTTGCCATGGTCCGACCACCACCTGATCAAGTTTAGACTCACTGGGCCTTTCCACCTCCGCAGGGGTGGTGGACCTATTAGAATGGTCCGCCCCAGGAGACTTATGGATCCGAACGATTCCTGACGGCTCTTGGGGATTTTCCCGCCTCCTCGGTAAGTGACCCTGTCGAGGCTCTTGTCTCACTCTGGGACAGGGAGATGACAAGGGCTGTTGACACGATCGCTTCAGAACGTCCCTCTTGAGTAACCGAGCTAAACCAGCTCCTTGGTTTACTGTGGAGCTGGCAGCAATGAAGCGAAAAAGAGGAGGCTAGAGTGCGTGTGGCGTAGGAAACGGAGCGGATCAGCTCAGGCGCGCTGGTCTCTTATTTGAGGACCTATGACGCTGCAATAAAGCCGCACAAAAAATCTATTGCGGCCAAGGTGGCCGCCGAACCGTCCAGCGGAACTGTTTCGAGTCGTTAGGGGTCTTTAAATCCGCCTCAGTGCGAGATCCCTGACGGCTCGGCGCACGCTGTGATGAGTTTGCTAAGGTCTTCGCGGATAAGGTGGCTCTGATCCGTTCGATTTCGATACCACTTTAACGGCAGTCTCTGAGGATGTGACACGAGCATCTGCTTGTCCGGTTTTGATGGATTCGTTTCAATTGGTTCAGCTTGAGGATGTGGACAAGATCCTTGGAGGCGAGGCCCACGACATGCATCCTAGACCCCTGCCCATCCTGGCTGATCAAGGAAGCCAGAGGGGTTTGGCAGAGTGGGTGAAGGTGGTGGTTAATGCCTCCCTTCGGGAAGGCACCATTCCAGCCAGCTTAAAGCAAGCTGTTATAAAACCGCTGTTGAAGAAACCTTCACTGGACCCCACTCAATTAGTGAACTATCGGCCAGTTTCAATCTCCCTATTTGGGCAAAGTCATGGAACGTGTGGTGGCTTCGCAACTCCAGGGTTCTTGGCAGACACTGATTATCTGGATCCGGCACAGTCTGGCTTTAGGCCGGGGCATGGGACTGAGACAGCCTTGGTCGCCTTGGTAGATGATCTACGCCGGGGAACTTGACAGGGGGAGTGTGTCCCTGTTGGTTCTGCTGGACCTCTCAGCGGCTTTCGATACCGTTGACCACGGTATCCTTCTGGGTCGCCTTGCAGATATGGGGCTTGGGGGTACTGCATTGCAGTGGCTACGATCCTTCCTGGAAGGTCGTACCCAGAAGGTGTCATTGGGTGACACCTGTTCGGCTCCACAGCCGTTGTCCTGTGGAGTCCCTCAGGGTTCAGTACTGTCCCCGATGTTGTTCAACATCTACATGAAACCGCTGGGAGAGATCATTCGAGTTTCGAGTAAGGTGTTATCTGTACGCAGATGATGTCCAGATCTGTCACTCCTTCCCACCTGTCACCAAGGAGGCTGTCAGACCCTGAACCGGTGCTTGGCTGCTGTGTCGGACTGGATGAGGGCTAGCAAAAATTGAAACTAAATCCAGACAAGACAGAGGTCCTCCTGGTCAGTCGTAAGGCCGAACAGGGTATAGGGTTACAGCCTGTGTTGGACGGGGTTACACTCCCCTGAAGACGCAGGTTCGCAGCTTGGGAGTGATCCTGGACTCAGCGCTGAGCCTGGAACCCCAGGTCTCAGCGGTGGCCAGGGGAGCTTTTGCACAGTTGAGACTCGTGCGCCAGCTGCGCCCGTACCTTGGGAAGTCTGATCTGGCTACGGTCGTCACGCTCTGGTCACATCCGAATAGATTACTGCAACGCACTCTACGTGGGGCTGCCTTTGAAGACAGTTCGGAAATTGCAATTAGTCAGCGGGCGGCAGCCAGACTACTAACGGGAGCTACATACAGGAGCACACTACCCCCTGCTGTGTCAGCTCCACTGGCTGCCTGTCCAATTCCGGGCTCAATTCAAAGTGCTGGTTTTGACCTTTAAAGCTCTATACGGTTCTGGCCCAGCTTACTTGTCCGAACGCATCGGCCGCTACGTCCCATCCGTAACCTAAGATCATCCGGGAGGCCCTGCTCTCGCTCCCGCCCGACCTCTCAGATGCGGTTGGTGGGGACGAGGACAGGGCCTTCTCGGTGGTGGCCCCCGCCTGTGGAATGCGCTCCCTTACGGAGATACGGTCCACCTCATCCCTCCTGACATTCAGGAAGAAGGTGAAATCCTGGCTCTGGGATCAGGCATTCCCTCACCAGCACTAGGCAGCATGTGAGACGGAATTTTAATGGGAGGGAGGAAGAGGGTCAATGTTTCTAGGGTTGAATACTGTTTTAATTGGAATGATTGTAGATGTGTTGAGGGATTGTATTTTAATGCCTTAATGTTTTAATGGGTTGTGGGGTTTGGGGTTTTACGCTGTTGATGTGGCATCGAATTGTGCCTGCTGTAAGCCGCTCTGAGTCCCCCCTCGGGGGTTGAGAAGAGCGGGGTAAAATCCTGAAATAAATAAATAATAAATAAATAAATAAGAGTCTGGGTAGTGGGGTAGGCAAAGGAAATGAGTTTTGCCAGTGAGAAAAAGACTCTGTTGTGAGGGAGGTGAGAGAGGAAGGGTCTGTGCCCCAGGAGGCTGCTGCTGCTGTTTCGGCAGCTCCAACATTTAATTTCCCTGCATTTCTCAGGAGGAGGAAAGAGGAGGAGGCAGGAAGCAGCATGATGCTGTAGGGTTCCTAACTATCACCCATGGAGCCCCAAGGACTCCACGTAGCACATATTGAGAACCCCTGGTGTAGATGCACTGATCCTCCCAATATGGGATCCAAGATCATGCCAACTGCCACCAATAGGAGTCTTTTAATTGGCTTTATGCACTATATGTACTTATGTACTTTATGTAAAGCCTTTGTAGAATTTCTAAAACTGACATGAGCCTGCAGCATAATTGATCCCCTTCATATAATATACTAGCTGACCCGGCCACGCTTCGCTGTGGCCTTTTCCTTCCTTTCTGGTCTATTTTCCTTCCCACTCCTTCCACCCATCCTTCTGTTTTCTCTCTCTCTCTCTCTCTCTCTCTCTCTCTCTCCTTACTTCCTTTTTGCTTCCTTTCTTCTCCCCTTCCATCCTTCTATTCTTTCCTTTCGCGTTCCTTACTTTTTTCTTCTCCGTCTTCTCGGCACGGTTGTGGAAAGGGGGGCTCTTCCGCCGCCTAACAGCCGCTTGTGGACCAGGGCCGCGTGGGCGTCGTCGTGGCCGCCTCCACTGCCGCCTCCTTGGCCTTCTCCGCCACCTCCCAGCCGCTGCTGGACCCGGGCCATGCGGTGGCTCTCTCTCTGTCTCTCTCTGTTTGTGTGTGCCGAAGGAGGCCGAGGAGGCGGCGGAAGAGGTGAGGGCATCCAGGCGGTGAGGAGGCTCCACTCTCCCAGTGGAGATAAGCTGTAGGCTCCGGTCTCTGGCCACACTCCTGAGCCCTCCACGCGGTCGCCAGTGTTTCTTGGCGGCCGCCATCTTTAGTTGGATGTTTTCCGGCCGTAAGGGGGGGGGGACTTCCATTTGCCGTGGGCTATTTTGTGTTGTCCGCGTTTCCAGGCGGACCTCTTTTCTTGGCAGTCCAACTTCCGGTGGAGCCTTTTCGGGAAGTGGTCAGGCTGCCATTTCTTTTTAAGTTTTTTTGGGTGTTTTTTCCCTTTTTGGCCTCTTGCTTTTCCGGTCGCCCTGAGAAGCGGCGGAGATGGCCAGGAGAGGTCCAGTGGGCGGCCAGAGCCCAGAAGGCATGAAAGCGGGCCGGTGGGAGGTGGGGAAGGAGTGCGAGGAGGTGGCGGAGGAGGCGGGCACAGTGCCGCTGTCATGGTAGCGAAGCCCCCCTTCTGAAACTGTGCTGTATCAGAGATGCCCACCGGCAAGGAGGAGGAATCGGTGAGCAAGGGGTGAGGGCGAGGGGCTGGGGTTGTGGGGTGGTCTGATTGTGCCGCCACCAGTGTTAATCAGGCTTTTCCCCCTCCCCTCCCCTCGCGGGGGAAAGAGGCCATTGGCATTCCGCAAGCACCGCTATGCTAGGTTTCAATGGTGTTTTTGGGAGGTCATGTTTGGGGGTCTTGCAAGGTATCTAGGGTGGGTTTTTTGTGCCCTGTAGGTACCTCGTGTTATGTTGGAATGTGTTCTGTTGTTTTCGTGGTTCTGGGGCTTATAGTTTTCCTGCCTATTTGAGACAACGCACGACCACTCTCTTTTTATATATATAGATAGATACACACACACATATATACATTTTGTATCCTGGCAGCTGATATAGGGATCAAGTGTCATGTCAGATAACTGAAGCCTCACATGGGAATGTCAGTAGTAACATTAACATGTTGACATTGAATACTTTAGGGTATCTGATTAGTGACTTTGGGAATTCGTGGATTTACTTCATTAGTTAATTCATTAATCAGTGTATTGTACTGCTATATCGAATTTTAAAATATTACAAAGAACTGCTGAAAATAATCGTAATGAGATAATTAATGCAAAGTGGTAAAACAACAGTATTTAGCATTTTAGTGATTAAAATAATGAATATTAAATCTGTTGTTTAAAAGCCGGACAAACTAGGGCAATAGATTAATTCTGATGAATTATTTCCACACTATGAAGCAGAAGGAAGCATCGTCAGTGGACTGTATTATCTAGATGTCTTTAATTTCTTGCATATTCAAGACATCTAACATAAGAACATAAGAACATAAGAAGAGCCATGCTGAATCGGACCTCAGCCCATCTAGCCCAGCATTCTGTATCACACAGTGACCCACCAGTTGTACATGGGGATCTTGAGCAGAAGGGAGGGCAAAACCCTGACCTGCTCCCGACCCCCCACAACCAGTACCCAGGGAAATCCTGCCTACCTCAACCAACTCCGAGGTGGCACTTGGATGTCCTTTTCAGTAACTACTGATTCCCTTGGTATCCATGAATCTGTCTAATCCTGCCTTGAAGCTGTCCAGGCTGACAGCTGTCACAACCTCCTCTGGAAGTGAGTTCCATAACCCAATGACCCTCTGGGTGAAGAAATATTTCCCTTTATTAGTCCTAACTTTCCTACCTTGGAGCTTTAGGAGTGCCCTCTAGTCCTAGTGTTTTGTGACAAAGAAAATAGTTTTTCTTTATTCACCTTTTCTATCCCATGCATGATTTTATACACTTCGATCAAGTCACCTCTTAAACGCCGTCTTTCAAGGCTGAAAAGACCAAGGCGTTGCAACCTGGTTTCATAAGGGAGCCGCTCCATCCCTTGGATCATTCTTGTTGCCCTTCTTTGGACCTTTTCCAGTTCCGTTATATCCTTCTTAAGGTGCGGAGACCAGAATTGTACACAGTACTCCAAATGTGGCCTCACCATCGATTTGTAGAGAGGTAATACAACATTTGCTGACCTATTTTCGATTCCCTTCCTGATCATGCCAAGCATAGAATTTGCTTTTTCACTGCTGCAGCGCACTGGGTTGACATCTTTATTGAGCTGTCCACCAAAACCCCAAGATCCCTTTCCTGGTTTGTCTCGGAAAGCTTTGACCCCATCAATTTGTAGGTGTAGTTGGGGTTCTTTTGCCCCGATGTGCATGACTTTACACTTGTTTAGGTTAAAATGCATTTGCCACTTTGTTGCCCATTCACTCAATTTCGAGAGATCTTTCTGGAGCTCTTTACAATCAGTTTCATTTTTAACTACCCTGAACAATTTAGTGTCGTCTGCAAACTTTGCTACCTCAGAATTCACTCCTACATCCAGATCATTAATGAATAAATTAAAAAGTAATGGACCCAAAACTGAACCTTGGGGTATGCCACTTCTCACCTCTTTCCACCCAGAGAAATGTCCGTTTATTACCACCCTTTGTTTCCTACAGTTTAGCCAGGTTCCAATCCAGGACAAGACCTGTCCCCTGATTCCATGGCTGAAGAGCTTATTTAGGAGCCTTTGGTGAGGGACTTTGTCAAAAGCCTTTTGAAAGTCAAGGTAAACAATATCAATTGGGTCCCCTTTATCTATGTGTTTATTTACACCCTCAAAGAATTCTAACAAGTTAGTAAGACATGATTTGCCTTTGCAGAAACCATGTTGATTTTCTTTCAGCAATGCCTGTTCTTCTATGTGCCTAGTAATTTTTTCTTTAATAATGGTTTCCATCACTTTGCCTGGAACTGAGGTTAAACTGACTGGTCTATAATTTCCTGGATCACCTCTGGATCCTTTCTTGAAAATCGGCGTTACATTTGCCTCCCTCCAGTCCTCGGGTACAGTGCCTGATCTTAGAGAAAGGTTATATATCTTAGATAGAAGTTCAGCAATTTCACACTTGAGTTCCTTAAGAACTCTGGGGTGGATGCCGTCTGGAGCTGGTGATTTGTTGACATTTAGTTTAGTAAGGCATATGAGAACATCCTCCTTGTTTATCTCTATCTGTTTTAATTCTTTTAATTCCCTCCCTGAAAAACTGACTCAGCTGCAGGCATATGTTGTCTGTCCTCCTGTGTGAAAACGGAGGCAAAGAAGTCATTTAGCCGCTCAGCAATCTCCTTGTCTTCGCTGATTTTCCCTTTCTGACCATTGTCGTTGAGTGGCCCAACTGCTTTTCTAGTTGGGTTCCTGCTTCTGATGTACTTAAAGAAGTTTTTGTTGTTTTTTTAAATATTCTTTGCTATGTGTGGCTCAAAATCTCTCTTGGCTTTCCTGACTGTTGCTTTGCATTTAGTTTGCCAGAGCTTGTGTTCCTTTCTGTTCTCCTCAGTAGGAAGAGCCTTCCATTTCTTAAATGAGTTTTTCTTCTTTCCAATCACATCTTTTACTTCATTTGTAAGCCATACTGGTGTCCTTTTGGACTTTCCATGCCTCTTTCTTTTTATTGGAATGCATTTTAGTTCGGCTTGTTGTAAGGTATTTTTAAACAGTTTCCAAGCATTTTGGAGGGATTTGATTTTCTTTTTACTGCTCCTTTTAGTTTGTTCTTTACAATTTTTCTCATTTTGGTGAAATTCCCTTTGTGAAAGTTTAATGTCTCCGTGTTAGTTTTCACTGACAGTTTGCTATCCAAACTTACGTCTAGAAACATTTCGTGCTTTTAAAAGAATATTATCAACCAGCTACACAAACTTTTTGGTACGCTTGGCATCATGCTCAAATGGAAATAATTTTAACTCACTTGGCACTCTTGTGATTGTTGTTTTTGTTTTAATGCAGTCCAGAAATCCCCCAGGATCCCCAAAGTGAAGTCTTTGGGAATGTTCATATAAGAGTTGTGTGACCTTGGATGACATTTCATTGTCCCTAAAAGGTGTTTTACAGCAAAAGACCATATACAAGAAAACAAGCCAAGAGTTGGAGAGAGGCTTCTTGAAACTGTCACAAATGATCCTTGCTCATGTAATACTGTATATCTGTAGCATATCCAAAAATCTAAACATTTGGATAAGAATTGCTGCATGGCAATAAAAATAATGATCAGTATCTGTTATTATCATGTGTTTAGTTACTTTTTTGTCTATATTCAATCTTTCTCTCAAATAATTCATGATAGCATACCACAACCTCGTATTCAGTTATTAGTGCCAAGTAGAAGTGACCCAATTAATAAATGGCTGAATGATGGCCTAACACTTCTGTCAATCTTTTTGATGCAATTAATTTACTCAAGGTTAGGAGCAGAGATTTTGATTTCACAACCCTACATTTTATTCTCCCCTCCGTGCTGTCCTTTAGGCAGGAGGCTAAAATTTCTTTATTCAGGCAGGCTTTTAAAGATTATGACGTTTAAAACCATCAAGGGCTGCTGTGATTTTATGATGTGATTTTATTTGCTTTCATGGTTTTAATCTGAATTGTTTTAATATTAACGTAGTTTAATACAATTTTAATATTTCTACATTTGTATATTTTAAGTTGTATGGAAATTATTTTAGTTGTGAGCCGCTTTGAATCTCCATATGGTGAGAAAAAGCGGGATATAAATAAACATAATAAAATAATAAAATAAAGAAATGCTTGTGAGGTGGGCTAGGTTGAGAAATGGGGGGATTTGTCTATGGATATCTGCATCCAGTTCAAACCAGTGAGGGAATTGTGTAGTCCATTCCACAAACGATACAGGACTTACGTCCCCATCAACACCAGCCAGAACAGTCTGTGATTTTTTCACTGCCTGGGGTTTCAGAGGCCATTGAGCAAGCCTCTGAAGACTCACAGGAGTCTGGTTCTGACCCTGATGGGTCTGGGGATTCTGAGAATGTTAGGCCAGCAGTGGATTTCCAGTTGGAGACAGATTCAGAGGCTGACAGGCCTGACTTAGCTTTCTCAAGAGAACCAAGGTCAGACTCTGATCAGAATGAGGTAATTGCAAAGGTAGATCCTTCTGACTCCCCTAAGTTAGATAGGAGAAGAGCAATTTGTGAACAAAGACAGGCAGCTGAAGGGAGGTGCCGTTCACAGGGCCTCTTAATGAGAAAAGGCCCTCTTGAGAGTACTCAAGGGAAGAGACATAGATTTTTAGGTATAAAGCAGATTTGATTTGGGCTATCCTTTAGAGCAGTGGTTTCCAAACTTTTTTGGCCTACCGCCCCTTTTGAGAAAAAAATTTACTCGCCGCCCCCCTAGAAATTATTATTTTTTAAATTTAATAGCAATTAAACAGAAAGATATATGTATTAATGCAGTGGTTCTCAACCTTTCTAATGCTGTGAGCCCTAAATAAGGTTCCTCATGTTGTGGTGACCCCCAATCATATTTTCGTTGCTACTTCATACATAATTTTGCTACTCTTATGAATTCTAATGCAACTATCTAATATGCAGGATGTATTTTCATTGTTAAAAATTGAACATAATTAAAGCATAGTGATTAATCACAAAAACAATATGTTTGGGGAAGTATGGACAACGGATGATGGGATTTGCAGTATCTTCAATCGATTCAGTTCTGACTTCCACAGACCACTGAGACCCCACAAATTACAGAACTGGACCAAACTTGGCACAGAGAACTCACATGACCAACAGAAAATACTGGAGAGGTTTGGGAGGAATTGGCAGTAATTTAGGGGAGATATAGTTCACCTACATCCAGAGAGAACTGAGAACCCAAACAACTATGGATCTGGACCAAACTTGGCACAAATACTCAATATGCCCAAATTTAAACACTGGTGGAGTTTTGAGAAAATGCCCCTTCTCTTTTGGGAGTTGTAATTACTGGGATTTATTGTTTACCTACAATCAAAGGGCATCTTGAATTCCACCAACAATGGAATTGAGCCGAACTTGGCACACAGAACCCCCCTGACCAACAGAAAAGTGTGGAGGTGATTGGAATGAATTGCCTCCTCCTGGGAAGGCCGCACTTTCTTCTGTGGTGGTGGGGAGGCTCCGTCGGAGGACGTGGAGGCTTCTGCACTGCAGCCTTCACACTGCACTGCATGTGGGGGTCAAAGCGAAGGGGGCAGGACCAAAGAAGAGGGTCGCGTGACCCCTCCTAAATGGTCAATCATTCACCACCCCCTAAAAGGGGTTCACCACCACCCCAAATTCCCCTGAGCCTCCCACCGCCCTCTTGGATTGCCTCACCGCCCACCAGTGGATGGTACCGCCCACTTTGAGAATCAGTGCTTTAGAGGAATCAATGTCTGGATAGAAGTAACATGCTCTAAGCTCCCCTCTCTCATTTCTCTCATGGTATGGGATTCGTGGACTCATGTTTTAAGCATCAAGTGTTTTCCTGGTTTCCTGTATTGCTTCAAGAATCAAATGGTTTCACGGACTCATGCATTTTTGGATCTTTGTTATAGCTGCCATGTACTTTTGATCTTCTGGATTGCTGTGTTCTGTCAAGATTCCAGTTTAAAGATCTTGCTTGCATTCTGGTCCCATGGATTATTGCTTTCAAGTTTTTCTAAGTGCCTTGTTTTACATGGATTATATTTTGTGTTGACTTTTTATCTTTTTATCCTTTTTTTACTGAAGCTACATTATACCTTAATAAACTGTTTTGCAGTGAAAACTAAATTGCTGAAGCAGTTAAAATGTGAGACATTTTCTAATTTCGTTATTGTGTGAGGTTAGTAAAATATTCTGACCCTTTCCATCACTAGAAAAGCACCTACCTCAATGTAACCCATAGACCCAAGTGATACAAGGGACTACCAGAGCCCTGAGGACTAACTATCCTTTGTGTTGCTGCTTGGACAATTTGTGACATTTGCCATTTGGTATGGAGTTCAGTCACGGGAAACCATGCCACCATCTTTCCAAAAAGAGTCATTTCTCCTTTCTTATTCCCAGCAACTGAGCATTTACCCTTCCAATGGACAATACTTTCTGCAGGAACTTAAATGGGAGTCCAGTGCCATGGGTACTCGGTTCAATCAAGACTGACACATAGGTGACAATAAAAGTTCTGGGGACCCATCATGTTCATTGTTTTTGTCATGCCAGGGATACTTAGCCCTATTATAAGTCATTTCTTGCACCAATTTTTCAGGGAACCTCCAGCCTCTATTTCATCATTGGACAGAGGGAAATCTAATTGGAGGCAGGATGTGCTCTCCCATTAGCTGGGGCATGCCAGACCCCCACCTCTACAGGGAGACCACCTTGGCATCATCCAGGGTTGGCCAATCACAACCAAGCCGGGTCCAGCTGGAGGTAGTAGGAACTTTGAATCTGACATGTATAAAAATACCTGTTTTGCTGTATAACGTATTTCAGCTTATTTTGGGCGGATTACCACAGGCTGGCATCACTTTCAGCTGAAATTAAATAAATACCTCAGTGGCTTCTGCTTCAACGTGATGAGATTTATTCTGGAATACTGGCTTCTTTTTCACACCAGGCTTAACCCACAGCGGCCTGGACCTCACTATCCACTGCAGTTTTAAATTGCTCAATAACAAAGTTGTTTCAGACAGTAGCATATACTGCCTCAGAGTCTGGTAAAGTCTCCTTCTCTGGAGGTTTTACAGCAGAGTCAGCATGGCCTTCTGTTGGGAGGGTTTTGATTGTGGCAACGGGGGCTTATAGTTGCCGCCCAGCTCTCTCCTTTTCTTCCCAAGGGAAGAGCCACACCAAAGGTCAGCCTTTTTGGAAAATGTGAGGTGGCAATGCAGCACAAAGGCAGGTGCCTGGCCTCCAGGGCTCACTCACCCTTCCTGAGCATGCAACAACAAGGACCTGGGGGAAGCAGGGCAATTGGGGAGCCTTCCTTTGCAAAATAATAAAGAAAAAGTTGCAGGGGAAGAGAGAGAGATACAAGGGGCTGCTGAGATGGGATGCCCAAGGCCAGAGCCACCCAAGGAGAAGGCAACGTGTATTGGGACAAAGGAATGCAAGAGGATGGTCTCTCTCTCCCCCCCCCCCCAAGGAGCCCACCTTTTCTGGGGCCATAAAAGATGAGAATTTTTTAAAAGGTTCTTTACATGCCATCTGTTCATTCAAACCTAATTGGCCCCGCAGGCATGAATTTTAACATAGATACGAACAGCTGAGTCATGTATAAACACATACTGATACTTGGCCAACATCTTGTTAATAAATGATGATGGGATAGGCCTGACTCACTTTACCACAATTCACTTCTGTGTCTGTTTTGCTGAACATCTCTTCACACATCTCCCTATTCTCCAGCAACATGAAAATGGCCATGTTGGAGGAGGGGGCTACTTAAAAGATAGGTCTATGGGGGAGATGTATCCCGATATAGGATCCCAATACAGAAACTAAGCTGCCCATTCATAATATGACTAACCCCCAGTTTGTTTAAACAAATTCCTTCAATGAACTACTTACCCTCAACAGTCACGTTATGTTCCAGCAGCATAACTAAGCAGCTTTTCACAACGTTATGCATAACTTAGAATGAGAATTACAGCAGAAGGAATGATGATGGAAAGGAAAGGAAGTAGAACCACTAGGGATGAATATATTATGTGGATTTGAAAACAAATCTCATTACAGGGATTATTGATGAGCTTTTGAAGTGTTAGCAAATACTAATATTTCAGCGATGCTGGAGAGTTTAGTTAACAGGCTGTGATGAAGTCAATCCATGAGCAGAATCCATTAGATATTTGAGAGTCACACCATTATCTACACATTCATATTACTGATATGATTGGCAAAAAGGCCACAGTAAATTGACTTCCCCCACCCTTATCCCTCCCCACCCTCTGCCACTCTTGCAGCATGCCTTTTTGAAATTGTATTCAACTGTTTTATTGCTATTTCACCCTTGTTATTGGTACCTGTGAGAGCATTCCAATTAGAGGAAGGTTATTCACTGGGATCATAGCCCCATGAAGAGACAGGGTATGTCATTCCAATCCTAAACAGCCATTCAATCCACAGTTTTTCAACATAGAAAAGATTCATACATTTGCTGCATTTGGAGTTGAAACATAGCAAGTGTTTTCCTTAGGGAGTCCAAAGTAGACAAAGACTGGCGCCCTGTCATTGCCATACACAGACTAAGTTGCATTGCTCATAAAGAGTGAGCTTTTTGAGACTGCACAGTGGTCATCTTCAGTGTAAGTGGAGTTGTACAAGTGGTATTGTTGCATGTGTAGTAGTGCTTTAAAGTAGTCATTGTCTCTACATATTGCAATTTATGCATTGTACATTGCAATTTCCAGACATAAGTAGATAGATATTTTATTTACGGTCAAAGACCAACATCATATTATACAAAAAATAAAACAATATAAATGTTAAAACTCCATTCAACTCTAAAATTAACACCAAAAGTATCTGGCCTATTGTGTTTCCACTTGCAATTTATTATGCTGGATCCTCGTAGCCAGAACGGCCATGAGATATTTGGCCACCAGGTTGGTTATCTCCTTGTGTTTGTCGTCAAGCAGCCAGTATAGGTAGAATTCCTCAGGTCTACTAGGTAAGCGGGACAGAATTGGTGAGATTAAGGAGAGGCGGGCATCCAAATACAAAAGGCAGTGAAAGAACACATGCTCTATAGATTCAACCACCCCTGCGTCGCAGGGACATATACGTTCATGATAGGGTGTTTTTGTGTACCTTCCCAGTAACACAGCTGTTGGCAGAGCATTAACTCGGGCCAGAGTAAACACTTTCCTATGTTTCTTGTTTATTAGATTTGTTAAATAATTTGGTGTAGCAAAGGGTACGTTAGTACTGCATTTTAGTAGTGGATGGTATCTGGCACAGGCTAGGTGTTTTTGGTAATCTATATCCATTATTCTGCGCCTTACTGCTACTCTGGCATTCAAATATCCCAGGCGGTCCAGTTCATCTTCCTGTAACCCTGATAGTTTGAGATTTCTGAGAATCGTATTTTTCCATGTAGACCTGAAAGAGTCTGTCAGGGTTAAGGGGGCCAGTCCTTTAGGTAAGTGTTTTAACTTTAGCCAGAAGTTTAGTGTAAGAGACTGGACTCGTGCCTCCATGGAGGGCAAGCCTGCTTCTAGACACAGGGTGTTATTAGGGGCGCAACATGGAGTTGCTAGGATACTTCTCAGGAATTTGGTTTGGACTTTTTCGAATGTGTCCAGTTTTTTGAAGGCACATACTTGTGCACCGTACAAACATAAGTATTGATCCATATACATTGGTATTCAGTATGCAGGTTGCATAACATAACTCTACTTATGCTGTAGTGATGTGAGATTTCAGCAATATCTATCACCTTAATAAAACCTCTATTATGAAATCAAATGTGCAAATCCTTTAAGGATTGCATAAGATTTGATAGTTTGCCAGAATGTTTGAGAATGTTTTATATGAGTATCAATTCTCTTTATAAAACTGCTGAAATCATTCAAGGATTCCTGCTTCATGCTTTATATACCAGCAAACACAGGTTTCCCATGGAATGTGTCCTCAAGAGAGAGAGAGAGAGCACCAGCGATTAAGGTCATTATGGAAAATGCACAGGGTGGGTGCTAATGTAATCTCCCTGAGAAGAGAGTTCCAGAGCCGGGGGGCCATTATCAAGAAGGCCCTCTCACTTATCCCCACCAACCATGCTTGTTATGGGAGGTGGGAGCATGATACATCTTATTCACCATGGCATTCTAACACAACAATGTTAACTTTCAGGCTCCATCTACACTACCATATTATGCAGTTCGAAACTGCACTATGTGATCAACGTAGATGGGGCCACAGTCAGCCGAGTGAAAGCACCTTGCATTGCATGGATTGTGATGGGTACTTCCTGAGAACTAGAATTCCAAAATATTGAGGGTTTATATTAGAATTAGGTGTAATGTACACTTCTGTTTCCTTATCCCAAGGCAAATTCCAGCTTCTACCCTGAAGGGAACCAGCCTACTAGTGACCAGAGCATTGCCCTTCTAGAGAGGCCCTTCTCTCGCTCCCACCTCCCATAACAAGCATGATTGGTGGGGATAAGTGAGAGGGCCTTCTTGATAATGGCCCGCCGGCTCTGGAACTCTCTTCTCAGGGAGATTACATTAGCACCCACCCTGTGCATTTTCCATAATGACCTTAATCGGTTCACTAGATCAGTCTTTCTCAACCAGTGTGCCGTGGCACACTAGTGTGCCGTGACGGACCTCCTGCTGTGCCGCGAGAAAAGCTCTCTGCCCCCCTTCCTCCCCCCTCCTTCTGAACTCCTGCTGCTTGGAGGAGAAGGAAGGGCCAGGCAGTGGCGAAGAAAAAGAAGGGACCGGGGCGCCACCTCCTTCGGCTGTTTCCCCAGCCAGCCTCCAATCCGCCATGACTCCCAACCATGACTCTCACCCCTCGCTCGCTGAAGCCGCGTGGAGGAGGAGCCCCGCCCACTGAAGCCCGTCCACCGCTCATGCTCCTCCTCTGTAGGAGAGCTGAAGCTGGGGAGGGGGGGGCATGGTGCGGCCTGGCTCTGCCCCTCCCGGCCGGCACTCCCAGAAGCTGCTCCAGCCTTGAGGGGACAGTGCCAAGCCAGCATTGTGCTGGCTCTGGCACGGCTGGCTTGGCACTGCCCCCTCAAGGCTAAAGCAGCTGCTGGGAGTGCCGAAGCCGGGGGAGGGGGCAGAGCCAGGCCGCGCCATGCCCCGCCCCTCCCCCAGCTTCAGCTCTCCTACAGAGAGAGGTGAAGCCGGGGTAGGGGCGGGGCATGGCACAGCCTGGCTCCGCCCCTCCCTGGCTTCGGCACTCTTAGCAGCTGCTCCCAGCAGGCCACCAACCCCCAGCCATTCTTTACTGTGTTAGAGTGTCATTTTGTGTCATTTTTGTTGGTGGTGTGCCCCCGGATTTTTTTAATGTTAAAAGTGTGCCGCGGCTCAAAAAAGGTTGGGAAGCACTGCATTAGATGAATTGACCTTTCTAGCTTTAACTTAATTTTCGGTTTTGCACTTTACTATTGGCTGTGCCCTGTAGTTGTAGTGCACAAATTTGACTTGGCCCTGGGATGTGTAGTGTAATTAGAATAATTTGGATAAAACCACAAAATTATATATAACAGCTATACAAATTTTGTTCATTTAAACTATGTGGATATTCTGTCCGTGATCTGAAGATCCAATATGTTTCTCTTTGTAGGAGTTTATTGTTGAAGTCCATATGTTTGGATTGTGTATCCACTTCCAGTATGTGGTATTTAAATGATTCTGGGTTATACTGTAGATAATCGAAATGTTTGTAAAGTATTGACTCTCTGGAGTGATTTCTGATTTTAATCTTATGTTCAAAGATCCTAGATTTTACTTCTTGGTGAGTTTGACCCACATATGGCAGATTACATTCAAATCTGATCATATAAATTACCCCCCTAGTTGTGCAGGTCACAAAATGGGAGAATTTAATTTCAAATGATAGATGTTGGTGTGTGAAGATTTTAGTCTCCACCAATTGACAACGCACTGAACAATGGTGACATCGATAATTGCCCACCAAATTGGACTTGACAGTCTGAACATTGTGGGTTATATCCGAATGTACCAATATATCTCCAATGTTCTTAGTTCTTTTATATGCTATCAATGGCAGTCTTTCACATCATAAAAACAACCACAGTACAATCAAAATATTAAAAATATTGAAACAACAATTAAAACAGTTAATTAAGACACATCCATTAAAATCGAAATCCAAAAACCAGTCCGGGTCAATTCATTGCCATAAGTTGTGTGGTCTTCTTCCACTTGCTGCTCACTGATCAAATGCTTGGTCCCATAACCAGGTCTTTGTCATTAGCTACATTCCAAAGGGTGTGCCATTCACCATTAGAAAATTTTGTACTGTATGATCCCTTGTTTTTTGTAAATGTACGACATAGTTCCTCATATACTGTTTTTTCAAAAACTCTAAGTCCTATATGGTCAGTAATAGGAAAAAAATTACTACGTGGTTTGAAGGTGGAGGTAATACGGTTTATTGTGGTCCCAAAATGCTTTCTTAATGTAATAGTATGAAATAACCTAGCTAATTCTATACATATCCTGAAAGGATTGTACTTGGGTTTGGGGACAAACATTAGACCCTTATTAATGACGCCCTTCTCTTGAGGGGTTAGAACTCTACTAGATAAATTCACTATTAGGTCTTCCGTTTCACATTTGGAGCCTTTTGGGGGGGAAAACGGTTAGGTCTATTCCTGATGCAACTCGTACGTCTAGGTACATGAATGTTGTCTCTCTTTGTTGAGCCCATACTATGTCCTGAACTGTCAGGCATAGACCCTGTGTCTTCTTCAGAAGTATACTCACTGAACCTTACTTGTTTTCTGGAGTAGTAGTGTTTGGAGTATAGCCACTGGTAAACTCTGTTATTGTTGTAATCATTTTCATCCCTCTCAAACTTATGTTTGAATGATCTAAGCTGTTGGAAAAATTCCTTAAGTTTACATGTGAGGGTGTCCAAATCAGTTTTAAACTGATCAACAGAATTGAGCTTCTCTAAAATATCATGAGATGGAGTTCTTACATTGGCAATTTCCTCATTTGAATGTGCAATAAGTAAAAGCATCAAATCCCGTGAACATTTGTTGAGAATTGCCACCCATTTTTGATTAAAGGACTCATCTTCATGAAACATTCCTGGAGGTTTAAAGATACGTAATCCCCTGGGTGTCCTATTAGCTCTAATATATTCTGCCAGTGCTGATGCATGTAAGTCCAACCTAATTTCTCTACGTTTCATTTTCTCATACCCCCTTATACATGTTCCTGTGTCAGTTGCTGGAGGTGGATTCCCCAGCTTCAAATAATGATCTATCTTGCCAAGTTCGTATTTGGAAGACAAAACCAAACAAAAAGAGTAACCGAGGCCTGCATATAGCAAGGTAGTAGAACTTAGGATAAATTATTTACGACTGTTCAGCTGACTGAATCCACTGTTCCTAAATACATGGTAGAACTGTTTCTGTGACAACTCAACACAACGCTCCTGACACACACAAAAACTGTGAAGGGGTGAAAATTTTCTTTCCTTGTATATAATACTTAAAAAATATTAGATCCAGGATGTAGTTCTAAAACAAATGTTGTTGAAGTGGCTCTAAAAAGATGTGCTGACACATTCTGACAGTGCCTTTACCTTGCAAAGTTCTCCAAGGAAATGCAAGCACGGATGTTCCATAGTCTTGAAGACATATGTTCCTGTATATGGCATAAGGGACATGCAGATACTGCCACCTTGGTTTAGTGGTTTCTCTGTTACATGGACTAGTTACATGTGTATGACAATCCTTGAAAGCATTTGTGTTTCAGGGCTTTTTCAGCCTTGTGGATTTCCTCCTCCAGACACTCCCATCTTGCAAAATGTGAAGTTTGTAGATTCTAAATAGTATATATTATAACAGGAAGTACCTAGGCAGTGTATGGAAACTATAGAACAGTGGTTCCCAACCTTTTTTTGACCAGGGGGTACTTGACCAGGAACCACTTTGACCAGGGACCACTCTCCAACATTAGTTCCAAAAGGGTTAAAATCAGTTTTTGATCAACTTTAGATTCGGTTTGGGATGCTGATTCAGAAAACTGCATTGGATAGACCATATCAGCTCTTGTTTCTGATACAGAACTTATGCCATGGTCAGCAACAGGAAAGGAGTGGCAGGTGGCATGAAAGGAGTGGAAATAAAATAAATAAAATGAATGAATAAATAAAGAGGAAGGAGACTCGCAGACCAGATTTTCATCCTTGCTGCCACCTGGCGGTCCACAGCCCACGTGTTAAGAACCATTGCTATAGAGGCATCTTTGTCCAATGTTGTTTATTTAATGTAATATGGATACATAAGTTGTCATATTAAAATAATGGGCAAACTGTGTTCTTTGGGGAGCAAAGCTAAAACATCCTTTCCATACTTACTTGGAGATAAACCCCTTTGAAATGAGAGAGACTTCAAAAACATCCATAGGATCAGGCTATGTGGAATATTTGTTTCATGCTGTAACATGGTGCTGTGAAGTCCTGGAATAAAACATTCTCTTAAAAAATGTATATCCTTTAGAATTATGTTAGAGAGACAAAGGCCCCATCTACACTGACTACTTAATACAGTTCAAAACTAGGTTCAACTGTGGTGGTCAGACCACAAAACAGCACAAAAATGTCCTTAATATACATTAGTGCATTGTTTATGTAATCACTACTAGAGCCTCAAACTGGTTCCAAGATTTCCTGTGTAATCATCTGCACAGTGAAACCATTTTTTCAATACCTGTTTAAAACTGCATCAAATGTTCAGTGTGGATGGAGCCTAAGGTGAAAATAATCAAGTCTCCACCCAAAACAGTATGTGTATTAAGGTCATGGTAGCTTTTGCTAACTAAAGTGAGACTGGGCATTTAATTTTTTAAAAAAACTTATTTTTTAACGTACTTGTTAGCTTTGTATGCTTGTATAAAGGCAACCATGATCCTTCAGTTTCCAACTGAAATCTGTCAATTTCAACACAGCCACTCAGAATAATCTTGAGTGCATGCTGATAATCCATTGTCCAAAGTGGTAGATGTAAGAGCCTCCAACCGTCCTTTGGCAACCTTAGCTCACCCTACCTCCCTTCCCACGATTCTCTCCAAAGGAGATCAAAATACAAGCTTCAACCAAGCAGCATGCATAAATAACAATGTTTGTTTGCTATGGACCTCATAGTGTTTGTTTTCTTGGCTTTATTTGCTTTTGTTCTGGCTTTGTTTGTTTATACTCCATCTCTGATATAGAGGATAAATAGGATGTACATGTAACAATGACTGTGAAAAACTGTTTTCCCAGTGGACAGAAATACACACAGCAAGAAAAAGAAGACATACATTGCCAAGTTTAGAAAAGAATCAAGAGAAAACATCCAAAATGGTGTTCGTGATAGGGATGAAGATTAGGAGTGTGATGAACTGATTTTCATTAAATATTAATTGGATTCATCATATCATCACCATTTACAACTCACTTCATTTTTCTGTTTATTTCTTCTCTTTCTTTGCAGCACGGCATGAGACAGTTTCTCCCTGTTGTCACAGCTCTCTTGTCTGTTGGATTCTGTCCTCCTCCCAATTTGATTACTTCCTAATGTTCACAGATATTTTAGACTCAGCCTCCATGGCCAACGGTTGATAGTTTTTGTGATCTTGTGACCCCCTCCCCCCTTTAAAATCAGGAGGGTACTGGGTTGCTTCCTTCTAAATTATATTCCCCTATCATCAGTCTTAATGGCAAATTTGTAAGGAGGAATTTCGGGGACTTTGCCCAAGAACATAGCTGACTCCCAACTATCCCCCTTCAGAGGGACCAGAAAACTTGTAGTCCCCCAAAAAGCAACTTTCCCAAATTCTGTCCCTTTTAAGGAAAAAGTTACTACACTTTTGATTCCTCATCAGAGAGAATCCAGTCTGAAATGGATTTCAGAAAGAAGAATCTGCTCCTTCTGCTGCCTTTAGCAACATTGCCGGGTCCTTGTGCCCAAAGACTCCTGCCCACATTTGAAACTACATGAAAATCTGGATGATGTTCTGGACACAACATGTTCTCTGTTTTCTAAGCTGCTTGTTAGCATGTTTACCTAGATCAGTGGTTCTCAACCTGTGCATCCACAGATGTTTTGTCCTACAACTCCCAAAATCCCAGTCAGTTTACCAGCTGTTAGGATTTATGGGAGTTGAAGGTCAAAACATCTGGGGAACCACAGGTTAAGGACCACTGACCTAGATAGATATTGGCCAGAATCCTCTTGACGGGTTATCCTAGTGTATCCCTCAGTTTGGGAAGGTACCCCAAATAATGCTTCGAGGAGGTTTCTACTCTAGTACCACTTTGGATAACATCTTTTGTTTGGCTGCATAATGGCAACCAAGCAATGCTAGAGTGGATTGACTGAGAGCAGAGTTATGCCTTGACATCATCGGACTGCCATTGCTTGGATGGAAGAAAGAAGCAGCCATAACACTTATTATAAGAACACTGCTAGAGATTTATGGAATTGGGGCATTATTTGCATGCTAATGCAAAATCTATATATATAAAGGAGACGTGGTCGTGGGATGTCGTATATGCACGGCCAAACCATAACCCCCCCAAACACAAATCCCACGACACACATTCCCCCAGACCACGAGGTACAGACATAACCCAAAAAACCCACCTCCCTAAATTGCAACCCCCCAAAAAACAGCCTCCAAAAACCGCCCATAGACTCCCGTTCTGCGCTGCCCGCGAGCGCTGGAGAGAGGGAGAACAACCGCGCAGGCGCACAAGGCCCCCCCCTCCCAAAACCCACCAACACATCCTGTCACCCTCTCTCCCCACTCACCGGGACCTTCGCAGCCCGCCAACCCAAAAAACACCTCCTCGCCATGGAACACACGTCCCCGGTCCCACAGCAGCTCTAGGCCGCAAAACTACGCTTCCCAGAAACCTCCGCAACAACTGGAACTGGCCATGCCGGGGTTTCTGGGAAATGTAGTACAAAACGCCGCACTTCCCCCAGCAGACACAAAAAGGGGCGGCCCGCCTACGATCCTGCCCATGCGCGCCAGGGCGGGAGGCAGGCCCGGAGATCGGCGCACCGCCCTCCGCCCTGTCCCCCACGGTTCCAGCGGCCACACCAGAAAGAAGGTAAGCTCCCGAGCTTCCCTTCTTACAGGCGCCGCCGCCGCAAACCCGGGGGGACACGGAGGAGGGCGGAGCGCCGATCTCGGCCCCTCCCGCCCTCAGCGTGTCCCACACGATTTGCGGTGGACGCGCCTGAAAGAAGGTAAGCTCCGGGCTTACCTTGCTTCAGGCGCCCGCCCGCAAACGTGGGGCTACGGCGGGAGGTAATCAGACAGAGGGGAGGCCTGAGAGAGGGTCAGGGAGAGAGAGGGGGGAGTGACACAGACAGAAAGAGGGGGAAGAGAAGGGGGAATCAGGCAGCGAGAGACAGGAGGGGAGAGAGAGGGGGGGAAAGTGAGACAGAGAGAGCGGGAGGGGAGAGAGACGAGGGGGAACAGACAGATACAGGGGGGAAGGCTACATACACACATACAGAAACATATATACACATACATACACACACACACACAAACACACACATACATACACACACACACATACAAACGCACATACATATATATACACACACAAAACACATTGACAAATCAATTCCTACCCTTACATACCCACACTTCCACACATCTCCTAAAGAGGGCACAAATACATCCACACACATACCAAAACACAAACACACATACCCCCAAATATCCACACACACATACACACACACATATATATACATGCACACACATACCAAAAACACAAACACACATACCCCCCAAATATCCACACACACATACACACACACACACATATATATACATGCACACACAAACCAAAACACAAACACACATACCCCCCAAATATCATATCACACACACACACACACACACACATATATATACATCCAACCACATACAAAAACACAAACACACATACCCCCCAAATATCCACACACACATAAACACACACACATATATATATACATGCCCACACATACAAAAACACCAAAACACACACACCCCCCCAATATCCACACACACATACACACACACACATAAACACACACACATATATATATACATGCACACACATACAAAAACACCAACACACATACCCCCCCAAATATCCACACACACATACACACACACATATATATACATGCACACACATACCAACACACAAACACACATACCCCCCAAATATCCACACACACACACACACACACATAAATATAAACACAACACACATGCTCACATCATTTCAACAACATACATACCCAGACATTCTCACATCACCTACATAGGGCACAGCAACGCGTGCCGGGTACAGCTAGTAAGAATAAAAACCACACACTGTACCTACAATGAAATCAGTGTTGTTGGTATTCTTTGGCACACTGCGCTATTCAATGGTGATTGATATGTATAGGAAAATTCCACAGAGAAGGAGAATGCTGTGTGAGCATAACATGGACCTCACATTCACCAAAAATCTCTGGTTTGAAGAAACAGGAAGGTTTTGGGTAAAAGGTAGCTGCTTGGGATCAGTTAAGATCTCAAATGAGGAGACGTGTTTATTAATGAAATTAGAGGATGCTAAGGTATGCTTGCTGAAGATTGCTGAGAAGGGGAGGCAAAAGGAAATGCAGTCTCACCTGAAAACATCCACTAGAAAAGCAATAGATCAGACAAAACAAAAGGGAATACATCACTTTCCTTTACCTCTGCTGAACCTGTAGGCACTTAGTTCTTTGTACAAGCCTGGTTATATGTTTCTTCACTTCCAACCTGTTAGCAGTCCCTTCGGCCTATCTGGAACATAGGGATGGTTGTTGCAATCTTACTCATGCTTGCCTGGAAATAAATGCCACTTAATGCATTGAAACTTACAAGTAACAGGCAAAGATTTGCTCTAAGTAGCATGCAGTTACGTCTATGAGTACAATGATTTCAATAACATACATTCTCTGAATTGTTACTGTTAATATTTCAGATCATCTGTAGTTGCAAGCATTAAACAATGTTGGGCACCAGACTTTTCCTTTATTGATTTTCCATCAGTACTTTGCAGCAGAAGCTGACTGCCCATCTATGAAGATGCTGTAAATGTTTTTAAATTGTTCATAAACTATTTATGCCACTTTCCGAGCACTTCATTTCAGCTATTTCAAATAGCAGTGTAAGATAACTAAACTTTCTCTTCTCTTAAGATTAGATCCTTAATATGCACAATTATAAAAATAATTTAAGAAATATTCCTTTTGTCTTTTTACTGCAGAAGGAATCCTAAAACAAATACAAAATTATAAATGTATCAATATTACAGTGAATATAACAAAATAAAAATGAATAAGGCAATCAACTAAATCATAATTAAGAGTTGCTGCAGATATGTATAATGCTGGGACCGACAGACCCAGCAGCTGCCATGACGCAGCCCAGTGATGGAAGAGAGTGTGATCTCTTCATGCCATGACAGGGACTCCAGCTGGGCGGAAGGGGCTGGATTTAACATTATCCCTTGGACTACTTCCTCTGGTTCAAACAGTATCAGCAACAAAGCTATGTACTGACTAAGTAACACCACCTAGCAATTGAAAATGGCATGGCAGATTTCAAACAAACGGGAGCATTTTAGTGATTGTTAGTAGTGGAGGACTGTATCTAAAAATATTGGTTGCCAAAGGGGGCCCTGCCACAACTATAAGGCTGTCAATTAATTTGACTATTAAAATAGTAACACAACATAAATTTTAGTTGCATACAGTGATAATGTTGAAACTTGGGTTATATTTTCAAACTACTAAAAAGCCATTAACACTTTAACATGCTGTCTAATGTTTAAGTGGGGGAGGGGGGGCTAATTGTCTTTAGGCAGGCTGACATCCTAACTAGTCTACTACAGAATTTTACTGGATACATTTAAAATATAATAGATTTAAAAGTTTCCAATATCTAACTTTCATGGCCTTAAAGCTATGGCTCTGACTACACATCAGACAGACATTCTGTTCTATAATTATAGATTAAATTAATTGATATTCCACCTTCAAAGATATTATCCCCCTATCCTCAATTAAGGTAACAAAAATCAGTAAAACAACATATTGGGCGACAACCCTTGCAAAACCCATACATTTACAAGGAAACTAGCAACAATTGAAACACCATCTGAGCAATCCCAAATTTTAAATTGGAGCACTCCGAGATCAGTCTGTTCCAACACATCCAAACTCTTGGTAGGGATCCAGACAGCATAGTGAATGTGGTGAGATGAGTGTCTATGGCGAGAGACATTTGGATCTGCTTCTCTTTACTGAGTAGAGATCAAAGAGCTGGGAGGCATATGGTGTGAGTGGAAGATATATCAAATATCCAGAACCTGCTGAAGTACAACTTTCTTGGGTTGTTTATGGTCAATTATAAATCATCATTGAAAATACAATTACAGTAGTTGAAACATTGCAGTTAAAACATTATCAAACCTGAAAGTAAATTTTAAGCTTAAAAGAAACAGCATAACGTTTTACCTTCAACTGTTTAAGTTTGGCAGGGAGAATCCCAATTAATCCTTTGCCATTCTGCATTTCTAATTTTTTATAAAACATTTTAGTTTTTCCTCATACTTTCCTTCTTTGTCCCCCTGCAAACAGTACAAAATGCAAAATTAATTTTTGATCATTCAACTCAGCAAGGTGGAAGAGGAGAGGAGGGGGAAGAATTTTTCTCTTCCTAGCAAATTACTGCAGCTGCTCCTTGCTTTTTTTGCTTTATTCACTACACTCATTGCTTGACCACACATGTCCTAGTTTTCATCTGTGAAAAGTTGGTGTGCACGCAATACAAAGTCCACACATTAAAAAAATAGTTGGCCTTTTTCTTCCATGGATTCTGCATCCATGGATTCAACCATCCATGACATACATATATACATACATATCCAAAAGATAAAGCTTTATTTTGCTATTTTAAATAAGGGGCACTATTGTCCTAGGTCATTGTATATAATGGAACATGAGCACCCACAGGTCTTTGTGTCCACAGGAGGTTCTGTAACCAAACCCCAAAGGATATCATGGCCTCACTGCACCTAATTCAAGTTGACAAGAGCCCAATTCTTATCCCATGCGGTAAGTATAGTCAGTTCCTTAAAGTTTTCCCACCCATTTGTCCTAGCAAATAACCTATAGTGGTCACATTGCTACTTCTGGTGAAGCTGTGTGCCTTTTTTTTCCAGTGGCCAAATGAAGAATGGAAGAGAGTCAGAGTTTTCTACTCAACCCACAGGAGGCCATCTGTGGCCCATGCTATGCAGCTTGCTCATTCTTTGTGGGACCACCGCAGTGCATCAAGGGCCCTTCCAGCACAGATTTGTTGATCTACCAGCACCCCACACTTTATGCCCACTGAACCAGGGAAGAGTAACTTAAGGTTGGACCTCTGAACAGCACTTTAAAATAGACACCAAGGAATTCTACAGGTGATGCTATTCTGGTTAGCGATACACTGAAGCCCTTTGACACAAACTACCTACGGATGAGAATAATACAGTCCATTGAGTCAATCAATAAGGCCTATTACCCATTTTAATTAAAGTGAGCAATTGACAGTTCTCAGGCTAAAATTTCAGTGCATGTTAATACTCTCTACAAGAAAAAGCAATTCAATATTTTGTGGGAGGAGGCAGCAGAAACGGAAGGGAATTGGAGAAGCCCAGTCTATTACAAAACTATTCCATTATTACAGCGAAATGGTGTAGTAATCGGCTGATCAATGAAGTACGGCTTGAGAAGACAATCCTATACACTAAATTTGCTTCATTTGCTTATGCTCCACGATGCAGCCACTTTTGTTTCTTATTAGAATAATATTGATTTTGTGTCACACGGTAATGTTTCAAATGCTTAAAAGGGCCTTTTGTTTGGCATGCTAATGACAACTGCAAGCAATTAAGCAGCCAATGTGCAGAAAGGTGCATTGCATTCAATCCCCCTCCCCTCCCTTTCTCCCTTCAATCCCCCTCCCTTCCCGCAGCTTGCTCATCCCTGAAGGACAGAAGATGAGGTCCATACATTTTAGGAAACAGGCAGCTTGAAATGAATACAATGGACTGAGCTGGGCAATGTTTAAGGATCCCAAAGTGAACAATTATGGAGTCCCTAATCTTATTTAAAATCAAGAATGCCAATTAGGGCACCCACTGAATCACTGGCAGAACTGTAGGAGAGGGATTTGGAGAGAGTATTTTAGCTCACGAACAAAGGAGTAAAGGTCGGGACTGAATGTTTGCCCGATAAGATTGGTCATTAATGGCAACAGTACCATTTAATCTTCTATCAGGCACTTGCTAAGAGATTTATCTATGGTATGACTTAAACTGTTGATGATGCTTAGTCTACATCCACATGCTTGGTCACAGACACTAGACCTGGCATATTATCTAGTGGATTGAAGCAAAGTTAGTAGTATGATTTCGACAGAAGATCTGTCAACTCCTATCATTAGTTTCAAATGGATTCCACTTTGAAATCCAGCCTTAATTCAAAGTGTTTGTGATGACATTTAAAGTCCTAAATGGCCTGAGATATTAATACCATCAGAAATGTTTCTCTCCACAGACCAGGTATCCTCAAACTTTGGCCTTCCAGCTATTTGGGCCCTCAACTCTCAGAATTTCTATTGGACAAGGAGGCTAGGAGTTGGAGGCCAAAAGAGTTGGAGGACCACAGTTTAAGGATGCCTGCCATAGACCTTCTTCTCATTCTCACCACTGGAAGCAATGCATATTAAGAGGATTAGTGTGCACATGATATTAAAGAGCCTTCTCTGCTTTGGCACCCCATTTGTGGCTGGACAATATACATATGCAAGCAATACAGGAAGACAAAATTGTATAATCATTTTGCATCTTCTATTTGTTGCAGAGCTCTACACTGATGCATTTGCTCCCTTAGTTACAATACAATACAAAACTTTATTATGGTCACTGACCAGCACGTGCTCCCTTAGTTAGACAATTTGCCTCTAAAATGAAACCAGTGCAGTGTGAGAGTAATAAATCAAGAGCCAAAATGGTGTGGTGGTTTGACCATTGTATTATGACTCTGGAGACCAGGGTTCAAAACCTACCCAACCATGGAAACCCACTGGGCAAATCTAATTCTCTTAGTCTCAGAAGAAAACAAAGGCAAGCCATCACTAAACAAACTTGCTAAGAAAACCCATGATAGATTTACCTTAGGGTCACTATAAATTAGATGTGACTTTAAGACACATAATAACAACAACAATGATTCTCCCAAGTCTACAAGTCCTAGAAACGGTCATGATGACTAAGGTGATATTAAATTCTGTAACTGTGCAGAATTGATATATCCAGCGTTTTAGAAATAACTTGTGTTTTTCATGGTGTTCATTGTTTTCCACTCAGTTTGGTTGTATGTGTGTTAGAAATAATATAGTAATATAAAAGGGTCACTTGAAGGGACACAACAATATTAAAGTTACATCTATTTATACCAAAGTGTAAAGACACCGAAAGCAGAAGTAAAGCATCTAGTATCAAACAGCATATGGCTTTCAGCCAGAACCTTTATTTATTTATTTACATCATTTATATTCCGCCCTTCTCACCCTGCAGAGGACTCAGGGTGGATCACAACGCACATATACAGGCAAATATTCAATGCCATAGACATACAACATATATAGACAGACAACAAGCTACACAACTGGTCGAGAGCTCACCTCGACCCGGGCAGGCCTTGAACTCATGACCTTCTGGTCAGTAGAGATCTTATGCAGCTGACTCCCAGCCAGCTGCGCCACATTCCTTTAAAAAGTTATCCAAGTTTTTTCCCCCTCTATCTCTTCTTTGTCTTCCTATCTGCAAAAACATGAGGCTGGTTAAATAATAAGGGGTGGCTATACTAGTGTTGTGAAAAGACTGTGGCTATTAGCCCCTGCCCCTGTACAAACTCTTAGGTTATACAGTACTATGCTACAGTTTTCAGCATTTTTAGGAATAACATGAATAACTTTTAGGGCAATTTTCCCAATTGCTTCTGTCTCCCAAGACCCTTTGTAACACAAGGTTGTGCTTTTAATGAGATCAACCTGCAGCACGTTAAATAAAACAGAACTTCTTGAGCCAGAAAATAAGTACTGGAAAAGTGAACCTGAGAAGCACACTGACAGCACCGGACCAGGGGAGAGTTGTTTAAAAATGCACACACAATCACACAAGTTCCTGGAACTGCCAATGGCCTGAATTGAGAAGTTTGTTTACAAATGACTCTGAACCTAAGATGCTATGGGCAGGATGGATGTTATTGTGGTTTATCAGGTAGAGTTTCCAGGCTATGTCTGAACAAACCCTTTAATGGCTGTGCCTAGGAATAGCCAGGGTTCCCTCATTATTCCCACCACTGCCACAAACAACTTCTGAAGTAAGCACAGCTCTCCTTTGGCTGGATGGTCCAAGCAGCCTTATGATGGGAGAACGCAGGGTAAAGAGGGGTAAAGACATGGAATGACTGGCCATCCCTCAAGATGGGGAAAGAAGAAGAGTAGCTCTGTGGGCCTTTTCACACTGCACAATTACAGCACTATGGACTTCATCCCACACAGTCATCTCTATGTCTTCTCTCCATTTCTCTGCACTGCTGAAATAGAGTCCCAAAGAGGTCATCACAGGATGCAAGACCATAGCATTAAATAATAGTGTGAAAAGAGCTGGCCCTTAATTTTATTGTTTCAGCTGGAGGGTGTTTCCAGAGGGTTCTTCCTATTAGAAATTGGAAGGGGCTGGTCCTTTCTTTTAGTGTGAAGGGGTAACATTGTGTGAAGCACCTGTGAAACTCAATGAATAAAGGCAAAAGGATGGCATGATTAAAGCCTCAACTGGAACTACTCAGAAACAGAAGCAGAAAGAGACAGCAGAACCTTTCAGGCACTCCATGGAGATCCGATTTAGGAGGCTGGGAAGAACACATATTGAAAACAAAAAGTAAACAGGGGGCAGCACTGTAATATACCACAAAAACAGCTAAGGTATAGAGTAAGCAGACATAGACAGTATTATATCAATATACGTTTAAGAACACAATATGAGGTTCACAAGGGGGAGAACCGCATCAAATGTGCATAGCAATATATCAAACAGTATCATACAATTCATATGGTCAATACAGAAAGTGAAATGCATTTATGCAAAATGTAAACAGTTCAAATAGCCTGTGAGTAAGACAATCAAAAGGAAACATCCAAAGTACAGTCACAGGCTATAAGGATGCTGTGAGGTCCCGTCATAGTAACATACAACCTGAATAGGTATAAGGCGAGAACCACAAATGAGGAGGAAAATTCCTGGGGTCAGCAAGCCCCAAATAAAGCCCGTAATCAGGCGGCGAAACGAATGTTACTTCCGGGGTCCTGCTCTCAATGCAACGCGTGCGGGTGAAAAATGGCGTGGGCACCGCCTACTGACGAGCCGCTAAGAATGCTGGTAAATGTAGTTCCAGTAGTAAACAGAGAGCAAGGGCACCCGGGCTCAGCTGATGCGAGCGGCGCAAAGAAAAACTCAAGCCTCTGCAAGGCAAACATCCGAAGGACATGCTATGCGGGGACAAGCCTGACAGCGAAGAGCTCACTTAGATGCCGGCAACGGGCCGTTTCGTCCTTTACAAAGGACTTCCTCAGAGGCAGCGATAGTGAAGAGTGACGTCCTCACATGTATTTAATCATCAGGCGTCTTTCAATAGTCGCGGAGGACGGACCATTCAATTCCAACCATGTCTTTTGGTTTGGTTTGGTTTCGCTGTTAAGCAGCACTTCCCTTTATTTACCACTAAGTCCTTAGCAGTGCCCACAAGTACAGGCAGTGTGTATTGAGTCTGAAACTTCACTTGGCAACCTGCTTGCCAAAAAATAAGCTAACAACATTTGTTTCCTCCACCTCCAAATTGTGATGGTTGGTAAATATGTATAAGCAGGGTAAGTAGAAGCTTTACCACAGTATTTAAACCAAGGTATATCCAGCTGTATAATAAAATGTCTCTCAGGCTTGTCAAACAAGTAACAGTGTCTTTAGTTCAAAGGTTCGAACAAGGTAACAATATATACTGTACATCAGCCTATTTGAATTCAGACAGGGAACAGAGGAATAAAACAGCTTTTTAAAATAGTCTTTGAAATAAGCCTCATGCCATAAAATGAGCAGTTCTTAAAATAGTTGGTAGCCAGCAATATCTCTTCACCATCCAAAGAGAGAACAACTGCAGAATGGCAGTTAGAACCGTTGGTCTCAACAGCCAGCCAAAGGCAGCGGCCAATCAGAACCCTGGCCCCTGGCACACTCACCTAATCGGCTGCTTACACATCTCTCTCCAGTTAACCCACCATATGATGGAGTTCTTTTTCAAATCCTAACACAAATGCCTTACCTAGAAAGGTGAATGCCTTGTTTGATAAGAGAGGCAAGTCGATTTTAGAGTACGGCTATTACTACAAAAGCCTAATTAGTCAGTCTTGCTTGTTCAATTGCTCTAATTTATTTTGTCCTTAAGCAGTCCTCTGTGTTTTTAAAGGAAGGCATATATTTCAAACTATATATAGCTAGTTGCACTAAGGCTCCATCTACACTGCCATATAATCCAGCTTCTGTATGCAGTTTAACTGCATTGAACTGGGTTACATGGCAATGTAGACTCATATAATCCAGTTCAAAAGAGTTAATCTGCATTCTAAAATGGGATTATATGACAGTGTAGATCCAGCCTTAGTTGTATTAATACTGTTTTGGAATACAGCATTCAAACTCACTAACAATCAACCATAACACAATTAAAGTTTTATTGCAAAGGATTTCTGGATAGATCTTGAGTTGAACGTTTAAATCAATGCAGATAAAATTAAATGTGAAGCCTTCTCAGAACACAGTGAGACTAAGAATATGCTATATGTGAAAGGGGACAAAATTAAGGCAATCCATTTGTCAATGCATATGACACTCCATATGGTCCAGTCTGCCCTTAGGGCATCTTATTTTAAATACCCATTTATGTCTCCAGGCTTTTGGCATATGTGTTTTTTCTGCTTATGATTTGCTTTTACCACATATTTTACTTTTTATTGTGTTGTTTTATGAGGTCAATATTTTTTATAAAAAATACCCCATTTTAATCATTTTATATTTAATGTAATTAAAGTTATTTGCACGCAATGTATTGTGAGATAGGTTGTATATCTCTTCTGCAGTATTGCAAAATCCAAAATTGTCCACATGGGTGGCTGAAATAGTGACACCTTTGTTTTCTCATGGTTCAATGTATACAGACTTTGTTTCATGAACAAAATGATTACAAATAGTGTATAAAATTACCGTCGGGCTATGGGTGTAAGGTGTACATGAAACAACTCAAAGATATCTTGTATGCAAATACAGGCATTCCAAAATCTGGGGGGGAAATGCAAAATTCAAAACACTTCTGGTCTCAAGCTTTTCAGATGAAGGATACTCAGTCTGTATATATCCTATATAAATACTAAAATATGCTGTTTATAATTATATCATGTTAATACATGTTTATATTCCTCTGCTTACACTACCAGTTATTTTGTTATCAAAGCCTAATAATAGGCAAGGGAGTGTGATTCCTGTGTAGTTCTGCTGAGATAACTGATCATTATTATTTGAAGTTTGCTGCAGAATTGCATCCAGTGTACACAACAGTTTGCTGAATTATGTGAGATGGTCTGCAGTAAACTGTGCTCTTTTCCATGCTCCCCCCCCCCCCCAAAGTGATGATTTTTGCCTCAACATATGATACAGAAGTGAAGGCCACTAGGTATAAGAAACATAAAATATGTGTAACCATCTGGGACACCATTTCCTTACTTACCATTTACTTTGCCTTTCAATGTGCTGCTGTGTTATGCCATTAGCTTGCAAACTTTGTTCCAGGAAACTTTTCTTTGTGAAAAGGTTGCTCAACAAATTATTTGTCTGCCACTACTAATTTTGCATCTTCTGCTTTAAGCCAGGTTTAGGCAGGCTTTAGGCCTTCAGAATACATTGTTTTTACACTCAAATCCCTATCTGTCAGACCTAGGTACAAAAGAAGAGACAATGCCGTGGGGGCCATCTACTTTGCTATATAATTGCATGTTTCATACAGAGTTACATACCGAATGCAGATAATTCCTGTATTGGTGGCCACAGAATTCCATGAACCATTAGTTTGCAAATACAGATTGAGTATCCCTTATCCAAAATACTCCAAAATCCAAAATTGTCCCCATGGATGGCTAAGAGAGTGGCACATTTACTTTCTTAAGATTCAGTGTACACAAACTTTGATTCATGCACAAAACTATTGATCATGATCTAAGTGTAATTTATAGATTAAGACTTGTGAGCCTTAGGTCATGACTCCCCCCCCCCCCTAAATATGTTCCTGGTAAACCCCCATCCTTGGATTCTTTTAACATAAATAATCACAACAATTGCTTTGACTCACAAAACCACTTAAAGTTTAGGAGGTGTGTGTGGTCATTTTTATGCCTCCTTCAGCTGTTTTAGGTTCAGGAAAGGCATTTATTTGAACATGGAAGCACACTTTGTCTAAGATCATAAAGCTCCGCCATGGCAAGGTTAGAAAATGACTTACCAGAAGACAACCCTCACCACAAAAGTCAGGTGGTGGTCACTTAAGGTGTAAGGGATGGTTGGGAGCCATCTGTGTATGTACCTATAGCCAGATGCACAGACAATGTTATCTGCCATGACCTGGTAGATCCCAGAAGATGTCTTCACCATTTAACATAGCCAAGCACAGGAAGACAGTGAGTTTTCAAGGGATTTTACATAGTTGAGGAAGAACATTCTGATTTCTGCAAAAACAACCATAACAAAAGAGTATATTCAGGTGGAGTTTCCTGAATTAAAATTAAAAGCAGCTTCTGAACCTTTAGGTAAAAGGTAAAGGTTTTCCCCTGACATAAAGTCCAGTCGTTAATACAAACAGTAGGGGGTCCGTGTCAATAACACAAGAGTAAACCACTATGGAACACCCTATAGGTAATATACATGAAATGCAAGGAAAGATAGACACAAAATGCGTAAATGTATCATATAATGCTTTAAATCCAAATAGCATACACACTGGTGTCTGAAAGCGCCCAGGAATCCCCGTTCTAACAATAGAACACTACACACATGAAATAATGTATAAAACAAGTTATAGTCACTCGTAATGGTATCCTGTGTAGTCCCAGGCAGGAATAGCACAATGTCAGCGGGAAATACCCGTGGGATGCGCCAGGCGGGGAGAGGGCTCCAGGCGAAGTCGCAGCCACTTCAAAACAAAGTGGTGTTCTTCCCAAAGGAAAATATCAGGCCGTGAGGCCAGGGTTGGCAGCGGCAGACGGAGAAGGGAAACAGGAGGCGCTGGGTGTTTGGGAACGCCGAAGATGCAGGATAGTAGGCCAGACAGGCAGCCACCATCACCAGCCCCCGTGTGCCCCAACTCCGAGAGGCGAAGAACCCTCTGAGGCCACTGGAGGAAGGACCAACGAGGGAGTAAATACCCGGAATTCCTCTGGACTCGTTTCGACCGAAGTCTTTGTCAAGGTCAAAATAATTCTCTATTCAAATGATAATATTCAATATGTGGCAGACATAATGATCTGGAATATAAATATATACAACATCACAGCACAATGAACCATACAGCACGGTACATCATATAGAATATTGCATTAGGACATTTAAACAAAGCGTAGCATATTTACCTGATAGTAAAGGCTCAATAACATAAGCATGTGAAGTATCATGATGGCAAAGAGCAAGGAAAAGAAAAAGCCAACTAAGCTATAACCCTGAAGCAATCAGCCCAGCAATTAAGGAGATCACCTGAGTAAAGCAGCAAGGAAAGTCTCTCATTGAGCCCAAAAGGTGTCTCTGTGCGATAGTTGATGATTTGTTGAGTTTTTGCTTTAATTAAAGCTGTATCTAAGTCTCCGTGAGCTGGGACGGAGATCTTCTGGATGCCAAAGAAACGGAGAGACTCAGGGCCATGGGACAAGAGTTTGCAGTGAACATAAAACGGGGGTCCTCAGATAAATTCGGACGCGTGACCTGTGTTCAAAGCGCACTTTCAATTTTCTTCGACTTTCCCTATGTAAATGAGTCCACAAGGACACCGAATTCCATATACCAAGGAGTGGCTGTTGCAACAGAAAAAGTCTTGAAACTTAAAGGTGCAGGAGCGACCGGGCTATAGATCTCCTTATCTGGGTACACAAAGCGACATTGGGCACAATTCCCACAAGGATGAGTCTTGGATGTTAAAGAGCTCTTAATCCTAGGAGATCTAAGTGAGGAGTGTACCACAGCATCCCTGATGCTTCTGGTGCGTTGTAAGCAACCATGGGGGTTGTTGTAGTCCAGGGATGTCCTGAAGGATGGGCCAGAATTTGTGGATGGTTTTGATGATGTCTCTAGAATGTTGTGTCAAGGTTAAAGGCCAGACTACCCTGTCCATGGCTGGATGAATCTTTTTTTGGAATAGAGTGTCACGGGGAGTCCGATGGGCTCTTGATAGTGCTGATGATAGGATGTGCTCAGGATATCCACGTTGGCGCAACTTGTGGGAAAGAGATTGGGTTTCCTGCTGGTAGTGTGCATTAGTGGACGAGTTGCGCTTCAGCCGTAGATATTGAGAGAAGGGAAGGTTCCTTTTCAGCGCATGGCTGTGAAAGCTTTTAAAGTGTAATAGTGCATTTTTATCAGTTTTTTTGTGGAAACATTGAACCCAAAGTTGGTTGTTAGGGAGGTAAACCGATACATCTAGGAAGTCCACTTTCTCTGTGTGAGCTACCATGGAGAATTTTATGTGGTCTGACCAAGAGTCCAGCCAGGAGTTGAATTCACGGGGGTCTTTAACTCCTCCCACAACGGCAAACACATCATCGATAAACCGTACGTAAATTTTAATATTCCAATTGTGGGGTCTCCTGGTGGTCCCGAACACATGTTCCGCCCAGGGCGTGCATGTATAGATTAGCGATGGAGGGAGCGATGGGGCTGCCCATGGCCACTCCCCCAACCTACAAGTAATATTCATTGTTGAAGGTAAAGTAGTTATAGTCCAGGACCGAATCCAAAAGGTCCATCAAGAAGTGGGTGGGCGGCCTATGGGTCAGAGGTAGGCTGTCAAAACAGTCCATCAGAATCTGGCGAGCATCTTCAGTTGGAATATTCGTGTAGAGGGAGTTGACGTCCGCAGTAATCAGAAGGTTGTCTTTGTGGATGTTGAAACCCTCGATTCTTTTGTGTTCGGGACCACCAGGAGACCCCACAATTGGAATATTAAAATTTACGTACGGTTTATCAATGATGTGTTTGCCGTTGTGGGAGGAGTTAAAGACCCCCGTGAATTCAACTCCTGGCTGGACTCTTGGTCAGACCACATAAAATTCTCCATGGTAGCTCACACAGAGAAAGTGGACTTCCTAGATGTATCGGTTTACCACCTTAACAACCAACTTTGGGTTCAATGTTTCCACAAAAAAACTGATAAAAATGCACTATTACACTTTAAAAGCTTTCAGCCATGCGCTGAAAAGGAACCTTCCTTCTCTCAATATCTACGGCTGAAGCGCAACTCGTCCACTAATGCACACTACCAGCAGGAAACCCAATCTCTTTCCCACAAGTTGCGCCAACGTGGATATCCTGAGCACATCCTATCATCAGCACTATCAAGAGCCCATCGGACTCCCCCGTGACACTCTATTCCAAAAAAGATTCATCCAGCCATGGACAGGGTAGTCTGGCCTTTAACCTTGACACAACATTCTAGAGACATCATCAAAACCATCCACAAATTCTGGCCCATCCTTCAGGACATCCCTGGACTACAACAACCCCCCATGGTTGCTTACAACGCACCAGAAGCATCAGGGATGCTGTGGTACACTCCTCACTTAGATCTCCTACCAGAAAGCCCCGAAAGTAAGACAGCGTCTTACTTTCTTTTGACCCCAAAATCCCCACTACGGCTTACTTTCGGGCACGGCTTACATTGGGCGACTGTACCCCGAAAGTAAGAAGAAAGCAAGACTTACTGGGGCGGCATGGCGTCGCTTCCTGGCTGGGCTCCCAGAGGGGCTCAAAGGGGCCCGGAATCCTCCTCCTCTTTCTCCTCTTCCTCCCAGCGGCGCCTTCTCCCTCTTGCCGTTTCGCCTCCCTTCGCTGAAGGGAGAAGGGGCGGAGCGCCGCCGCGAGAGGGAAGGAGTGCGGGCGGAGTCCCGCCCGCATGGCGATTCAGGCATCTTTCCCCGCCGCCGCCCTGCTCGCCCGCGCTCCAAACACGAGCGGGCGGCAGCGAAAGAGCCTGAGTCGCCCTGGGGCGGGACTTCGCCGGCGCCTCTCCCTCTCGCCGGTTCCGCCCTGCCAGCCGCTGCCTGGGTGCTTTGCCAGGGAGGGGGGGTCTCGGAGGCACCCCTTTCCCTGGCAAAGCATCCAGGCAGCGGGCTGCAGCCGGGCCCTTCAGCCGCTGCCTGGGTGCTTTGCCAGGGAGGGGGTCTCTCGGCGGCACCCCTTTCCATGGCAAAGCATCCAGGCAGCGGCTTAAAGCCGGCGCCTTCAGCCGCTGCCTGGGTGCTTTGCCAGGGAGGGGGTCTCTCGGAGGCACCCCTTTCCTGGCAAAGCATCCAGGCAGCGACTGCAGGCGCCCGCTTCAGCCGCTGCCTGGGTGCTTTGCCAGGGAGGGGGGTCTCTCGGAGGCACCCCTTTCCCTGGCAAAGCATCCAGGCAGCGGCTGCAGCCGGCGCCCGCTTCAGCCGCTGCCTGGGTGCTTTGCCAGGGAGGGGGTCTCTCGAGGCACCCCTTTCCCTTGCAAAGCATCCAGGCAGCGGCTAAAGCCGCGCCGGCTGCAGCCGCTGCCTGGATGCTTTGCTAGGGAAAGGGTGCCGCCGAGAGACCCCTCCCTGGCAAAGCATCCCGGCAGCCGCAGAGAAAGCGGCGGCTCCCCCCTCCTCCCTTCAGTGAAGGGAGGGGGCGGAACCGCGAGAGGGAGAAGGCGCCGGCGGAAGGCCCGCCCCCCCAGGGCGACTCAGGCGTTTTTCCCCGCTGCCCCGCTCGTGTTTGGAGCGCGGGCGGGCCGGGCGGCGAAAAGCACCTGATTCGCCATCGGGGCGGGACTTCCGCCGGTGCTTTCTTCCCTCTGCCGGCGGCGGCTCGCCCCTCCTCCCTTCAGGGGGGGGGGCGGAACAGGCGAGAGGGAGAAGGCACCGCTGGGAGGAAGAGGAGGAAGAGGAAGAGGATGGAAGACGCCGTTGCCGCCCACTGCCGCCCGAGGCCCGCTGCCGCCCGAGGCCCGCTGCCGCCTGAGGTACGGCTTACTTTCGGGGTACGGCTTATATAAGCCGACCCCTCTGACACCCCCGATACGGCTTACAATCGGGGGTGTCTTATTTTCGGGGAAACACGGTAGGATTAAGAGCTCTTTAACATCCAAGACTCATCCTTGTGGGAATTGTGCCCAATGTCGCTTTGTGTACCCAGATAAGGAGATCTATAGCCCGGGTCACTCCTGCACCTTTAAGTTTCAAGACTTTTTCTGTTGCAACAGCCACTCCTTGGTATATGGAATTCGGTGTCCTTGTGGACTCATTTACATAGGGGAAGTCGAAGAAAATTGAAAGTGCGCTTTTCGGAACACAGGTCACGCGTCCGGAATTTATCTGAGGACTCCCCGTTTTATGTTCACTGCAAACTCTTGTCCCATGGCCCTGAGTCTCTCCGTTTCTTTGGCATCCAGAAGGTCTCCGTTCCAGCTCACGGAGACTTAGATACAGCTTTAATTAAAGCAGAAACTCAACAAATCATCAACTATCGCACAGAGACACCTTTTGGGCTCAATGAGAGACTTTCCCTTGCTGCTTTACTCAGGTGATCTCCTTAATTGCTGGGCTGATTGCTTCAGGGTTATAGCTTAGTTGGCTTTTTCTTTTCCTTGCTCTTTGCCATCATGATACTTCACATGCTTATGTTATTGAGCCTTTACTATCAGGTAAATATGCTACGCTTTGTTTAAATGTCCTAATGCAATATTCTATATGATGTACCGTGCTGTATGGTTCATTGTGCTGTGATGTTGTATATATTTATATTCCAGATCATTATGTCTGCCACATATTGAATATTATCATTTGAATAGAGAATTATTTTGACCTTGACAAAGACTTCGGTCGAAACGAGTCCAGAGGAATTCCGGGTATTTACTCCCTCGTTGGTCCTTCCTCCAGTGGCCTCAGACGTTTCTTCGCCTCTCGGAGTTGGGGCACACAGGGGCTGTTGATTTTGGCTGCCTTTCTGGCCTACTATCCTGCATCTTCGGCGTTCCCCAAACACCCAGCGCCTCCTGTTTTCCCTTCTCCGTCTGCCGCTGCCAAACCCTGGCCTCACGGCCTGATATTTTCCTTTGGGAAGAACACCACTTTGTTTTGAAGTGGCTGCGACTTCGCCTGGAGCCCTCTCCCCGCCTGGCGCATCCACGGGTATTTCCCGCTGACCTTGTGCTATTCCTGCCTGGGACTACACAGGATACCATTACGAGTGACTATAACTTGTTTTATACATTATTTCATGTGTGTAGTGTTCTATTGTTAGAACGGGGGGGGGATTCCTGGGCGCTTTCCAGACACCAGTGTGTATGCTATTTGGATTTAAAGCATTATATGATACATTTACGCATTTTGTGTCTATCTTTCCTTGCATTTCATGTTTATTACCTATAGGGTGTTCCATAGTGGTTTACTCTTGTGATAAAGTCCAGTCGTGTCTGACTCTGGGGGTTGGTGCTCATCTCCATTTCTAAGCCAAAGAGCTGGCGTTGTCCTTAGGCACCTCCAAGATCATGTGGCCAGCATAACTGTATGGAGTGCCGTTACCTTCCTGTAAAAACAGTACCTATTGATCTACTCACATTTGCATGTTTTTGAACTGCTAGGTTGGCAGAAGCTGGAGCTAACAGCGGGAGCTCACCCCGCTACCCAGATTCAAATCAGCAAACTTTCGGTCAGCAAGTTCAGCAGCTCAACAGTTTAACCCACTGCACTCCCCTGAACCTTTAATGGTTGTGTAAAACAGTTAATTTTAGCAGTTGATGCTTGTAATGAAACCAGGTAACCAGCAGTGCTTTCTGAAATTCCCAGTTCTACTTAACCATTAACCATATAGAAGCCATTTCTAGTTCTCATTTTGGCAATGTAAATTGGGATTATGCCAACATGGAACTGAACATCTAGTTTACTTCCTTGTTAAAGTTTCATCCTGGGCCTAAAATGTCCCAGGGAGTCCAAGGCATGGCAATACTGTATTGCCGCTGCACCTCCTGGGACTTATGGGAAGCTCTGAGTTAAAAAATATAAAATGTTGGGAGAAGCCACCGGCTATATACAGACTACAGGCTGCACTTTCCCCATGCTATCATAGAAAGTATGCCAGAATGCTCTGAAATGCATGTGGAGTCCACTGGGAATAAACTGAATCAATTCTCTGGGAGTTGTTTCTATATCACTCAACTATTAGTGCATTTAGTCAATTCTAGAAGCTATTTCCATAGAAATCACTCCTAAAAAAAAATTACTTGTAGTGCCGCTGGAAGGGAAACAGTGTAGTCTTATCATTTTTATGTTTGAGATTTGATATTCCTGAACTTGGTCCAGATAGAGAACCTCTAGAATTATCAGAGCTTTTCCTTCTAGAAACAACAGATTAAATAACAAATACACAGACACATATTTCCATATGTTTTCTTTGACAAAATCATTGCTGAATCAGATAATATCACCTACATTAGTGGTAGTGTGTAGAACGGAGATTGTCCCCCTAATGTGCCAGAGACAAGTACCATATTTGTGCTAATTGGTTACAACTGTTCCTTCCTTTGCTGGAAAATTACCAGGTCCTGGTAACCTGTTCTTCATGAACATATACCTATCCAAGAACCATCATTTTGATTAGCGCCAATCTATATTATATTATAAATCTATATTATACATCAGTCGCACACTTACTCACCCCACAGTGTGATCTAGCTCATAGTTTGCCATCAGTGCCTTTATGAATTCTGCATGGGACAAGTTCAGTCTCTAGATAATGAAAAGGACAAAAACCTGATATCAGAAAATGCAGTAGTCAAAAACCAACAGAGGGTAATTTTTGATACCCAAGATATTACTGCCTCCGGTGGCACAGTGGGTTAAAATGCTGAAATGCTGACTGAAAGGTTGCAGATTTGAATCCGAGTAGCGGCATTAGCTCCCATTGTCAGCCCCAGCTTCTGCCAACCTAGCAATTCGAAAATGTGCAAATGTTACTAGATCAATAGGTACCACTCCAGCGGGAAGGTAACGGCGCTCCATGCAGTCATGCCGGCCACATGACCTTGGAGGTGTCTGTAGACAACAACGGCTCTTTGGCTTAGAAATGGAGATGAGCACCAACCCCCAGAGTCAGACATGACTGGACTTAATGTCAGGGGAAAACTTTTACCTTTAAGATATTACTGATCTTAATTTGGCCATTCATGAGCAAAGGAACTTCAACAAAGATCTAGGGGATTTTCTATACTGGCAACAACAACACACACAAAAAGAACAAGATGTCAGACTGTAAAAATATCAAACAAATGTTTGAGTTATGAGTATCTGTTTCTTTTGGTTTATGTGCTGTAGTAGTACTACTGTAGGTGTGTCTGAATAGGTGCAGCTGGGTTTGCCTGACTCCAGTAGGGTGTGGCAGCTGTGTTTGTATAAATCTCCTTTGTTACAGATTGGGTTAGGCTTTTGGCTTTTGCAGTTTCTTACTGTCTATGCTGGCTATTGTGCTGGCTGAAGTTCCTGGCTGATATACTGCTGTGATGCTGGAATGCTCATTTAAATGCTGAAATGCTGAAATGGTAACAGGGATGCTGGGAGTTGCAATACTGTATGAGTTAACACAGAAGCCTGTTACTGAAGAATGTGTGGACTGTTTATTGAAAGAGCATGTTGCTGCTTTTTTGTTTGTTTGAAGCTATATTAGTAAAAATTTTACATGAAGACAAACTTGGTTCTTTTTGCTTCTGTTTGCTCAAATACCCATCAACCACCTTCTTCTGTTTTCTCTGCAACTGTGGATATAGAGGATTACATGTCCCATTATCCCATCTCCAACTGACACAAGAGACAGAAATTCTGAACTCACCCCAGATGTAAGGCTAGCAGTCTTCATGATGCACAGCTACTTCCAGTATCCCATGGTTTTGGGCCAGTCTGGGCAGCTATACTGGGTCTGACTTAATCAGTTGGGCAGACTGCTACTCGTGCCATCGCCCTTTCCCTGCACTCATCAGCAGAAGGATTGTAACCAGCCACAGAGCTCCATATAAGTTCCTGGTTATTGTGGCATCTCTGCTGTCATGAGAACAGGGCACCCGCTCCCTCCCCCACTTCCCAGTCACATAGGCACCCCATCCAGACATTGCCAGAGGCACTCGTAACATCAAGCAGTTTCCCCTCTATTTTCCTGGTTACATGGACAGCAATTCTGATATCAAAACAAGGTGCCCATGCAACAAGGAAGAAGAAGTGGGGTCATCCCCTTCTTCATGCTGCTCGGATGAGTGGTCCATCCTGGTGTCAGCAGTGGCAACCACAACAGCCAGGAGCTCACCCCAGGTTCTGTGGCCAGCTGGGAACAGTGACAGCTATGAAATGGAGGAGGTAAAATGCACACCACACCAAGAGATCAGATGTACTTCTCAACCAGTGGCCACAAATTTAGCATGAATTTGTCAGATCCAGAGCTGCTCCAGAGCATATTTACACTGGGCTCAATTTTCAAAAATGAGCCTTCGAACAATAAATTCATGGATTAGCATTCATCATATAGTTGTCAAATGCTGTTTGAATTGGAATAAAAGGTTGGCTTGTTAATTGCACAGCATATATTAATTAGCTTAACCAATGCCAAAACCCTTTTCTGAAGAACCAGGGTCACCTTGCAATTGGCACTACTTGAATTTTCTATATTTCATTTCACTCAGTGTTTAAATAGTTCTAATCAATTTTGGAAAAAGATTTGCATACCACCCCAACTAGCAAAATAATTCAGAGTGGTTTCTAAACTGGGAGGAGTCAATGACATAAAAACAAAATTAGTCACAGCCACAAGAAAGCAAGTTTTGGTTTTTGAAAATGTAAAAATATTAAAATGTTGAAAAGCCAGATTACTTTCTCTTCCCACAAACAAGTGTAGGACATGCAAAACACTGCATCCAATGAGGCAGACCATATCCCACAAAAGCTTGTTTCATAATAAATGTGTTGCTTTTTAATGTGCCATCGAGCTCTTTCTTGTTTGGATGCAACATAATTACTAGTCGGGACTTCACTTCAAGAACAGTGGTTTGTATTTCATGCCAATTAGCTCACTTTCTTTTTCATGAACTGTTGCCTTCCTACTGGGATTTATGCTTTGAGCAAAGGATATTAGAACCTTGCCGTGCTTAGTTTGTGTACAAGACTTTATTATGGACTGGTGGGTCTCCTCTCATTCCTTTAATTTCTCTGTAATGAAGAATCCAGGTAGGGTTCTTTTTGTTCCAATGCATTTAATACAGGTGCCTAACTTCTCAAAAGGAAACTTCCTACCTAGCCTTGAATATGTAAGGGATGGAGGACTGGCATTCCATTTCAAGGCTGACTGAGCAACACAATGCTGGTGTGTCTCCTTGCAAACTAATCCAGCAAAGTGCCTAGGAACCAACTTCACAGTGTGTGTCTTGTGCAAATTTCCGTCTTCACAAATTTGCTAAAAATTAATTTGTTGCCCCTAAATAATTAACAATAGATTTGTAATGTATGAATGATTAGTGCTTTCTGTCATTTCAATTACTTCTTTGGAGGTGATTGGGAAGGATTCCCTTTTTGCAATGTTGAATTTAACTGTTTTTATAGAGAACATTCAAATTAATTGTATATTTCCCCCTAATGTTATAATATTAATAATTTGGTTAATACACTGTCAGTTACTTGGAAAAGATATTGGTATATGAATCCTTCATGAGCTCTGTGTTTTCTCTTCATGTATTTCTTCTTTCTCTCCTTTTTGTTGTAGTTTCTGCTGATGTCTTCTTCTTTCACCTTCTGGATTCAGTGCAAATTGCCTCCAAAGAGAAATAATGATCTTTCTAAACTATTTCAGTGTACACTGAACATTGACACTGAAATTCAACACCGCCTAAGCTCTGTGAGTGCAGCATTCTTCTGAATGAAGCAGAGAGTGTTTGAAGACCAGGACATTCATAGGGAGACCAAGGTGCTTGTTTATAAAGCCATTGTCCTCCCAACCCTGCTATACACCTGCGAAACATCGTCTACAGACGTCATACGCAACTCCTGGAACAATTCCATCAGTGCTGCCTACGAAAAATTCTGCAAATCTTTGGCAAGACAGGCAGACAAATGTCAGTGTGCTGGAGGAAGAAAAGACCACCAGCACTGAAGTGATGCTCCTCCGACATCAACCCCGCTGGACTGGCCACTTGATCCGAATGCCCGATCACCATCTCCCAAAGCTGTTATTCGACTCTGAGCTTAAGAATGGAAAACAGAATGTTGGTGGACAGGAAAAGAGATTTAAAGGTGGGCTTAAAGCCAACCTCAAAAACTGTGGCATGGACACCGATAACTGGGAAGCCCTGGCCCTTGAGCGCTCTAACTGGAGGTCAGCTGTGACCAGCAGTGTTGCAGAATTTGAAGAGGCATGAATGGAGGGCAAAAGAGATAAACATTCCAAGAGGAAGGCACATCAAGCCAACCCTGACCGGGACCACCTTCTATCTGGAAACCGATGTCCTCACTGCAGGAGAACATGGGGATCAGCGCCTGTGGACCCACCACCAAGACACCACATCTGGAAGACAATCATCCTCGAGCTACGAGGGATTGCTTAAATAAGTAAAGTCTACACTATCCAAATATGGCATTTTAACTGTCGTGACTTCGGCCTAAGAAATCTTGGGATTTATAGTTTGGTGAGGCACTCGTTTTCTTGTGAAATCTGGGAGAGACAACACAGTGAACTAGTTTGTGTGTTGCACTACAACTCCAGAAGACCGTGGTTCAAATCCCTGTTTGGCTATTGAACCCACTAGCTAGTTTCGTGCAAGTTATACTCTCCTCTGGATGCATCTGCCAACAAAAACCATGATAAGTTCCCCTGAGAGCCTCCATAAGTCAGAAAGGAATTAAGGCACACAACAACAACAAACAAACAACAGAAGCACTAAATATTTTTTTACAGGGAATACTTAATACCTCTTGGAACTGTAAGTTAAAGTGGCATCAAAGTGCTAGATCAGGCTAAAGAAACCACAGAGAAGAAAATGATGATGTTATCAATATGAAGCCCAACCTTAGTCAAAGTGAGTCAGCTAGCTCAGGGAAGAAAATGTGGGTGTAGGAATAGCTGCAGAGGCAAAACTATGTGCTTCAAAGGGACAGCAAAGGATAGAGAACAGATAAAAAGGAGTCGTTGCACAAAGATACTGACTCTCAACCCAAGCTACGGTAAGTACGTTTAGGACTGAAGCTTTAATCCCTTGCAAAAGGGTGCGTCTATACTGTAGAATTAATGCAGGTCGACACTTTCATTGTTCAGTGCTATGGAATCATGGGAGCTATAGTTTTAGCCCAAGATTGTTGCTGCCACACCAAGTTATATTTCATAGCACTGAGCAATGGCTGCTAACATAATGTCAAACTGCATTAATGCTATCATGTGAATGCATTAATTCTACCTGAGAAACCAATGAGGGGCATGTGTGTGCTGGGAGGCACATTCCTGTCATTCCTTAATATGGATGGGCTGCCAAACTCTTTTTGTATTCATGTGAAGAAGCTTGGGAGCAGGTTCTTCTTTTTCCATGCACGTCCCAGCAGTGAGCTGTCAATTCAGATCCATGGCCAGAGGCCTCTGGGTGGTAATTAGACCAGATTAATTTTAAAAAGCAAGTAAAACCACTTGACCTTGAGGGAGTAGCGAAGTTCTCCACCTCCAAAACTGTAGCGATGCTGAAAAACAACTTGTTTCAGGGCAAATCCATATCCTTATGCAGTCAATGGGAATTGATTTCTTTTTAATGGTTATGGCGTGCAGGCTTTTATATTTCTGTTCTTGTCCTTTTTCCTGTTGCTAGTCATATAACTACTGCACTCAAGAGTCTGTCTGACACAAAAATCAATTACAGCCCAACACTGCAACTATACATGTTATACTTTCTTGTTTTCTTTTTTTCCCTTTTCTTTTTTTTGGGGGGGTGGGTGGGTTGTTTTTTTGTTTTGTTTTGTTTTGCAACTGAAATAATGTTCAGAAACCAAAATCAAAGTGATCTGAGTGCCACAGTCTTTGGAGGCCATTGGCATGATTGCCTGCTTTGAACTCCCCCAAGCTCAGGAAAAGTGGAGATAGATAAATAAATAGATAGATTGGCAGGCAGGCGGGCAGACAATTATGTCCAGGATTGCTGATGATTTAGTCTACAGTCTCGATGACTTTCCTACAAGTGCCCTTGTACAAAACATTCTTAGAGGAGGCCAGACAGTCAGTGTGGTGTAGTGGTCTGAATGAAGGTGTAGTGGAGCCCCCGATGGCAGAATGAGTTAAACCCTTGTGCTGACAGGACTGCTGACTGATAGGTCAGTGGTTCAAATTGGGTGAGAGTGGGTTGAGCTCCCTCTGTTGGGTGAGAGTGGGTTGAGCTCCCATATGGGGACATGAGGGAAGCCTCCCAAAAGGATGGTAAAACACCAAACATCTGGGCGTCCCCTGGGCAATGTTCTTGCAGGCAGCCAATTATCTCACACCACAAGCAACTTGCAGTTTCGCAAGTCGCTCCTGACATGGAAAACAAAGTGGTCTCAATGTCCATGAGGACTTTAAATGCCAGGATTTTAATCTCTGTTCAGTTATTAAAACCCACTAAGTGATTTTAGGCAAGTCATACTCTCTCAGCTTATAAGGATGGCAATGGAAACCCCATCTACACAAATCTTGCCAAGAAAACCCAATGATGGGCCGTTGTCATACCCCTTCTTGAATGTTCGTTATCCAAGGGCTCATCAGACCCACCCAAACAGTTAACTGATAGGCAGCTCAGTCTTCTTCCAGTTCAGCTTGAGGTTCAGCCAGAGTTCTTCTCCAGAACAACAAGATTCTCAGCAGCAGCAGGAGGTGGTGGAAGTAAGACAACCCAGTCCGTGGAAATGGTGAAGTATCAGAAGTATGGTACAAACCTTAGGTTTCTTACTGATTCCTCTACTTGGACTCTGTTCTGATTTATGGCTTTTTGACCCTGGGCTGTTATAGGATATTCTTCATGCCTTGGCTTCTGAACTCAAACCTGATTACCGTTTAGGAGAGGACAGTTGCCACAACTCAGAAAAGAGTTGAAGGCAAGCAACAGTAGCAATAAACCTCTTGGCATGCTGTGCCCCCAGCTTTGAAAGGGAAGCTGCCTCTGTGTCTTTGCCTGCCTCCATTAATAACCACAGAATATGAGTTTACAACTCTAGAGAAAGGTGAAGAAAGCACCGCCCTCCAGATATAATAAGACTTCAGGTCCCATCAGACTTAGTTTGAAAAACCATTTGCGGGGGATAGTGGAAACTGTTCAGAAACTTCTTGTCAGAGCCTGGAAATCTTTTCAACTGCATCTTCCCAGTATGGCCATTGGCTATATTGATGGAAGAGTCTGGGAGATAGAGTCCCCCAAAAGTAATGTTTTGAAAATCTGACATGACATACACTCAGTTTCTGCTATGTATCTTGCCTTGTGTAGCTGCTCCGAACCAATGTAAATGCTGTTGGCACCTGGAAGACTTCTTTCTATTGGCTGCTACCATCCTAGGTAATGTGTGCATGAAAGAAACACAGGGATAAGTCAACTGTTCATTGCAGACAGGAGTCATAGGAGTCAAAACCAGTGTCTCAGGCCCTTAGATTTGTGGTTTCTTTATGGATGGGTTACTTGCAAGGAGTGGTAGAATGCATCTTTGTGACTGAGCAGTGATAGAGAGTAACAAAAGTTATTAATGAAGGAAAACACACACTATAGGAGAAGCTGCAGCAGTTTGGTTTTGCTTGAGTTTACTGGAAAGGGCAATCTACCCTCTCTCCTCCTCTCCAAGTTAATTGACTTCAAGTTCTTTTTGCACTTTGAACGCAGTTTGAAGCAGAGTTGAAGTAAGTTGAGGACTAAGGGAAAAGCAAAATGAGGAGAGAAAAATTGGGATATTTTAAAAGTACCTTTTAAAGATCAAACAGGACTGTTCTTGCCATCTTGGGGCTGTTGGAGGGTATGATGCGTTGGCATTTTTACTATCCTCTTTAATTTCTTTCCCAGCTTCGTTTGGTTTTTATTTTTGAAGAGACATCTGTAAAGGCAGTAGTTCAAGCAGACTTTAAAGAGGATAATTATGGTAATTGCTACTCAGATTGAGAAAGTCTGCCAATGTTGCTTTTTCCCATATTTGAATTTAATTAAATGTTAAGGTTCCTGCCAATCCAGCTAGAAAGAAATTTGCAGATTCTGGCAATTTATTTTTTCTAAAATTGTATGTGTGTATGTGTTTGTATTTGTGGATATACGTGTGTGTGTGTATATATCCCCTGCCACACATTGCTATGGCCCAGTCTGTATATGTGCTTTGTGTGTGTATATGTGTTTGTATATATTTGTGTATATGTGTATAGTTTACATATGTGTTGTAATGTATTTTTAAATTTTTGGCCTTTTAAGTCCCTTCTGCTGTGTTTTTCAGTGTTTTTATGAGTGATGGTCACTTGTTGACCTGATAGGTGTATTGTGTCCAAATTTGGTGTCAATTTGCCAATTGGTTTTTGAGTTATGTTAATTCCACAAACGAACATTACATTTGTATTTATATAGAACATTACATATTACATTAAATATTACATTTATATATATATATATATATATATATACACACACACAAACATTTGTCCAGTAGGGGTGGGGGATACTGCATATGTATGTGTGTATGTATGTACACACACACACACACACACACACATATATATATATATATACACACACATACATTTGTGGAGATACACACACACATATACATATGCATTTGTCCAGTAGGGGATACTATGTATATACACACACACATACATCCACACACACACATTTGTGGAGATACAGACACATATACATATGCATTTGTCCAGTAGAGGTAGGGGATACTATGTATGTACAGTATGTGTGTATACACACACATACACTACACATGCACGCGCACACACACACACATACATAGTATCCCCCACCCCTACTGGACAAATTCAAGATACCTTTCTCCATATGTAGAAAAATTGCGTCATAGCTGCCTGCCCCATAGGGGTTGAAAAAAAGGAGCATTTCAGGAAAGAAGTATCAACAACAATTCAGTCGAAAGGTAGTTGAATATGCTGCGTTCGATGCTAGGCCTTTAAAATGAAAGCACTCAGTCTCATGGAATTGCACCATAGGGATATCCTAAACTAGGAAGGTCTGGCTGTAGTTTACTTCATTTCTATGTCTTTCTCATTATATATATAGACAGTGAGAGGGAGAGGGAGAGGGAAAGGGAGAGGGAGAGGGAGAGGGAGAGGGAAAATTAAAAAATATTAGGAAAACTGATTTTGAAAAGCAAAAGACTTTTTAAAATGTCTGAATGTTATCTAAGTTTAGATATCATTTAAATATTTTACTATGTTTTTACTGTTCCATTGCTTATATTGTTTGATATGCAACTGTACTGTTTTAACAAAATTGTCAATTAGACTGCCCGCCGATGACCTCCTTGGCTGTGTGTCCCCTGGACACCGACAATGTGCAAGAGCTGGGCACTGGGGGCCTATTGGCCCTACTCTCAAGGAGCCGGGAGAGTTGGCTTGGGACCAGGCATGGGATTTCCCTGGAGAGCTATCCCCAATTAGGTGGAAAGCCCCCAAGACTGAGGAATACTTACCAGATGCTGGGCTCCCCAGCGATGAGCGACCTGGAGACAATGTGGCAGTTGCTGATGGGGCCCCTGATGAGGCCCCTGATGAGATCTTGGTTGGCCACTCCCTGTCTAGTGACGATCTGGAAGTGGGGTTCCAGGGACCCTGCCCCAGGGGTGCCTGTTTGGAGAGAGTTGCCCCTTTGAACTTGGCCCCGCCAGGCCATGCCCTTGGTCTGGTCAGAGAGACATGGACTCCCTGAAACACGGAGATGGGTCTGCCGAACTGCTGGATCCAGAGACACTGGATACCACAGGGATCTTGGGAGGGGCCCCAGTTCTGACAGCAGTCTGTCAGAACCGCGGAGACTGCCATCGCCGTCGCTGCCTCTCTTGGTCAAGGAAGCAGATGCTGGGAGTGATCTCAAAGGTGGCGGCTGCCCTTGAAAATACCGACACAGAGGCCGCCCTTGAAAACGCCGATGGTGGGCTGCCTTCTTCTTTATTGAATCCTAGGAAGTGACCACGCAGGCGCAGGTGCCGCGCATGCGTACAGAGGAAGCGGAAGCAGCATCTGGATGCATATACCACTTCCGACGAGTGCCGAAGAGGAGCTTCTAGGAAAGGAAATGGAGCTACTGACTGAGGATGGAACATTAAGTTCTTCAATGTACCAACCTCGGAGACATCGAAAAAGGTTTAAAACCAGGACCTCCTGGGGGGTGGGGTTTGGAAGCTGGAGGAGATCCACAGCCTCGGTACCCCCAGAAGAATCGAAAGATGGACTTACTAGGAGCTTGTCTCTTGTGAAGGCTGAAGAAAGAGTGACTTCCTGCTCCGCTAGGGATAAGAACACTATAGATTGCCTCATTTGAGCCAGGGCTCCTGGAGTTATCAAACTCCCATCAAGCCTTCAAAGGCACAAGGGAGCCTTAGCCTTCATACCTGCCCCATGGGTGCTTAAGAAGTATTAACTTAGAGCCGGTCCTTTGAGATAGTTATTTGTTAATTCATTGTTATATTTGTTCACTGTATGTTGTTTATGCTTCGATTCTATATATATTGTTTCAATGTTACATTGTAAACCGCTCTGAGCCTCCGGGGAGTGGCGGTATATAAATCGAAATAATAATAACTCATTTACTGTGATGTGTTTGTTACCGTAGAAATAACAGCACTGCAGCAGAGAGAGAGAGAAGCACATACCTTTTTCAAAGGAGTGTGTGTTAGTATATATAAATGCATAAAATGAGAGAGGAAAGGCGGGGGAAAGTCATTTATGTGTAAGTCAATGGATAAACGATTCTGAGTTTGTACAGATACAGCTGTCAGAACTACCCGATAAATGCTGCTTACAGTCATTAAGGCAGAAGAGGAGTGTGTTTGCTAGGTAGATATCCAGAAATGGTTGGAGTGCTTGAAGGAATCAATGGAATTTGCATAGAGACTTCATATGTAACCCAAGTGACAGGGACAAGCTAGAGAGAATACATTGGAAATGCAGTGGCAATAATCTCATTTTCCATTGTAACAGTACAGAAAGACATTCTTATTCAAGCAGGCTTTTAGGATGTAAGCAGGAGAATGGGAATATTATTTCCTTTTTGAACTTAACGGTTTGTTTGTTTTTTTAAAACCATTTTATGTGGTTATAACTGTTTTTAATTTTTTGTGAATTTTTAAAAATGTTTTAGAAACTATCTTGCATTTCAAGCAGGAGAAAAGTACCCTATAAATGCTATAAATAAATACATAATTGGGAAAACAAACCTGGATGAGAGAAAATAAATCTATTGTTATTATTATTGGAAATTTTTAATTAAAATACAAAACCATTGGCTCTGCCAGCTGGCCATAATGGAATTGCAATCTATAATATTATATTGAGGAAGGCCAGGTTAAAATCTCAGGCATATTATAGCTTGAAGAATCCTGATTTGAAATCCGGAGTCATTCACAAAATGCTCCGGGGCCAGTATTAACTTGGGATCAGTCACTGTTGCTCATCCCCACCCCAATGACCTTCCCTTTTGCAAGGAACAAAACCCCCAGTGGCATTCAGACACTTGGCTGTCTTTATTTATCTTTCCTTCGTGGTTTTTTCACCTGAAGCAAGCTGACTCACAGTTTATTGCATGGGAGAGACGGACCTCCAGGATTGCTGCAAAGATCAAAGTGAGGAAGTGTGTGACTCATGCAAACTATAATGAACTCTTGGGAGAAAGGATGAGATTTTTAAAAGTATTATAACATGGAAATCGTGTGCATTTTGATATGTGGTTTTCCCCAGTGTAACTGCTTATATACGTATTTTCTTAATATAAAGGTTTTCTCCATTGGTTAAATAGTATTTGTGCACTGTTTTCAAAGTAGGCCTATTGATTTGTACATAACATATATTTTATACATACTGTATATACTCAACTATAAGCCGACCCAAATATAAGTTGAGGCACCTAATTTTACCATAAAAAACTGGAAAAATGAGTATAAGCTGAGGGTGGGAAATGCAGCAGCTACTGGTAAATTTCAAAATAAAAATAGATACCAATAAAATTACATTAATTGAGGCATTAATAGATTAAATGCTTTTGAATATTTACATAAAACTGTAATTTAAGATAAGACTTCCTAACTCTCATTAAACCATTATTCTAACCTTCAATGAAAATGTGCTTACTTGTCCATCCAATAATAATAAAGAGAGTAAAATTATAAATGTAATAAAAATTACAGTAAAATAAGAAATACAATAATAATAAATAGGGCAAACTATTAAATGTAATAATAATAATAAAGAGAGTAAAATAAGAAATGTAATGATGATGATGATGATGGTGGTGATGATGATGATGATGAGTAAAATAATAAATAACCTTAACCCGAGTATAAGCCAAGTGGGGCTTTGTCAGCCTAAAAAAGGGCTGAAAAACTCAGTTTATACTCAAGTACATAAAGTAATTTGATAAGACAAAAGAAGCTGGGGGAAAATCTGCTTCTTCTCAATGGCCCAAAAGTTGAAAGATTTGTGCACGCTTAGAGATTCAGTCAACACATTTCTTTTACAACTCTAGTAGTAGCCTGCATCTCTGCAAAATGACTGCTGATGTTTTTACAACAGCTTCTCCTTTGCTTCAAGTGGTTGCAGCTTGCTTTCCATCAATCACCTGCATTATAATATCAGGTGACAGAATTGATTTGTTAGTAGCTGAGCTCAGGTAAGTGTTGCAAAAGGGTGTCACAATCTATTACGTTATGCTAGGAGCCAAATCTTATCTTTGCTTATGCCCTGCCAGCACCAAATATACAAGTGTTAGCTTGCTAATTGAAGACAGACCCAAGCTCTCAAAATCTAGTTTAGTAAAGGAGCTGCTTCGGATATAAATTTTCATGGTATTAGTGAAGATTTAAAGAAAACAGTTATCTCATTGATATAGTTAACAACATAAAATGTGTATTTGGAAATAAGGTTGGTTTATATTAACATGCATGCATAGATAGCTTGCCTCCTATCTACTCCTACATTCTTGTTAATATTTTTCTTCTTTTTTTTGTTATTTGTAATCATTTCTTTTAAAATCCACTTTTAAAAAAACAGTGGCCCTATAGCACACTTTCTGTCCCTCCTATTCTTATATCTGTTTAGGAAATGTTGGAAAATTCCCTCAATAACAACTTTGGGGTCAATGGGCTGGTGAATCTGATCTGCATTGTCAGAACTCATCACAAAATGGGAACTCAGTGTCCTAGGACACTTCTGCCCCAGTTGACCCACAGGGCCCTACGCTGCCCATCACACAACATAGCCTCACTTCTTGCAGGGTGGGTCAGCTGGGGCAGAAGCTTCATAGGTTGCTGAAACGCCAACACGGGAGCCTCCACATGTTTCACTTGGAACAAGGCTGATGTGGGAGTAAGCTGTGCTGTGATGCTTCCCCACGTGTAATGGGGAATAACCAGTTGGTAGCAAGGCCAGATGCCAGGATTACACTCTACTCCCCGGTTTGCCACAGAAAACAGTGGACTTCATCAATGTGATGAGATCCTTAGTCTGGACATTAAGGGAGCTATCCAAGTTAAACTTGACTTCCAATATAGATACAGCACCTTAGGTGACTCTGCTGAAGTTTCACCCCTCCACTGACATGAAAGCCATAAATTGCATACTTTTTCCAGTGGTAAAAAATACCATATAAATAATAGCACAAATGGAGCTGACTATGTCAGCATTCTGTAATTCATGTCAAGTATATTTTATTTCTTATAACATTCCTTCTAAAATAGGCCAAACTTGCTTGAGTTATTGGGTTTTGTAGTGCATTGACTCTAAAGAGCTTCAAGCTGGGGAAAATGAAGGCATCCTTATCAAAAACAGCAAACACCTGAAAGCACAGGACAAAATCTACACAAAAAGAGAAATATGTTCCAGGATTTAAAAATATGATTTTTTTGGGTTAAAAAGACCTACAACAGCCAAAAGTATGAAGGATAAATAGACATCCAATATTTTCAAGTGCAGGACATTTGCATAATAGAGTAATAAAAATGATGCAAGCCACAGCTCATTAAATAGGTTTTAAAATAGTCAAATCTATGAGAACAGAACAGTTCATGTGTAGTGTTTGAAGTTTTGGAGGGGATGGATGTTGGAACAAAAGGCCTGCTCGCTAAAATTTAGAAAATATATATTTCTGATGGTCTTAGGAACCTCTTTGGCAGAGAAGGCTGAAGATCTCTCCACCTGTCCTTCTCTTCCTTTTTGGAAAGAGATGCAGAATCTACTCACCAAAAGCCCTCCTCTGGTGTGATTGGCTGGCCTCTCAGCCGGCCTTTTCACCAAGGAGAGGGCTGTTTCTGAGACTCCAAGTGGGGAGGGGAGAGCAGGTGTGCTCAGCACATGGCAGTGTGGTGCACATGTGTGGATGAGGGAGAGTGTGTGGGGCTGGAGGGAGGCTCTCACCAGTGAGTCCTTTCAAGGCATGAAGGTTGGCCCAATTATATCATTGGTGGGACTCATAATGCTCTTTGATTGTAAGTGAACTATAAATCCCAGAAACTACAAGTCCCAAATGACAAAATCAATCCCCACCAATCCCACCAGTATTCAAATTGGGCATATTGGGTATTTGTGCCAAATTTGGCCCAGTGAACGAAAATACATCCTGCATATCAGAGATTTACATTACAATTCATAACAGTAGCAAAATTACAGTTATGAAGTGGCAATAAAAATAATTTTATGGTTGGGGATCATCACAACATGAGGAACTGTATTAAGGGGTTTAGTCATTAGGAAGGTTAAGAAACAGTGTGCTAGAGCCTTCGGTCCCATCACAGGTGAGGAGCTCACCTTGGGCTGGTGAATTTGAAAGAACCAAATAGCAGGCAGAAGAATAAAATCTTCAACAGGAGGAACATTTATTAAATATCTCTAAAAGAGGAAAAGATGAGAAGGAGACACTGCAGCAAATTCTCCCTCATCAGAGAAGAGATGGGAGGAGGCTACAGTCTAGGCTGGTTCTTTTGCAGCTGAGGGCAATCACTTCATTAACCCTGACCAAATCAGACAATATTACCTGTCTATAAGATTTTGGTAGAGGTGCCTGAACAGAGAAAGCAAAGGCAAGCAGGACAAAAGATCCTAATCTGTCTAAACCATTTCATCCCTAGTGGACTAGAAAGCTGCAAGATCAAGGGCAGAAGTGAGAATTGGTTACTTTCTTTTCTGAAACACAAATAGTGTGTAATAGTGTTACTTCATGAGGTCAAAATGCAAATCCTGGAATTTTCACAGTGTATTTAGAATAGCAGCGGTATATTTTGGCTAAAGTGGGTGTGGGTCTACCTTATATTGAAAAGCATGGGCGGTACAACCACATGCATTGCTTATAGTAGACATTTCCTTCTTTCATTAACATATGAAAAACGGATTGACTTGTTGGTTTGCTGAATAGTTCTTGTGCTTTTTAATTTGCAATGTCATTTCTGTTGTGGTATTATTGGTTTTCTGTCCTGAAATAATCTGTCTCCTTCAAGGGCTTTTAAATTTGATGCAATGTTTGTCATCCTCCTGTCTTCCCTTTTGTCTTTTCCCCCTTTCCACAAAGCACAGGGAGAGGGGAGCGAGAAAGCATTAGGAACAATTTATCTGGAAGATGGCTGTCATTCTTGTGTGCCTTCAAATTGTTTCTGACTTATGGTACCCCAAAGTAAAGTGATCCGTTTTCTGGGTTTGAGAGTGTATGGATTACCCAAGGTTACCGAATGGGTTTCTATGGTTAAGCGTAGAATCAAAACTTGGTTTCTAGAGTTGTAATCCGACACTCAGACCACTACACAACACTGACTCTATCTGGAAGCACACTTTGATTAAGAGCTTGTTTTAGTTACTTTTTGAACTGCATCTGACAGCTTCTGGGTGTTACAGTCCAAATATGTACATTTTCCCAACACTTGACCCTATTGTTCAACCTTCTGTCAAAACCCAGGTCTGTTATATTTGTGCCTGTCCATCTTCAATGATCAGAGAAGTCATCTCAATTTTCTTTTCAGCCAAATACCCACTGTCTTCTGGGCAGGTGGGAGGGTGGGGATCTCATGCCGTAATATGGGTCTTAGAAGTTGCCCACTGTCAGAAGATTTAGACATAAAATGAATAAGTTACAGTAGACAAGTCAACCATAGATATTTTCTTCCAGGATCTTTCTGAAGGGGCCACCTGTAGCTCATCCTTCTTTATTACTGCCTTCTTGGTGGTATCTCTAATGTCAGATCTTGGTAATTAAGGTCAAATTCTTGAGTCTAATGGGGTGGAAGAATGGAGGAGAAAAGAAAGGTAGGAATTGTACATTCAGAGATTGTTTGGCTTTCTCGTAGCTTTCATAATCAAAGACTGAAGGAAAGATAACTTCTCTAGGCTTCAAGGTAAAGTGAAAAGTTCAGGAACTGGAAGGTATTAATATTCACTCCTGGAAGATGTAGGGAGGAGAGACAGCCATTAAATCAAAGAACATTGTACAGGGTTCATTGCCTCAAGAATGAGAGGGAATTATCTTTTTAGCTCTGCTTTGTGTGGCTGAGGTGGGAATTCATCAGCTTCTCTTTCATATCTATAATTTAACTACGCATAACTTCTTAGCTACAAAACAAAGAACATCAGAACAAACAGCAAACAAGATGAAAGGTCCTCATCAGAATGTTATATTCACATCATGTTCAGATTGTTTTTTATGCACCATGATTTTTTTTTAGATGAATGTTAAGAGTTGCCATAACATCTGGTGTGGGGCTGGGGATGGAACTGAGATCAAATAATTCTGTTCTTTTCATGACCATCGCAGGGAAGTGTTTGTTCTTGTTAGACAGACATGAATGAGCATTACTTTAACCCCTTTGAAAGGTGCTATAGGACTTCTCCCTCTCTCTTCAAGCCATCTAAAAATTTGCTCCAGAGGATTTCCCACTCTTCAATATAGATTTGAAGTTACATCAGGGTGGGTACTGTTATGTAAAAGCACATCATACCTCTTCTTGGTTTCTTCTGACAGAAGTACCAGTGCAGTGATGTCATTAGATCCAGACTATTATACTCTATACTTGGAGTGAGACATTTTCAGTCCTCTAAAAGCTGTTGAGCTACAATCTGCATCATTCCTCCTTGTTGGCCATGCTGGCAGTTGCCGTTCAATAACATCTGGTGGGCCACATGATTTCCACCCCTCTTATGTGCTCTCAGAACATTGAGTGTCATCAAGAGTAAAGCAAGTACGTACAAGAACAGCTCGTATTTAGGACTAAATGTCCATGATAGGGATACTATTGTTCCCTAATGTTGGCATTAGGTGCTGCCAAACTTAGCTCTGTATAATTGGGATCTTATTTTTCCTGGCCTGTTTTGTTCTGGATGAGAAAGACCAATATAATTTTCATTTTGCTACTTAAGAGGAATATTTCATTATTGTCCACCAGCAACTAAATGGTGATGGAGTGAAGCTGCAACAGCTAAAGGGTGGATTTCAGGGCATTTACCATCATGACAGTGATAGTGCAATCATAAATGGGAATAGAAAGCTGTTGTGAAACTATAAGGACATTAGCTGACCTTTTCCCCATTTTCTGACCATCTTTGTACACTGGGAAAACGGAGTCCCACAGAGGCCATCCCACAATGCACAGCCACTTCTGGTTGCCACCCGTGGGAATCTGTCTTGTCAGAATGCAAAGACAGTAAGAAGACTCAATTTTCAGGATTGAAGAAAGCAGCGGGAAGCAGAGGAAAGCCAGAAGAAGATAGGGAGACGTCATGGGATGGCTGGCCATCCCCAAAGATGGGCCTTGCCAAGGTACAGCAAATCCCCAATCTTCAGGATGCTTTTCCTCACTTCCCTCCCAACCATGGGATAATGTAAGTTTAACTCAAGACATCATAACTGATTCATAGGGTGACAGCCCATGTTTTTAAGTGCCCTTGAGCTTAGAAGTCTGTGAAACAACTTCAGTGGGGGCTTACTCCTCAGTGAACAGTTTATTTGCCTTATATTCCACATTTCTTCCCATAAAAATGCAAGGTAGCTTACAATATAGATTGAAGCAGAATGCCCAATCACTTCCATAGAAGAAGTCACACAGGCATAAGAGATCAACAGGATTCTAGCCATTGTCTTTCAGATAGTCTGTACCAATGCCATATAGGGCTTTCTAGGTCACAACAAGTACTTTGGAAGGCCTTACACTGAAGTAAACATTAAGTGCTGGGTTCAAAAATGTTTAGATTGGTAAGAACTGGATTTGCCAAGGTCTGTCCAGTCTGACCTTGGCCAGACCCCATGCCCTGACTTTACCAGCCTCTAAAATATGGAAAAGAAGTAATATGGAAAGTAAGAACTTACTTTCTAGACTGAAAATATGTTTCCTACCCCACTTCAGAATATCTGCTCATTCTCTTCCTAATATAGGAATGGCCTTCTTGATGCTGCTGGATAACAGTTCTCATCAACGTGGAACAGTAGATAGCCAAAACTTTCAATCTAACCACATTTGAGTGGCCACAAGTTGTCTACCATACTAAAATATGTGAAGTAAGGTAATGCTCCCATAGAGTTGTGTATTTTATAGAATAGGGGCCGATCTTAAGCATTGTTGAGGGTTGGATTTCAGAAATCACATGAGCAGCAACTTCACAATCACACAAGCAAATTATTCTTACAAGTTACCTCTTTCTCCTCTTTGTAGACATGCACCCAGTTTTGCTTTGGAGTGTTTTGAAAACCATTTAGAACAGCCTGGGAAATGGTAGGGAAGCTACAAAAAGGAAGAGGAAATAACACCACATTCTTTCCCCTTCCAGGAATGGCAGTCTAGGCCTAACCTATAATTAGAAAGTATAAAATGGCAGGTACTAAGTGGCATGGAAAGGATAGAGGTGACCACTCCTTCACTATTCCATGTGTTGAGAATACAGCCAGATTATCCTGTTTGGCCGTAATAAACAACACCCTTCTATTGCCATTTTTTCTAAGATTTCATTGCCAATCAATCAGCTTTCTATGTAGAAGTGGGCCAAGGAGGCTGTCATCTTGCCAAGGAGGCTGTCATCTGTCATCTAAATGTCCTGGTTGAGGCTCATGTTTGAACTCTAGCCTTCCCAATGTGGAAAGAGACATTTTATTCACATAAAACCTCATATAGATCCAAATTCTTTCAGACCTAAATTGTTAAAAATTCTCCAATTTGTAGGCTGTATGGTCCACAGCACAAAACCCAATATTCACTGCACCATCAAATGACCTCTTCGACCGAAGCCCATGTTGGCGTCCACCCTGTGCAAAGCCAGCGTATTAAGCCCATGCTTCAAGGAGTTTCAGATGGCATTTCAAACAAAGATGCTGGAAATAATGTTGGAGGTTATGGTTCAGCATTTGGTGATCTTTATTCCACAAAATCACTCATGAAAAAAATATTTAATAGCATACTACAATAGAGAAAATAAATGCCTGGGAATGGTTATAACACAGCCATTGAACAAGAACAATCTATGGCTTAGCAAACCACAGAAGAGAAACTACATAGTGCATTAAGCAATTTGGAGGGTGAACTAGATTGCTTCTCTTATTCTTCCATCTTCTTCATCAGTCTGGGCAGAGAGAGTGAATGAAAACCCCAAATCACTTCTATCAGAACTACTGGCTTTCTACTTATTTAACAATCCAGAAAGAGTTCTAGCTACATTCTCTACAAAGTTGCCATTGTCCTTCTCCCCACCTTTAAAACTACCAATCTTACTCAGACAAACAAGTGAGAAATATTATTTTTAGGGAGGGAATGATACATACATTTTAGGGATTTGTATCTATCATCCTGATAAATCATATTATTGTAAAGTTGCTCTGTACCAGCTGTTCAGCCCTTAATGATTATCTGAATGGGGAGCTAATGAAAATAACAGTCACCAACATATACGAAACCTAAGAGTTGTGCAAATTAAAACTCTTAATGATTGTCATGAAACAAGTCTCTGTCAAATGAATGCAGAATCAAATTACAGTGGAACTACAAGGTAGATGAGGACATATAGAGATATGAAAATACTAATGTGACATTAAATCAACTGCCAGTTTTAGATGTGATGACTCCTTTTTTCAATAAAGTAAAATACTGGTGGTGCAGTGGGTTAAACTGCTGAGCTGCTGAACTTGCTGACCAAAAGGTTACCAGTTCAGATCCAGGGAGCGAGGTAAGGTCCCGCTCAGGGGCGGCCCGACCTAATTTGGGGGGGTAAGCGAAAAAAATTTGTCGCCCCCCCCCCGCCGCCGCCACTCACCGCCGCCACTCACCGCCGCTGCCGCGCTCCGCCCCCCCCGCGCCACCCTCGCGCGCCGCCGCCGCCGCCGCCGCCCGGCCTTTCCGGCGGCGCAGGGCAACGACGCGCACTCGCTCCCAAAGCGCCGGCCGCTTTGGAGCCAGCGCGCATGCGTTGCCCTGCGCCCGCCGCCGTCCGCACGTGCGCAGGAGCACCTACAGGCGCTATAGCGCCTGTAGATGCTTCTGCGCCGCGCACTCCTGCCGCGCCTGCCGCTTGGGAGGGAGTGCGCATGCGCAGAAGCGTCTACAGGCGCTATAGCGCCTGTAGATGCTTCTGCGCACGCCCACTCCCTCCCACGCGCCTGCCGCGAGCCAGCGCGCAGGCGCGCAGGAGGGAGTGCGCGTGCGCAGAAGCGTCTACAGGCGCTATAGCGCCTGTAGATGCTTCTGCGCACGCGCACCCCCCACACGCCTGCCGCTTTGGAGCCAGCGCAGGCGCACTTGGGAGGTGCGCGTGCGCAGAAGCGTCTACAGGCGCTATAGCGCCTGTGAGTGCTTCTGCGCACGCGCGGACGGCGGCGCAGGGCAGTGTGGCGGCGGTGGGGCGCGAGTCGGCCGCGGCGGCGCCAGGCGATGGCGCTCTACGCGCCGCGTGGGTCGCGGAATCCCTGGGGCCGCCTCTGGTCCCGCTGTTAGCCCCAGCTTCTGCCAACCTGGCAGTTCGAAAACATGCAATGTGGGTAGAACAATAGGTACTGCTTCAGCAGGAAGATGATGGCACTCCATGCAGTCATGCTGGCCACATGAACTAGGAGGCATCTACAGACAATGCTGGCTCTTCAGCTTAGAAATGGAGATAAGCACCAAGCTCCAGAGTCGGACACGACTATCCTTAATGTCAGAGGAAACCTTTACCTTTTTAAAATACCAAAATAAGAAAAAAGAAACAACTGACCTAAGCACACTTTTCTGAAACACAGGTGTGCAATCGCCATGCAAATGTATGGAAAGAGAGCAAGAGAAAGAACAATTTTGGCAAGACACTTCATTTCAGAACACCATGGCCCATTCGACTTGTGACTGGAACACACAATTAATTGCACTGGCAAAGACATTCATGTAGACTGGCAAAGACATTGCATTGGCAAAGACATTCATGCAGAGCACAAGCCAAAGTCAACTATTGTGATGGGGTGGGATGAGCTAGCTACAATAGAAGGAGAAGGAAGAAAAACTAAATGTAAAATGGAGCAATTACAACAGAATAGTTTCCTCAACCCCTCAACTAATTTCGCTATAAAATAATCCCTCAAAGAGCCATGACTTTCTTTGTCAAGACTGGTTCATACTTGTTACTGAAGCTATTAGTACCTTCACAGACAATTATAAGTGCAACTGTTGAGGGGTGCCAGGTGGCACAATATTGGGTTTTTGGCTCAAGGCCTAGAAGCAGTGACAAAATGACTCCGCGCCCACAAACTCAAAATAAATCCATCAAAGACGGAGATCTTATGGCCGGGCCGCCCAGAACCACCTTTCTCGCTGCCCCCCTTTGAAGGGGAATCGCTGATTCCGTCCCCCTCAGTAAAAAGCCTTGGTGTTATCCTGGACTCCAAATTGTCGATGGAGGCCCAGGTTGCCTCCACGAGCAAAAGGGCCTTCTTCCACCTGCGCCAAGCGAGACAATTGGCGCCCTATCTTCCGACGGAAGCGCTAGCTACAGTAATCCATGCCACGGTTACATCAAGGCTGGATTACTGTAACGCTTTGTATGTAGGTATACCCCGGTCACTAACCCGCAGAGTCCAGATAGTGTAGAACGCGGCCGCCAGGCTTCTCACAGGAACATCGATGAGATGCCACATTACACCATCTCTGCAGCGCCTGCACTGGCTGCCCGTTGAGTATAGAGCCTTACACAAGACCTTGACCTTGGCTTTCAAAGCCCTACGGGGCCGGGGCCCAACATACCTAAAAGACCGCCTGTTGATGCCTGCTTACTCAAGGACCCCGCGGCCAGCAAACAAGAACCTTCTTCAAGTACCAGGCTTGAAAGAGGCCCACCTGGAGACCACGAGATGGAGATCGTTCTCCGTTGTGGCCCCCGTTCTTTGGAACTCGATGCCACCGGACCAGAGAGCCTCCCTCGACCTGCCCCAGTTCCTGACCGCTCTGAAGACCTGGCTATTTAGGAAAGCCCATGGTTAATGCAGAACCAGGAACTCTGGGGCTCCAGCAGGTTGCCGAATAACTCCAATCTTGCGGGATCTGCACTGGCTGCCTATTGAGCACCGGGTCGCCTTCAAAGTGCTGGTTCTTACCTTCAAGGCCATTCACGGCCTGGGGCCAGCGTATCTGAGGGACCGTCTTGCCCTATATTGTCCACCGAGATCACTGCGGTCTGAAGAGACCAACCTGTTGGCAGTTCCATCTGCCAAAACAGCCCGTCTAACATCTACTCGCCGGAGGGCGTTCTCAGTGATAGCTCCTACGCTATGGAACGCCCTCCCCGCGGAGGCCATAGCCCCTGAGGGACCTGCTCCCCTTCAGGCGGGCCTGCAAAACCCATCTGTTTAGGCAGGCCTTTGGGGAGTAGGCCCCTACACCGCTGCTGTTTTAATCTGCCATTTTAATTTGTTTTAACTGTTTAATTGTATTGTTTGTCTTAAATTGTATTACTTGTACTTTGTTTTTTATGCTGTTCCCCTGGCACGGAGCCAGTGGTTTGTGAGCCGCCGCGAGCCCTTGGGAGTCGGCGGCGTAGAAATCGCAATAAATAAATAAATAAATAAATAAATAAACTCAAATACCGAGCCTGGCCCCTGCATTTAACCACTGAATATTTTAATCTAGTTTTAAATACTCTATTTTAATTGTGGAATTTGTTGTGTGTAAGTCGCCCGGAGCACTAACGTGGAGGGCGACTCAGAAATAATAAAGTCAGTCAGTCAGTCAGTCAGTCAGTCCTACAAATCTAGCTCTAATGGGCATTAAGCTTACGTGTTTTCCTAATTTTTAAGTATCTTTACTTGTCAAGTCAGCAAATGGCTTATAATTGGGATATATACAGTAGATGATAGATAGATAGATAGATAGATATTCTAATCAGCAACAACAGACTATTGCTTAAAACCCCCAATAAAAATGCAGTGAAACAAATACCAGATAATACCTCCCAGAAAAATAAGACATATATGACCAATTATTATAGAATGGAGCATTCTTAATTATTTTATACAATTTTTACAGAACGGAGCTTCCAAATTAACTTGTTGGATTTTTTTAAGCAATTAGTCTTTGGGCATTTCTATTTTCACTGAAAGTTATAGTGAACAATTAGCATCTAATGAAATTAATGTGTGGTTCCTTCAATATTTTCTTTGTGATTGCAGCTTTCCTTTCGGCTCTTTTTGTGCTATGAGTAGAAGCTCAGGAGGTTCAAACAACTTTTTCACTGCAGCCTCACAGACTTAAAAGATTTGGGTGGGATTCAATATTTTCTATAAAATAATGCCAAGTACAAAGATCAGTACTAATTGTCATTCATATTCAGCCTCTTCGGTGCTTTCTTGGGTCTTTAATCTCTTTCCATTTAAAAATGGCTTGATAGAAAGCACTTTCATATAATCTCCAGATTTCTACACTGCCGTAGAAGCAAGTTATATTCTTGGAATTTGAATGCTATATGCAGCTGGGCATGACATTTCTGTCCTTCCTATTCTGATATTTTCTATAGTATCTTTAAGTAGGGAAGCTAGGATGGTTCCTTTTTCAGTAGAATGTTAAGACCATTCTTTTCCAGCAAGCCTTTGGATATTCATTTTTAGCGAAAGGTCTTTTACGGTGCTGCACTGTGTTCAAAAATTGTTTTAAAATCATATTTTAATCATTTTAATTCTGTAGTTATTTAAAATTGTTTTCATCTTAATTTTGTATGATTTTATTGTATTTCATACCATTTTTGAAAGCTACCTTGAATCTTTGTCTGGGAGACTGGTGAGATCTAAGTAAAGAGATGAAGGAATGGATGGAGATGACACATAGAAACGCACCTGGAAACATGAACAATCAGTCAAAAGGAAGCGCATCTTAAACCTCTAAAGATCTTGTTTATATACAAGATGAGGTTACTTTGGGAAACCGCTACGTGAGTTGATAGTGAAGAAGAAAGCTCTCTTGTATAAGGAAATATAGGATTACAGAACAAACCGAAGCATGTTTACTCAACAATAAACCCCAGTGAGTTCTATTAGATTTCCTCCAGAGTACATTTGTACAGAATTGACAACCTTGGTCTGCATTTGGTGATTTGGTAACAGCCATTAACAAGCAAACCACTCAGAGAAGTGTAAACAAAATTACACTGGGGAATGGACTGATACAAGAATACGTGATCTCTTCTTTTAGTTGGAGAAAGTGGATTCTGGACCACGATCCTGCATTATTTTTCTGTTGCACTGCTTACGCAAGTAAATTACTTCAGTGACCAGGGACACATCTAGACTGACCTCTTAGGTTGGTCTGCATACGGATCAGCAGTATTTGGAGGAATTAAATGAGACTAGACAGTGCCCACCACCTTTTCCACCTTCTTGGGCTTTCATGGGAAGCTGCTGCATGTAAACAAGAAAATATTGCACTTTCCCTTCTGGGCTACTCAGCGCAGTTTACTCATGAGTAAGCAAGGGAAAGTTAATTCCTTTCTTTGCTCTGGTAGGTTCCTATCTCAGAAAAGAAAAATGGGTTCCTTTGGAACTGAAGAGACCAATATCTACTAATTGCAGTAATGCAAATGTATCTAAATGAACTCAATGTATACATAGAACATAAGAACATAAGAACATAAGAAGAGCCATGCTGAATTGGGCCTCAGCCCATCTAGTCCAGCATTCTGTGTCACACAGTGGCCCACTAGTTGTACACAGGGATCTCTAGCAGAAAGGAGGGCAAAACCCTCACCTGCTCCCGACCCCCCACAACCAGTACCCGGGGAAAATCCTGCCTGCCTCCATCAACACAGAGGTGGCACTTGGATGTCCACTACTGATTCCCTTGGTATCCATGAATCTGTCTAATCCTGCCTTGAAGCTGTCCAGGCTGACCGCTGTCACAACCTCCTCTGGAAGTGAGTTCCATAACCCAATGACCCTCTGGGTGAAGAAATATTTCCCTTTATTAGTCCTAACTTTCCTACCTTGGAGCTTTAGGGAGTGCCCCTAGTCCTAGTGTTGTGTGACAGAGAAAATATTTTTCTCTATTCACCTTTTCTATCCCATGCATGATTTTATACACTTCGATCAAGTCACCTCTTAAACGCCGTCTTTCAAGGCTGAAAGACCAAGGCGCGGCAACCTGATTTCGTAAGGGAGCTGCTCCATCCCTTGGATCATTCTTGTTGCCCTTTCTGTACCTTTTCCAGTTCCGTTATATCCTTCTTGAGGTGCGGTGACCAGAATTGTACACAGTACTCCAGATGTGGCCTCACCATAGATTTGTAGAGAGGCAATCCAACATTTGACGACCTATTTTCGATTCCCTTCCTGATCATGCCAAGCATAGAATTTGCTTTTTTTTTACTGCTGCTGCGCACTGGGTTGACATCTTCATAGAGCTGTCCACCAAAACCCCAAGATCCCTTTCCTGGTTTGTCTCAGAAAGCTTTGATCCCATCAGTTGATAAGTGTATTTATTGACATAGAAATGTCAATAAAACATAGGGTTGTTACATTCACATTAAATAGAATTAATTTGTTCTTTTCTTGAAAGATAAAAAAACTTCACGTGAGTGGAAATAGTTCTTGTGTCTTTACTACCGGTCTTTGCACAATGAATTCCTGTTTTCTTTATTACATAAGAGTAGACTCCAACATTCAACTGGTTTCGACACACGGGAATCTTAATCAGGTAGTTGGGTCTATAAACAATACATATTAATACACACATTTAATTATTCAACTGGAGACATCAAGTTTGTAAGTATATATATCTTATCTTATCTCTTCTCTTGGGTTTTCTTCACGAACGAAAATTCAGGAAGGACTCACCCCATGCTTTCTACAAGCACGTCGATGATTCGGAGGTTGGATGTGTCCTTCGAGCCTGTGCAATGGACCTTTCTGGTGGAGCGCAGCGTGGACAGAACTGGCCTCACTCTTTAAGCCAAAAGTTTGTCTGCCGGGGCCTAGCAAGCTTAGGACGGTGGCAGCAAGGTCCTCAGTGTAATGATGTTGATTATTTGTGTGTAAATGTTGTGTGACATGTGTTAAAATGTATGTTGTTTTGAATGTTCTATGGTTTGTTTCTGTGGGTGAAACAGAAGGGAGGCATGGCAGAAGCTTAGAAGAGCTGTCTGCCATGGCAACCAGGGCTAGAGGCCAGTAGAATGTTCAGGTTTAA